>CM060623.1:6357623-6575123 GCA_030578275.1 Meda fulgida
CGAATTTTGGTTGTAGTTCCACCAGAGTTCCACTGGGGGCGATCGTCCCAGTTCAAAATGAATGGGAGTCTATGGAGCTAGACGGCTAAATTGGTCTCTTTCACCCGATTGCCGTTGAGAAATCTCAGATTTGAATGTAGGTTTTGCAAGTTCAACATGGCTTATAGGTCGAAAGTTGAATGAACGAGTACTTTTGTCCTTTTGATTTCTTACAGGTTGAGTTGTTGCCCATAACACACTAGCATTCTGCTAATGAACGCTGATTGGTCAGTGAATGACTGATTACGACAGAGACACCGCTTGATGGCATCGAAGCATCCGAAGCAGAATGTTAAGGCGGACTTAACTCTTCTAGCACATGTATTTACCTGTGTCAGCTGTGTTGTGGATGCCTCGAGAGAAAATAAAGTGCAGAGCGCGAAAGCACCAAAGTGACTGAAGGATTGCCGTAAAGCAGTATCTCTAGTCCTACGATGTGTGTGACGTCATTGACATTTTAAAAGACTTTTTAAAGCAAATAAGTGACTCTAAAAAATCTAAAACCCAGCAATGTGTAATTTACAACATTCAAATTATTAGACAAAAAATGATATCCTGAGAAAAGTGGATTTTGAGGGATATACACTGAAAAAATGGCAATGGGGAGATAGTTGAATTTGCCTAAATACAATTCGTATTTCCTACATGATTATTTTATGTTTCTCATCTAAACATATTTTAGTCTTGTGCCATTCATTTAATGTTGAAGGATGTTCAACCTTTTAAAATGAATCATGTTGAAATGAAATACATTAGTTGTGTTTTCTCTGGAAACTCCGCCCCCACGGAAACACGCGAAGGAGATCCAGTTAACCGCTCTGCTCGACACTCGCCGCCATTTTCTCTCTCGCTTTGGAAGTGGAAGATGCACGTAATCTTGGTGGAAAGCTACAGTCTGAAGGTAATTAACATCTTAAGAAAATGGCATTGAGTAACAGTTGGTAGTCCTTTTGAACTTATTTTCACTGAGGGGACGTTTTTAATGCAAGTTAACGTTACCTTACTGATTTGAGGGATAGGCAAAAGTTTGGTAACGTTCAAATGTAGATGACGTTAACGTTAAGTTAGTTAACGGTAATAGTATCCCGTTTAATATCATGACTTGCATTAACGTTTTTCAAATTGTGTAAAGTCATTAAGACATTTATTCGTATTTGTTCTGTGTATGACAACTAATTCGCGTTAGGGAGTGAGTGGCGCCAATGAATTTGGGGTGGAGGAGGGGATATATGCTAAAGTTAACGTTACTTACAGAATGTTAAAATGGCGTCTGGCTGAACTGTAACGTTAACGTTATACCTTTTTAAATTTGATCACAAAGAACATAACGTTACTTGTTATTCTGCGTTTATTGCGAATTCTCTTTCAAAGAAAGTAATTTCACTCTGCAGCCTGCAACGAATGGGAAAATCCTGTCAGGGAGTGAGTTGCGCCGACGGGGTGGGGGAGGGGATGTTGAATAACTTAATGTCTAACGTTAATCGACTTAATTTCCCTGATTGGAAAATCCTGAAATCTCATAAATGCTTGCCACACTCAAATTTTACTGACATATTTCAAATCCGCACCAAAGTCTTACATGGTCTTAACTGAAATAAAGTAAAATGTAAAAATAAAAGCCCAGCCAATTATACTGCGCGACTCTGTACAGCCGAAACGGTTTCTATGGCAACTGACGCCTCTAGCTCCAGTTGCAGTGACATGCTTAGCTCTCTAATGCTAATGATCTTCACGTGCTATCGGAATTATCATTTAGTCTATCCAAGTAATGGCTCGACAGTGCAACCATTTCACTGCATTTGCGACTCAAAATAGATGTGTGCGAACTGTAAAATGTATTTTGGAGCACGAATAAAAAAAGTCACTGTGGATCAGTTTTCTTAAATGTAATAAAGTCTTCAATAGGCTGCCTTAAATGGTATAACAAACGATCATTTTAAGGCATCTTATATTTTGGGGATGAAAAAATATAAATCGTGATACTGCCTAATGTGATTATTAACCTTCCAAAGACTATGATTTCATTAACCCTTGTGCATCAATAAAAAAAAGTTACACAGGTTTATTATGGACAAAAATGTCCATGTCCAAAAACCGTCATAAAAAATATTATAGATTTATATATTTTTTCTAATTTCACTGACATCATTTTTTAACCAGCATCAGCTCTAATCATAATGACAAACATTTATTAATGTTCAGAAATGTAACACTTTAAATGCTGGTTTGTTTACATAAAGCCACTGTTGTTGCTTTTTATGAAAAAAAAAAGAAAAATAGTAATTATTTTCTAATTAATAAAAGCTAAAAAAAAAAAAGGATTTTCAATACAGAAATTTATTTTAATAAATATTTAATAAATTAGAAAACAAATCTTTAAAATAAACATGCTTATACTTTAGATGGCAACTTCTTGAATCTGCAATCCTATTACAGTATTTTTCACAAATAAAGTAATTATATAAATATATATGAATATGTGAATAAAAAGGAATTAAACACTGTAACAGGGCCCTCTGTAACCAGGGTAATCTGGTAATTTCATGCGCACTGGTAATCATTTTTTGCAAATAAAGACAAGGTAACGCTAATTTAACATACAGCACACAGTGAAAATGATATGAATATGACACCGTGGTTATAGCACAGGATATTTTAAAATGAAGCATTTAAAGTTTTTCGAACGCATCTCCTGTGAATCTGATCTTCTGTTCGCATTCACTCGCTTCGCACGGACCAACCGTCACACGCAGTAACACGTTTATGCCGGCTACAAACGCACACTTCACAAAATGTCACAAATGGAATCGATTAAATCTGTAAGGTTTGTGAAATTAAATGTTTATTAGATATTCAGAGATTTGTTTAAATAATTTAGATGCGCATTTGCTGAATTTTGACGGTAAATGATTAACTATTTTAGCCTGGTTGTTTGTCTTTTCTATTACAAAAAAATATTACTTTTTCGCATACCATTTTATTTCTTTGTTTACCAGTTCTGTCTAACAAAGTATTAGATATGACTGACAGAGATCGTAAAGTAAGTTAATGAAGACGGAGAATGTGAGTGAGCGCTGTGTGATCAGGCGCTGCCATTCTCTTCTTAGGCACCTCACAGCGCCGCCCATCAAAATAAAAGTCCGGAGCGCCGTCAAAATTAACGTCTCGCTTCCAAAACATCGGCCAATCAGAAAAACTTATCGGCCAATGCTGATATTAAAAAAAAAAAAAGCCAAATATCGGCCTTGGCGATATATCGGTCGACCACTACAAATGATAATCTTTCAGGTCTATGACGGTTAAACTTGCCATTAATCCGCAAATCACATGCGTGCCGAAAGCCTAGTCTGTACGAATCATGGAAGACTACGATCTGTTAAAACCATTAACTACTGTTTACTAATGAAACCTCATTCTAAGCCTTATTGGTAACACTGCTACAATAAGAATTTATCAGTTTATTTTTTTAAATTAAGAAGGAAATGTGCTCAATTCGCTGAAACCTTAACTAGCCTACCTCTGGGAACATGTTATTGCTTTAAAACTAATGGATTTTTTAAAAATATTTTTCAGATTCATCTAGTCAAGTGCAATTTGACTTGCAAATGCTCTAGTAGTGCTGAGTATTTTTGTAAATCTACTGTTAGTATATTTTATTGCTTTTTCTATTTTCAGTATTCCTCTCAATGCAAATGTTAAAATGAATTAATTTTATTTTTCTGTCTCCCTCCAGTGAATGTGGCATTGTAAAGGGTGCTCAGTAGCAGTTCAAAGTAGATTGGCATTACTAAACCATTATAAACTCCAACATCCACACTTTGGACGTACAAGCCGTTATCCATGTACGTATTCAGAATGCTCATGCACATTTAAGACATGGAATGCTTTAATTGTACATCAAAGTAGATTGCATTCTACACAAGAAAGTCAGACACTAAAAGATTTGTCCATATTCAGCTGCCACTTATGTTGATGCAAGAACTTAGCAAATGAAAGGGAGTACTTTGTTCATATCAATTCACATCTGAAGAAAAATGAAAATGTTAGTTGTATGTTTTCTGGTTGTAGTTTTCAGACCTGTGTTTATGGAACCTTTAAAGCTCACAAGAGTCGCAGACATACACCTCACACCCTAGCTGATTTTAAACCAGGTATAGTGAGAACAACTACAGTAGCATCTCTGTCATTAGATCATTCCCTTCCGGATGGTCTGGATGAGGACTATATTGAGGAGGACTCATCTGGTACATCCCTTATTTTGAATGAGGTCAAGTGCAATTGAGCAGCAGTTTGCAGCAGCCTCACTGAAGTTGGAATATTTGGTTCATGTGCCAGGCACAGCTATTGATGAATTCTTACAGGAAGTTTACCACTTGATAAGCTCTGCACCAGTCCCATTATCTAGGAGTTTTGTAACTGATATCTTAAAGCGTAACAACCTCCAAGTTGACGATTCTGTAGTTGAAGAAATCACTACTGCAATTTGTACATCTAACCCTGTTCCAAAAGCAATTGAAAAAGGTGGCCCTCTTGCTACTTCATATCAACGCAAACAATATTACAAAGAAAAATTTAATGTTGTGGAACCAATTACCTACATACTTGATCATAAAAAGAAACGATCCTTTCAGTATGTCCCACTGTTAAAATCATTACAGCAAATTCTGAATAGAAAAATCATTCTTGACAAGGTACTTGAAAATCATAGAGGAAAGGAAGACATTATTCTTGACCCATCTTTTGAATACACGTACCCTAAAGATGGTTGGCATTTTAAGAAGAACTGCTTCTTGAATGCTGAGTTACGAATATCACTTTGTCTGTATGTGGATGATTTCGAGACGGAAAAAACACAAACTTTGTGGTGTGTATTGGATATTAGCAAACCTTCCACCAGGATCTCACTCATCTTTATCATCTATTTATCTTGCTGTGCTTTGCAAAAGTGATGATGTAAAAACATTTGGTTATGACAAAGTTTTGGAACCTCTTCTAAAAGATCTTAAAGCTCTGGAGGATCACGGTGTGTATGTCCCTTTATTAGGTGCGTCTCTTAAAGGTACAGTGCATAGTGTTGTGGCCGATAACTTAGGAGCGCACAATATTGCTGGCTTTACTTAAAGTTTTTCTGGTGATTACGTATGTCGGTTTTGCACAGCAAAAAGTTGTGAATTTAGGTCTCACTTTGTTGCATCTGGGTTTTTTAGCCCGAGAACTAAAGAGGTCCATGCAGACCATGTTAAAATAGCTTATGAGAACAGCAAACAGTGTTTTGGAGTTAAACGAGAGTGCGTTTTTACCAAAAATCTGAGTCATTTTCATGTTGTGTCTGGTCTCCCCCCTGACGTTGCTCACGACATATTTGAGGGTGTTGTACCGGTTGAGCTAGCTTACTGCTTGGCATTACTGATCTCAAAGAAATTGTTTACACTTGATGACCTAAATAAAGCTATATTGTCATTCCCCTATAAATGGTCAGACAAAACAAATAAGCCACATGTTGTACCTAAGAGTTTCTCAGGTCGGAAGACTATTGGAGGCAATGCCCATGAAAATTGGAGCTTGCTAAGGTTGCTCCCATTTCTGATTGGACATTGTGTGCCAGAAAATGAACCAGCATGGCTTGTATTGATGGATTTAAAAGATATTGTTGAGCTTGTAGTTGCTCCTGTGCATAATGATGAATCCATCTCATACCTTGAAAGTAAGATAGTTGAACACAGACAGAGGTACGTAGAGCTGTTACCTGATGTGAGACTTTTACTAAAACACCACTACCTTGAACACTACCCTCAGATGTTAAGGTATTTTGGCCCTCTAACGGCTGTCTGGACAATGCGATTCGAAGCCAAGCATGGTTTCTTTAAGAAGATTGTGAAACGCACCAGTTGCTTTAAGAATGTACCATTGACTTTGGCTCAAAACATCAGCTGATGATCGCTTTCCGCATCAACTCCCCATCCTATGGTAAATCTTGCCTAGATGTACCTAATGTGTCCACAGTCCCAGTTGATATACTGAAAGAGGAAGTGGCTTGGGTTATTAAGTCTAAATACCCTAACACATCTGAAGTGCATCTTGCAAAGAATGCAAAAATTAGTGGCATAACCTACAGCAAAGGAATGCTAGTTGCTCATGGATCAGCAGGTGGCTTAGCGGAGTTTGCTGAAATTATTCAGATGTGTATCATCAATGAGAACTTGTTCTTCATTGTGAAAGTGTTGTTGGGGTGGTACAATGAACACTGTAGAGCCTTTGAACTGAACCTGTTGCCTTCAAGAGAAGTCAAGCTATTGGCAAATGAACTCACTGACACTTATTCATTGGCCGATTACATGGTGGGATCAAACCGTATGGTGAGCTTGAAAAGGCATATTCTCTTAAAAGGTTGGTTAATGAATCAAGTGACAATTCATTTATTTTCCTTTTTTTTGTATATGCATGCAATATTTTAGTCAAGTTTGCATTGAAGAGATACAAAGCATGGTGTGCATGCTGACATAACTACTTTCAAGAGCTCTGTCTTAAAGGAGTAGTTCACTTTTAAAAAAACTTTTGCTGATAATTTACTCACCCCCATGTCATCCAGGATGTCTATGTCTTTCTTTCTTCAGTCGAAAAGAAATTAAGGTTTTTGATGAAAACATTCCAGGATTTTTCTCCATATAATGGACTTCAATGGGAACCAGACAGTTCAAAGTCCAAATGAGAGTTTCAGTGCAGGTTCAAAGGGCTTTAAACGACACCAGACGATGCATAAGGGTCTTATCTAGCGAAACGATCACTCATTTCAAAAATAAATAAAAAACTTTTACGTTTTATAAGCACAAATGCTCGCCTTGCTCTATTCTGTGATGCGTGCTAGTGACGTCACGTAATACGCAATTACGTTGAAAAGGTCACGCTTCTTGACGTTTGTGGAAGTACCGAGTCAGTGTTTACAAGTTGAACGCACAAACAAAGTCAAACGCCGTTTACAAAAAAAGGAAATTAAAAGGTAAAACAAAGATGTCGTGCGATTTTGAACTTAGAGGAGAAGATGAGATGCAGTTTTTGACCTTTCTGAACCGGAATACACAGAGGAAAAGCGTGACCTTTTCAACGTAATTGCGTATTACGTGACGTCACTAGCACGCATCACAGAACAGAGCAAGGCGAGCATTTGTGCTTATAAAACTTAAAGTTTTTTATTTATTTTTGAAATGACCGATCGTTTCGCTAGATAAAGAGCCTTATGCATCGTCTGGTGTCGTTTAAAGCCCTTTGAAGCTGCACTGAAACTCTCATTTGGACTTTGAACCGTCTGGTTCCCATTGAAGTCCATTATATGGAGAAAAATCCTGGAATGTTTTCATCAAAAACTTTAATTTCTTTTCGACTGAAGAAAGAAAGACATAGACATCTTGGATGACATGGGGGTGAGTAAATTATCAGCAAAAGTTTTTTTTAAAGTGAACTACTCCTTTAAGCCCAATTTATACTTCTGCGTCGAACTCACGCCTTAGCTATGCCGTAGGCTGTGTGTAGCGCTCGTACCCTACGGCGTACCCTGACGTGCACCTCTCCAAAAATGTAACAACGCGTCAATTCTACGCGGATGCAAGCGCTGTGATTGGTCTGCTAGAACCCCTCCCTCGGGTTTCACATGCTCCCTCTGCATGTAATTGCGCGTAAACGTGGACAACGACGCAGAAGTATAAATGAAAACCAACGCGTAGTCTATAGCGTTTGAGGCACCGGCGTAGGTCTGACGCAGAAGTATAAATCAGCCTTTAGTCTGTCATTGCCTTGCTAGACTTTCTATGAGCATGCCACTTTACATTCTCAGTATATTTGTTGTTGCATATTGAATTTAGGAGTTATTGTGTAACACATCAATTTAACTTTAATTTACTAACTTCCATGTTTGTCTTTTTCAAGCACCAACGGAAATGTTCAGGTTGAATTTGAAATGATTTAGAGCTGCAACTAGTCATCTGTTTTTATGTAAATTATATTGCTTTAATAATTTTAAGAAAGTAAAAACATATAGGACATTTATAGGGTTTTCCCCCCACAATATTTTACCTCTTTTGTAGTAAACAACAAATTGGTAAAATAATCATCAATTTAACTGATAATGAAAATAATCATCAGTTGCAGTCCTAAAATTAATACGGTCTGATTTCCCATTCTATGTAGCTTTGTTATTTGAATTGACAAACCTGCTATCTCATGTAACAAATGAGATAGCAGGTTTCTGCTATGTAACATGAACAAAATGTAAAAACAAAATGTAAAAAATCAACAAAACAGTATGCAACAATTTTTTAAAACCTAAATCTTTTTCCATCTTCACAGATTGAGACGGACAATGACGGCCCCAGCCATTCTTAAAGTGATCCTGGGAGACAACAGCAGTCAAAGATTTAACTTTCAAAATGGACTTCCAGGTTCTGTCGGTGAACTTGTAACCGAGGTACAAAGACAATGTGGCGTTAACACTCACTTTAGGCTTCAGTTTATGGATGCACTATTTGGAAATGAGTTCATGAACCTCATTTCAATTGATGAAGTACGGGACAGAGGAACAATCAGAATAATCCCCATGACAGAGGCCTCAGCTCCACAGTGTGCTAATATCCCTTCAACTTCAGATACTGCTTTATACCATCCTTCTTTTGATGAATCCTCATCCATGTCTAGTGTGTGTGTTAACACTGACACACTCTCCACAACAGAGTCAGAGACATCCAGGTCTAGACAATTTTGGCCCACCATCTTCCCTGTCCCTCAGTTTTCTTTCGATGCAGAGCTGAAACTTGACCGAGGCAATGCAACATACAAAGAGAAGGGTACATTTCTTATTCCAGATCCTAAACTGAAGTCGAACATTCTTGAAGGCCTGGTTCAAGAAATTGTCAAATACAAAGTTTATGTCACCGATAAAGAGTTTAACACCGTTGGGGAGGCCCTCACCTCAAAACATCCTTGTCTAACCGAGAAAGGCTCCCTGACAGGATATGCTGGTTGGAAAGCTAGCTTAAAGAATAAACTTGCAATTTACCGCACTCACTTGAGGAAACTGGGATGCCCTGAGGTAGTTGTAAACTCTGTTAAGCATAAGCCAGAGGGCCAAACAAGTGCTGCTTCTGCCATCAAAAGATCACGGCGATCGGAAGTTAAATACTGCCCCCCTCATCCCACCGGAGAATCTGATGAGAGCCTGGAAAATCTGAGAGTGGCGCTTCTTTCAGATGTGAAGAAAAGCAACAACAGGGAGGTGGTTAGGATAAAAATGGACAAGACATTTTCATGTAGAAGATTTGAGGTGGTTCGTGACACACCCATGATCCAAGACTTCAGGGCAAGATGGCCAGCTCTCTTTGATGTTAGCGAGGTATGTCTTTAATATAATGATGGGCCTTCAACAAGAGACTAAAGAATATGTATCCTGTGGTGCACATTACCTGCTAATTGTTAATGATAATAGTTTTTAACCCTTTTTCAGTGTATGCCTTTACGAATTTAATTTCAACTGTATTTTGAAATGCATTGATTTTATTTATTTTCTTTTCAGACTAATGCTGAATTTAAGCGTATTACCACCATGTCCTTACAGTCCAGATTTTTGTCACAGATCGATTTGCTATCTGACAAACTTCTAAAAGTCTTTCAAAAGCGAGGAGGGCAGATGGGAAGAAGATTGCAGACCATCATGGAACCCATGGCTAAAGTATGTTAGGATTTAGTTTTTTGTGTATACACATTTTATTGGGGAAGACACTGATCAATAATAGAGAACTGGGGTTGGTTGGACCATCTGGACGCACACCCAGTTGTAAGACTAGGCTGGACGTAAAAAGCATATTAAGTCAGTTGGGAATAGCAATATGGCCACTCAAACACTTCTGGTGGCTTAACCACCTGCTGGGATATTAGGATTCCATGAGCAATCCAGTCATTTATATAGATCAGTGGGGGTAAAAATGTATTTTAAAAAACTCTGCTCTGCTTTTCACCCGTGGCCAGGATGATGATGTCGATATTGGCCGAGAGTGCATTATCAAGGGTCTTTGCGTATACCTCAACGAGGATCCAGACAATTTAGTTAAAGAGAATGTGGTGAGTACAATTTATCTTTCATTAAAAAAAAATGCTCATTAACCAACCAACCTGCTAGTTAGATTGATCAGTCCCTTTAACAGGATTGTTTTCTCTTTTTTTTTCTCTTTTTTTTTTTGCGACCTAAAATGACGGAATTTTCAGTGGCTCAAAATTTGCGCAATATTTTGCAGTGGAAATATACCACAGACAACACATTGTTATTACTTATCTGATATCAAGAACAGTTGTAGGTAGGGATGTTCCGATCAGAATTAATAAGTAATACTTGAGTGCTCTGTTGAATGTCAGTGTTTTTTTTGTTTTTTTTTTCTTTTTTTTATTTATCAGCTAGTGCGTTTGTGACCATCTCTCCTATGTTCTACTTTAGTAGGCAAGGCAGGATTCTCTTCATAAATTTGAACTTTTCTGCATTTTTTGGAGATAGTCTATTCCTCTTTTCATCCAAAACCTATGTGGCGGTATTTATAGTCACTTGCTATCAACACTTGAGCATAATGGAATCGTCATTTAGAAATAGGATTGCGTGGGTGTTTAAATCGAGATTGCAATCTTTTAACGATTAATCGTGCAGCTGTAATTAAGACATTTGCCAAAATATACAATTTAATAAATTGTACCTTTTGTTGTTGAAGGGGTTTGTAACATATGGCATGCATGCTAAGGAGGGATAACCATTGGCCCGTGATAATAGCTGAAGTGGTGTATGTATTTCATTTAAATAAAGTCCCTTGAAATGACATATATTTTGAGGTAATCATTCCACAGTCACATAGCATGTTTTATTAAGTTAGGTGCAACAAATACTAATAAAGTGATAGTTCAACCTGCGCTAGAGCACAGATACTACAAACCATCCTGTGATTATCCCTCTGCTTGCCATAAGGTTGCTGACCACTGCACAATTGGATATGTTGGCTCTAAAATTGTAGGACTACCATCCACAATCCTAGAACTGAGGTCTAACAGTAATCAGTCATCTGTCTGTCTTGGTCTCGTCTGGTTCTCATTATATACAAGTTCACATTTTTCATGATATCTACATCATTAAATGGTTGAAATTACATTTGTTATAATATTCCCAGAGCAGTCCCCGATGTTCTGTAGAATCTCATTTTGTCAGAACATCTTGCAAGGGTTGGATAACTTTGCATTAGCTACGGCAATGCTTTTTGGTCTAATGTATGCCTTAAATCTCAACTACCCACCTGAAATGAAAAGTACCTTTGAGGTACTGCAGAAGATAGTCATGGAGCTGGAAGGCTGCACTCTATCCAATAAAGCTCAAGTTCTCAGAAACAGACTCTATGAGTGAGCTGTTTCCATGGTGTGGCAGGCGGACACAAGGTTTCCTACCTCTTGGAATAAGGACCATTTCTTTTTTAGTTCACACACTCACAAAGAACTTGCTTTATTCAAAAGTTTAATCTGTTTGATACGAGCAGGTTGACCACTGTTCTTTTTTTCTTTTGTGGTTGTTTTAACATGTGTAGTTTTTTTGGTTAAAGCTATTGGTTAAAAGGACACTCCACCCAGAAATGAAAGCTAAACAAAAATGCCAGGGGAAGCTTTTGGACTACTTAATACTTGTCATTACTGTTCACCTTTTCAGAGTATAGTGTGATGTGAGTATAGTGTGATGTGTGAGTATAGTGTGATGTGAGTATAGTGTGATGTGTGAGTATAGTGTGATGTGTGAGTATAGTGTGATGTGTGAGTATAGTGTGATGTGTGAGTATAGTAGTATAGTGTGATGTGTGAGTATAGTAGTATAGTGTGATGTGTGAGTATAGTGTGATGTGTGAGTATAGTGTGATGTGTGAGTAGTAGAGTGATGTGTGAGTAGTAGAGTGATGTGAGTAGTAGAGTGATGTGAGTAGAAGAGTGATGTGAGTAGAAGAGTGATGTGAGTAGAAGAGTGATGTGAGCAGTAGAGTGATGTGAGCAGTAGAGTGATGTGAGCAGTAGAGTGATGTGAGCAGTAGAGTGATGTGAGCAGCGAGAAGTAGAGTGATGCGAGAAGTAGAGTGATGCGAGAAGTAGAGTGATGCGAGAAGTAGAGTGATGCGAGAAGTAGAGTGATGCGAGAAGTAGAGTGATGCGAGAAGTAGAGTGATGCGAGAAGTAGAGTGATGCGAGAAGTAGAGTGATGCGAGAAGTAGAGTGATGCGAGAAGTAGAGTGATGCGAGAAGTAGAGTGATGTGAGTAGTGACATGAGTGATATGAGTGATGTGAGCAGAAGAGTGATGTGAGCAGAAGAGTGATGTGAGTAGACAACTACTTGGACTACTTAATACTACTTTGGACTACTTAATACTTGTCATTACTGTTCACCTTTTCAGAGTATAGTGATATGAGTAGAAGAGTGATGTGAGTAGAAGAGTGATGTGAGTAGAAGAGTGATGTGAGTAGAAGAGTGATGTGAGAAGTAGAGTGATGTGAGTAGACGAGTGATGTGAGAAGTAGAGTGATGTGAGAAGTAGAGTGATGTGAGAAGTAGAGTGATGTGAGTAGACGAGTGATGTGAGTAGACGAGTGATGTGAGTAGACGAGTGATGTGAGTAGACGAGTGATGTGAGAAGTAGAGTGATGTGAGAAGTAGAGTGATGTGAGAAGTAGAGTGATGTGAGTAGACGAGTGATGTGAGTAGACGAGTGATGTGAGTAGACGAGTGATGCGAGTAGACGAGTGATGCGAGTAGACGAGTGATGCGAGTAGAAGAGTGATGCGAGTAGGAGAGTGATGCGAGTAGGAGAGTGATGCGAGTAGGAGAGTGATGCGAGTAGGAGAGTGATGCGAGCAGAAGAGAGAGTGATGCGAGCAGAAGAGAGAGTGATGCGAGCAGAAGAGAGAGTGATGCGAGCAGAAGAGAGAGTGATGCGAGCAGAAGAGAGAGTGATGCGAGCAGAAGAGAGAGTGATGCGAGCTGAAGAGAGAGTGATGCGAGCAGAAGAGTGATGCGAGCAGAAGAGAGAGTGATGCGAGCAGACGAGGGAGTGATGCGAGCAGACGAGGGAGTGATGCGAGTAGACGAGGGAGTAAGAAGTGACAATGATGTGAGAAGTAGAGTGATGTGAGTAGACGAGTGATGTGAGTAGACGAGTGATGTGAGTAGACGAGTGATGCGAGCAGAAGAGTGATGCGAGCAGAAGAGAGAGTGATGCGAGCAGAAGAGAGAGTGATGCGAGCAGAAGAGAGAGTGATGCGAGCAGACGAGTGATGCGAGCAGACGAGTGATGCGAGCAGACGAGTGATGCGAGTAGAAGAGAGAGTGATGCCAGTAGAAGAGAGAGTGATGCGAGTAGAAGAGAGAGTGATGCGAGTAGACGAGAGAGTGATGCGAGTAGACGAGAGAGTGATGCGAGTAGACGAGAGTGATGCGAGTACACGAGGGAGTGATGCGAGTAGACGAGGGAGTGAGAAGTGACAATGATGTGAGAAGTAGAGTGATGTGAGTAGACGAGTGATGTGAGTAGACGAGTGATGTGAGTAGACGAGTGATGTGAGTAGACGAGTGATGTGAGTAGACGAGTGATGTGAGTAGAAGAGTGATGTGAAACCACAGCATATATCAATGGAAAAACACTAAAATCATGTTTGTATAACAAGCACAAATTATGTAGGTTTAACATATATAGAAATCATGTTTATTTAACAAACAAATTATGTAGCTTTAACATATATAAATCTACTTCTGCGAGTAGAAGAGAGAGTGATGCGAGTAGAAGAGTGATTTGAGTAAAACTGATATGCTGTCATTGTTCATTGACATTTGTTCATGGAGTTTAAGCAATTTTTAACAAGAAGAGAAGGCTCACTACTTTAGCACTTACTGTGGAAAATTTGTTGTACTGTTAAAAAAATAATTCATCAATTTGTCTTATGCTTTTAAAAATCGAAAACAAAAATGTCAAGGGAAGCTTTGGACTACTTGATACTCAATACTGTTCTGTTGTTTTTTACTGTATCTGAATGGTCATTACTGTTCACCTTTTCCACAACATCTTTTGACTGTGTCTTCTCTTTTACTTAAGATGAAATGAGTATAACTGATATGCTGTCATTGTTCATGGAATTTAAACTATTTTTAACACAGAAAAACTTGCTTCTGCAGAACTTACTGTGAGACAATTGTATTGTAACTTAAAGAATACAACGATTTGATTCAAGAAATGTGTTTGCTTGTCCTACTGCTTTTTAAACTGTACAGTAATTTAGTTAATGTACTTAGATAAAGCTGACTTTAATCACATTTAATTAATCAGGTTAGTTTAATTGAAACCACAGCATTTATAAATGGAAAAACACTAAAATCATGTTTTTATAACAAGCACAAATTATGTAGGTTTAACATATATAGAAATCATGTTTATTTAACAAACAAATTATGTAGCTTTAACATATATAAATCATGTTTATTTAACAAACAAATTATGTAGGTTTAACATATATAAATCATGTTTTTTAACAAACATAAATTATGTAGCATTAACATATATAAATCATGTTTATTTAACAAACATAAGTTATGTAGCTTTAATATATATAAATCATGTTGCATAAACCTAACTTTATTATGTGCAACCATGTACATATTTTTTTATGTTAATCCAACAGGTTATTTTTTTCAGTGTAGCTCCATAGACCTCCATTCATTCTGCACTCGTCCTGTGAGCGCCCTCATATGGAACCAGAGTGGAACTGCAACCAGTTCAGAACCCGGAAGTTTCCTGAGAGTGGGAGTTCTCCCATGAGAGTTCTCCCCATTTTAGACATTCATTTGCGCTTATGTGCTGAACCTTTATTGAAGCTGTATGGCATTAATGAGGAGAAAATAAAGAATCAAAGAACTTTCATGCTGCTTCTTCATGTCTGACTGTAAAAATGATGCACTGTTAACTTAGTTAAAACAAGTTCATAGTTAAGAGTTTTTATTACTTTCTGTTATATAACTGTTACGTAAATCATTGCAACTAACTGAAGTGAGCTGTTATATTTATTCAGCGAAAAGGTCGAATGTGGTTCATTCGCGCATGCGCAGGAGAGGATAGCAGGCAGGCGCATGCGGAGAGTACGAGCTCTTGTGCCACCGCCGCGCGGGCAATTTCATTTTTTTTTTCGTTCTGGTTTTGTTTGGATGATCAGAAGTAAGTTTCAGAAGTTATGTGCTTCAGGGGGTCATTAAAGCGAAAATAAAAACGTTGAAATGAGCCGCGATATTAACTTATCTCATTCTGAAGGGATTTATTTGTGATAAAGACCTACTGTGTATAATGTCGCACATTGACTAAATATATATATAATTTTTAAATTACGAGAAAAATTATGTGATGGGGTCGGGACATGTAAGTTGGCTAGATACCCAGTTTGCCATGTTAAAAATTACTCTCATCTAACGTTAACATTTCAGGCGCATGCAATGCAAAAGTGCCACCGCGGGACATTGCGTTCTTCTTTCGTGTGGTCGAATCGGGTAACGTTGGGTCATTTACTTCGACAGTCTTGAAATATGTAAGTTAAAGGGGGAAAAAATGTGTAATTGTAATAAACAAAAGCACCTGAAATGAACAGCAAAATAGCCACGAAATGAACACGTCTCATTCATTCTGAGTGAAGCAGTTTATTTTAACGACAATCGGTTTCACACACAATAAACTCTGTGCATTTCATGTTTTCATCCCAAACCAACTAAAATATACATAAATAAACACCATTTTCATAGCAGAAGCTTTAATGCCAATAAATAATTTCTCACATCTAACATAAACGTTTGAGTTTATATAATATACAGTATGTGTGTGACACACACACACACACACATATAAACACAAACTATTATGTTATAGGCCTGTGCGATTAATTGATTTGACAGCACTAATGTTGATATATAAATTCTTATCGTATTTACTTGTGTGTCCCACAATACCTGATAAACATGCTGTAAATCCTGGTGTCTACAGTGGACATGTATGAAATCAATGCCCTGTTTTCATATTCTGATATGAAACTGCATAACGTTTTCCTGAGATGTTTATTTACGACAAACAATTTGAAAATGAGTCACATTTTTAATGATAATTTCAAAATATTATAATATTTCCATAAGAGTGCTAAATTCGATAATTCAGTCAATGTCAGTCATGTTTAAATACCAAGGAGAGGAAGCTGCTGTTGTGAAACAAATTCGCTAAAATATCATGTCCTTTACAAAGGAAAAAAAGTCTAATATATATCTGGGACTCAGGAGGATAAGATCAAATTTTAATTCTAACATATAGCAAATGCATAATGGAATAAAAGTTCGTTTTACATGTGCTTGCCAGAAAGACACGGTGTCTGTAGCATTGCTGCCCCCCACAGGAAAAAGGTTTTACCACAAAACTAAACTCAGACAATGAGTGCAAGGGAGGAAGATTATCAAGATTTGTCTAGTTGACTTATTTGATTTTATTTAGTTTTAGATTTATCTTACTCGTTGTCAAATTACACACATCAAACCTTTGACAGGCAAATGCTTTTTTTTTTTTTTTTAGCAAAAAATACTTAACACTTGCTACTCAGGCAGCTGTGGGTTTGTAAGATGGACCCTTTCTAAATATATTATCACATGTCAGTTACGACCGCCACATCTTATCCCACACTCCCTTCCGGTCCAGAGAAAAAAAAAATAACACTAGTTCTGAGTAAAGCACTAGCGTCATATGTTTGCAGATTCCAGCTGATTTGACGTTTTGTCTAATGCAATGACATTCGTGCATTTTTAGGTGGAACCCAAATGTCCCTTAGGGGCTTCTGTACTGTAAATGGAAATGCAAAATGTTGTAAGATCATGTTTATCAAATTTTCATAGTACATACAGAATCATAATGCATCTAATACATTACACTTTATCTTCGATTCAGACTCAACCAAACACTCTTGCAAGTAGAATACAGAAATATGTTACCCTTTATTTCAAGTTGTCCTTGCTACAGTGTAATTATTGAATTAAGTGTGGAGTAATATTAATTAACATAAGGTTAGGGTTTGGTTTAGTTGCATGTAATTATGCATAATTTACAGTTGTTACTATAACATGTAACGAGTAACAAGGACAATAAAATAAAGTGTTACCAGAATTATCAACAGACTTCAATTGATGTATTCACTAAAATATAAAAAAACAAAAACAAAAAAAAGTAAGCAGTGAAGGGACACAACCTTTTAATAGCATTTGAAGTGAAAAATGTACACTTAGTTATTAAAATCATCTCGTTTTCTCTTAACCAGCAGCACAAGAAAACCTAAACCATGCAATGTCTTTAATCAGGAATTAACAAACCTATTCTTTTGTTTTTATGAAGATTAATTTAATACATTAAAAATGGCATTTTCAAAAAAAAACATGCTAACCATTAAAAAAAATTATACATTATACATTTTTTATTTATACATCTCCCTTCCCAAAAAAACTGCACTCTAATCGGAAAAATGTATCCATCTCAAATGCTTATTGAAGTTATTGAAGTTCTCTCCATTTGCCCATAAAAAAAAAAAAAAAATCTATACTAGTTATGGCCAAGCTCAAAAAAAAAAAAAAAAAAAAAAAAAAAAAACAGAAAAGAAAAAACAAAGAACAACCTTCAACCCTCGCCATCCATTTGTAATAGTTAAAGCACTCAACTTTATGTTTCCTCTGTAAAAGAAAAAAGAGAGACAGTTTTAATTGGGAATGCTTAAACTATAAAAACATACAGCCAGTATTTGTGTATCAACATTTTAATGGAATGCACGTTTGCTTTAAAAATCCTGACGTACAAAGTGAGGGGGTTTGAAACGGTTTACCTACTGAAGAATAACTTACAAACAGCACGAATTGATGTGAATAAAGTGGACAACTATGTACACAAATTAAATACAATGCTACAGCACATTAAGAGATTTATAAATGTTCATAAAAGGCAAATATTAACATGTGGCAAGATGGAACTCCATTATCAATAGTCTCCTCTCTCTTCATGGAAGCTTCTTGCATTAGTCTGAATACTGAATCCAATGTTATTATCTATGAAAGACATCAAATGTAGCAGGGTTCGAATATTAAACTTCCCACTATTTTATATTATATTCCCATGTTTGTAAATAATCAGGAAATAGTTCAACCAAAACTCGTTTTTCATCATGACTTAGTCCCAGAGCAATATGACTATTTTCATCAGTTAAACACATGGCAGAATATTCATGCTGCCATTTACCATCAAATAAAATGTAAAAGAGCAGCAGGGACATTCTGTACAATTTCTCCTTTTATGTTCCACTGAGAAAAAGTTATACGGGTTTGAAATGACATGAGGACGAGTGGCGATTGAATTTGCATTTCCTTTTTAAAAACAAACCAGAAAGGAGTATCAAATCCTCTAGGTTTGAAGAAGAATGGGGACCACTGAGCAAAAAAAAAAAATCAGTCAAATCTCATAATTAGTTGTCCAAATATATTAAAATTTGCCAGTGTAGAAGCTCTCAACAGCATTCCTCAAAGGCCCAAACGCTTAAAGGCATCATTACAGTTTCAATGTCGATCAAAAATTTCAACAGGCTTGCCTTTTTCTTACTCAGAAAAAGCTAAAGAGAAAAAAGAAAAGGGAAAAAAAAAAACCTCAACCCCCGTTACGCACCATTCTTCATCAATAACTTTAATTTCAGGAAGGGGAATTTTAACTAGCAAAGGTTTTCGCTGTGTCTTCCTTGCCTCTGTAAGTCCTCTTCCCATGTGTGAAGGGCAGGTATCTATACTTGATCATGTGCTGTAGAGGAAACACAAACAGTGTCAAAACCTCAAGGTAACCACAGCTTAGTACATTACATCACTGGAACACATACAGCTATATGAACCAGGAATCTCCCAAAAGAAAAGCTTCCGTTGGCTAACCTTGATCTGCCGCTTCATGGTGATGCAGAACAGCATGATGAAATACATTACGAGGATGGGCCAGAACACCGGCACGTCAAAGGCGTCGAAGAATGTGCAAATCATAGCGATGACGATGCCTTTCGTCGCTGAATGCCTGAAACGTCAACCAAAAAAAAAAAAACTACTAACACTTAAACTGAAAATACACATTTATGAGTTACCAAGGCCCGGTTTAACACACAGGGCTTAGATTTAGCCAGGATTAGGCCTTAGTTCAATTAGGACATTTAAGCAGCTTTTATAAACATGCCTTAGAAAAAAAACATTACCGGTGTGCATCTTGAGACATGACAATGACATGTTTAAAGATATTTGAGGTCAAGTTGCTTTCAGTTAAAGCAGCTCAAACATGCATTTTGGTCTGGGACTAGCTTAAACCTTGTCTGTGAAACCGGGGTAAAGGTCTAAAATTAAATATGTAAAAAAAAAACCATTACTGTGAGCTTATTGTAACATACTAATTGAACGATGTTTAGTGGACAACGGATATATTAGCAATCATGATAAATCTGCAGACGTTTGGCATTTAAGTTCTCCTGTTTGGACGATTAGTGTTGGAAGCAATACTTTTATCCCAGCACAGACGCACACGAGCACAGTGATGGGATATTTAAAGGTTCTGTTGACAGTGGAGCAGACCCAGCAGCACACTTGTAGCCAATCAGCAGAAGGGGGCGTGCCCACTCATGATGGGGAGGAGAGAGATTTGAAGACAGACTAGAAAGGAAGATGGCTGAGAGACATTACATTATGGAAAAGGTCAGACAAAGGGTTATAATCAGGCAAGAGCTTTAGGAGCCACGTTAATATTAGAAAAGCTTTCCAGCATTAGGGAGAGCGAAGCAGGAAGGCCTAAAAACAGACGCTGAGGTTTTGGTGTTTCACAGAACCAAGATAGGCTGTTGTTGTAATGTTAGCTTTAGTAACAGGACAGTTCTGAGTGTCATTGTTTGTCTAGATCTGTGTTTTGTTGGCCACCAACAACAAACTCTTGCTTGCATACTTGTGTAATGCATGTTCATTTTTTCTTTTCTTCCTTGTCGTTTTTTATCTTTGCTTTATTTCTCTCCGACCTCCGAGGTTACCGCAGACCTAAATCTAGTAATCGTGCGACAAATATCTTGACTAATGGCGACATACTCTCCTATCTATCCATGTGTGTGTTCTTAGCCAATCAGAAACTGCAACCTGAAGCAAGGACGTAGCTTAGACCTTGGTGTAGGGCAGGGGTTTTCAAAGTGTGGGACGCGCCTCCCCAGAAAAAGAAAAGTCAAAAAAAAAAAAATTTCAGACAGGCCTGATTCCTGACCTGTTTATGACTGTCAGACTGTTAATAAACTTGTGATTGAATCTCCGTTATGGTGTTTTTTTGTTTGTTTTTTTGGTGAAGGGGGCAGGGCTCGTAGAAATTTGAATATATTCGAATTCATTGGTTGATATTTGATAACCGTTCGAATTATATTTTTCTCAAAAGGGACAGCCCTAGTGTGTGTGACATGTGTGTTTTTTCACCATTGGGTAAGTTGTGTCAAAAGGGAGACCCACTGTCTTAGACTTTGAAAACTCCTGGTGTAGGGTTTAACTGCTGTGATCTTTGTAACTGTACGTGGGGCGGCCTACGAACTCCTGTGTGAGTCTTGAAGCAGACTTCTGCTGATGAAACTATCTTCAGTAAAACATTAATTTATTATAATTCTGACTCAGAATTCTGAAATTCATCATATCTGGTTCTGGGTCTTTGACTGTAAATCCCCTTACAGTGGTAATCAAATTAATGAAGGAAATTTTAATTTCATTTCAAAATGCAATAAAGTGAAATTTGAACAAGTTTCAAACAACAGGTTTACGGATTAAATAAACAAGAGTTGACGACAAATTGTGGTATTGCAATATAATCCTTAAAAAAAAAAAACTCTCGTGAAATGTATTTATATTTTTTATTTTTCTAAAGGTCCAGTTAGGGCCTCGTAAGTTTCTTTGTGCATTTAACGATGGTTTCATCAAATGGAATGGTGAAATGATCATGAAGGGACTCAGTTTGTGTGTTCATATCCTCATACAGTGAGAAAACTGATGTAATCATAATTCAATTTCTTTTGTAGCTTTATTAATGATTAAGTATAGAGCCCTACTTTTTATTCATACTAATTGTGCCACATTTTGTGACTACGTATTATACACAATTTAATTTTTATCACTGGATTCTGCCTATGTTTTACTCGTGGTGGAAATCATTGGTCTCTATTTCTGGTCATTTCTGTGTATCACTGGATCAAGCCAATCCACTCATCATTCTCTGGAGAAAACTGCACTCATCAAGCTATTCCATGGGAAAATGCCACCCCTTAATGTGACAACTCACCAGAATTTGAACTCTGGCAACCTCCTAATGAACGGCCGGAACTCTTCATTCTGTTTTGTGGGTAGTGCTGGACCCTCATCTAGAGAAGGGAGACATCGATTAGAAAAAAAAAAAAATTAAATTACAAAATATTCACCTCAGCGATGCAAAAGTCACTGATGATAAGAAGATCATTTCAAATGCCGGTCTTACCTGGATCATCAAGCAATGAGGGATCCACTTTTGGTGAGAGGAAAGCAATGAAGAGGTTAAGGTGGTAGATCCCGAGAGCATATGTGACTATGTACCAGCCCTAATAAAAGACACAAATGATTCAGTGCATTTGATTAATGTTTTGCGATGAAAAATGCAACAGCTACTCAAATCAAATGAACTTTGTAGACCTGCAAGATGCAATTACACAACAAGAACATTATCATAAGTCTACAACTGCATTATAACTCTACCCTTATTGTCAAAGCATAAATTAAATAGATCAAATTTAAGTATTTTGCAAACATTCCTACAAAGATGGTGTTTTTACCTGTAGAATATAAACTCTGATCATATATATGGCCGTTAGAAGAAGAGTGGCTGCCCATCGGAATGCTGAGAACGGTGTTGACTTGTCCAACCATGACTGATAAATCTGCATTTAAAAGAGGAAAAAGTAGTTCTCATTATCCAACAACACTCACTAGGGGTGGAAGATATACCAGTCGACGAGATTAACAGGTTGAGATTTTGGACTATTGTCTCTATTGCAGTTACACTCATGTGACGCTGCTGTGCTGCATGGTTAGCTTATAGTTTATCAGTTCAGTCTCGTGTTACGCAGCACGTTTGAGCTTCTGCAAGAGCCAATGAGGTTCATTCTCTTGTTACGCAGCATGTTTGAGCTTCTGCAAGAACCAATGAGGTTCATTCTCTTGTTACGCAGCATGTTTGAGCTTCTGCAAGAACCAATGAGGTTCATTCTCGTGTTACGCAGCACGTCTGAGCTTTTGCAAGAGCCAATGAGGTTCATTCTCGTGTTACACATCACGTTTGAGCTTCTGCAAGAGCCAATGAGGTTCATTCTCGTGTTACGCAGCACGCTTGAGCTTCTGTGAGAACCAATGAGGTTCATTCTCGTGTTACGCAGCACGTTTGAACATCTGCAAGAGCCAATGAGGTTCATTCTCGTGTTACGCAGCACGTTTGAACATCTGCAAGAGCCAATGAGGTTCATTCTCGTGTTACGCAGCACGCTTGAGCTTCTGTGAGAACCAATGAGGTTCATTCTCGTGTTACGCAGCACGTTTGAACATCTGCAAGAGCCAATGAGGTTCATTCTCGTGTTACGCAGCACGTTTGAACATCTGCAAGAGCCAATGAGGTTAATTCTCGTGTTACGCAGCACGCTTGAGCTTCTGTGAGAACCAATGAGGTTCATTCTCGTGTTACGCAGCACGTTTGAACATCTGCAAGAGCCAATGAGGTTAATTCTCGTGTTACGCAGCACGTTTGAGCATCTGCAAGAGCCAATGAGGTTCATTCTCATGTTACGCAGCACGTTTGAGCTTCTGCAAGAGGTTTGTTATAGCGCGTCAAGCAGGTTTGGTTGAGCTTCTGTATGTTAGCTGATCAAGGTTTATATCTTAATATTAGGCCTAAATTCAATCTGTTCATTTTATAAAGCGATAAAGGGAGAATTTGGATTAAAACACTCAATTCATATGGATTAGTTTTACAATCTCTTTATAAACTTTTTGAAGCATCAAGATTTTAACTTAACTATACTGCACATATCAAAATAATTTTTCCAGAGGTGCATGGCGTTCATAGAGGAATTTCCAGCTTTACTCGCAAACTACAATTCCTGTTCGTCAATAAGGTGAGAAGCAGACACAATATAAATATAAATATACTCAAATTAATTGAAAAGTGTACCAGCCAAGTAGTAGTAATAGAAGTTTGGTAATGATGACAATAGTGCACAAAAGCAGTAGGTGCTCCATGCTCCGGCACGATTAGTGATCACAATACATGCGTACCCGTGACCTGTGCCCAAGCCCACCTCTTCAAGCAGGCCAGGGCATGGTGCAGCGTACATATCACCCAGCAATCACAAAAGTCAAACTAACCAGACTTTGAGAGACGGTTTCTGAGCGCTGTCTCAGAAGTACTGAATCGAGTTCTTTTTGCAACGTAATTGGGCTTGAACGGTTAATTACACATACTTAAGTGTCAAAATGCCCATCTTTGAAAGTATCCTCAAACACAGTCATATATGTCTTAAGTGAAAGTAAACAGTTGAGAAAGAAAACGCATGCGTCACAGTATATTGAATATAATGTCAAATGAAGCCTAATAAACCTGCTGACGTCTGTGTAATTACCGGTAATGCTAATCTAACAACAGAAATCACTTCTCTTGACTGAATCACAGAGAAGACTATGGCTCCGTTTACACTTGGCATTAACATGCGACCTGTATGTTGTCCACATACAGATTGAAAATTCAAGTGTAAACGCGTTTCTGATCCTAATGTTATCCGATCAGCGGGTCCAGAGGTAGTCGAGGACACATTGTGATCGGATCTCAGTGTAATGTAAACGCAATCCAGCCATCGTGTCTGCATTCACAGGTGGACATCTTAATATAAACGTCAATATTTACAACAGTTTATTTAGACTTGCATGATACTGTGTGTGTAATTTTTCATTGTAATTGTGCAACATTATCTGAATGAGGCAATCGCCTGTACAATCACCGTGATCAGTCGTGAGATCTTAATGAAGAGCGTGCGCTGCTTTGCCAGAGGAATAATGGCAATAAAAAAAAAAAAGTTGTTGTTTCAGCATGTTTATTAATCTCTCATTTCTGTTAATATGGTCAAATTTATGTAGTATTTTTTATTTCTAGTGTTTGAAATTTTTAAGGTATGTCTATTTAATTTGAGTCTTTGTTCCATTTTAGTTTATTGTCCTATTTGCTTGTAATTAATTTGTTCTTATTTTATCACTGACTGTTTACATATCTTCTGTAAGCTTAAAAGTTTTTCTTTTTACTTAGGGCTAGTATTTGGGTGTTTTTGTGATATTGAAATTGGTGAAAATAATTAAATTTCAATAGTATAAATAATAGTATAAAAACCCTATTTAATGCACAAATCGTGATCAATATCGTTATCATGAAATAAAATTACTCAAATCGTGATATATGATCTTGGTCATATGGCCCACGCCTAACACTCTTACAATCTTAAAATTGCTTAAATAGTCAGACAGTGGCTATTTCCAAGAGCCTCACCTGCCCGAGCCGTTTAAAGAAGTTTCCGATCGCTGATGGTTTCCCATGGATGGATTCACCAGCACTGTCTCCTTCTGGCATTCTGTCTGTGAATGAGGGGTAACATAATGAGGGTACAGTGACAAAAAAAATATTATTTTTGCCTGACAGTAAACAACCCAGAAATAACACAATATAAATCTCCTCATTGAGCTCACTTAAAACTGCATGCAAATATTTCTACCATTTAGGAATGTAGCTGCACATTTCCATCCTACTGTCTCCTAGGCAAGCATGCTTTCTTGTACATTATAACTGTTCATAAAGCTAATAATGATGTTGAACAGCCACATCAACACAATTAAGTGTTTTGCATTCAAAGCATGGAGAATTAAAACCTGATGCACGAATTTCTAAGTTCTAAATCGAGCCTTAATTTGAAACCTAATAAAATGGGATGTCAAAAAAGTTCCCGTTTGGTTTTTTATCATTATTTTCAAATTTTCCCTAATTAACAAGTCCTAAAATAGTTTTTTGAGGCAATCCCTTTTATTATTAAAAATATTTTATTTACATATTTCTATAAATCCTATTGAGACCATATAAAAACCCTACCAAAAAAAATTATCCTACTGGAAAATCTGACATTCATTTAGGATATTTTATACTTATCAAATTTTGTACAGCCCAATTGCATTGTGTATGGATTACTATATCTCTTCTGAATTTTTAAACAGATTCACGTAAAAAGATAAAACAACTGAGACATAAACTGAACACATTTCCCTGTTGGTTACAGGGTTTACTTCCTTTCCTTTTTATTAATATTATTTCTAACAATTTCTATATTTGTGGAAAAAAAAATACTGTAATACAAATACAGAATCAAGAATTTGTCAAGAGATTTAGTTTTGTCGTTACTCGTAGTTTGGCACTGCGAGGACAGTCAGCTGTTCTTCCAGTAACACTGTTTTAGGCATCTTAAATGACAGATATCGCCGTTTATTGCTTTGGTCACATCTGCAGTCCTCATGCCTCCTGAAGCAGGACTATGACATGTTCACACAGGTGATCACGGACCCAGGCCACAGGTTTTTGAGGAAACATTCCAGGATAGTGTATATATATATATATATATAGGCCTATATACATTTTTTTTTTCTTCGGAAAAAAAAATCGTTTCGCTTGGTAAGACCCTTATTCCTCGGCTGGGATTGCGTAGAGCCCTTTGAAACTGTAATTTTGACCTTCAAACCGTTTAAGTCCACTATATGGAGAAAAATCCTGGAATGTTTTCCTCAAAAACTTTAATTTCTTTTCGACTGAAGAAAGAAAAACACGAATATCTTGGATGACGTGGGCTGGGGTGAGTAAATTATCAACATTTTAATTCTGAAGTGAACTAATCCTTTAAGGACTGTTCCACAAGTGCATGTGCAATAATTGTTTATGGTTCATTGAACAAGCATGAAAAACACTATTCAAACACTTTCCAATAAAGATATGTAAAGCTTATTTAGATTTTACTCAATTTTCATTAAAATACTGTATTCTGAAAAAGGGAAATTTCTTATAAAGATACCCGGGGTCCAAAACTCCCAATAGGAATGCAGGAATTCCTTGATTTCTTTGTCTTTCTCTAGATCACCTGCTTTGCTCTGTACTGACTGAATGACATTTCACAGGCGGGGATAAGGGTGGTGTTGTATTACGTTAAAGTTCGTAGGTTTTAAAATCTAAATTACTGTTGACTAAATGATCTACCTTGCAGATCAATGCATTTCCCCCGTTTCAGTCAATGATAATATACGGTTCACTCACGAGTGCGTTTAAAGGAATTGATTTCCTGATCGTAAAACAGAGGAAGCCTCCTTGTGATGATGATGATAACCTACAGATGTAATCTGAGGCAAAGTCCAAAAACCACCACGTCAATGAACAAGAGGTTCTTCGAGGAAAATAATCAACCTAAATCAAGATCACCTTCAGTATAACGGCGCATAAAAACGAAAGGTTTGGCGTCTCTGCTAAAAGTAGAAGCAGCTCATTTCCCTCATCTTTCAGTCACTGCTGTCGGCTCCAGTGGAATTTAATCCCTCACTGTAGTGAATACTAACAATGTGTTTTTATTTGCTAAATAAACTATAGTGATCCCAGAACAGAACCTGCGAATCTTGATCCAGATACGCCTATGTATTTCCTGACATCTGAACCAAACAGGACAGTGCAAATGAACACTAGCTAAAGTTCCGGTACAGATTTGTTCTCAGTCTGTTGTCATTTGCGAACCAGTGCGACAGATACTTACCTCAATGTTTATTTCATAAACTCACTGTTAATGTAACCACCTAACTAGAAGGCTAGTGGTCAGACCTTGTAAGCTAATTTGCTATGTAGCAACGGTTTGTTAGCCGTAGCTGATTCCTTTAAGGTGTAAAGCATGCTGGTTAATGTAGTTTCTAAAATAGATCTTCTGCGTTTGAAGCAAAACACGGACGACTACTTATAAACTACACCTCCCATTCTACTATACAACAAGGCGGAAACGCAAGAGTTGTAGTTTTCATTTTCGAATTTGTAATTGGAACTACCTCTGGGAGGCATCGAGAAGGAACTACAAAGACCAGCAGACACGCAGAAAAATTGACAACTCACTTCCGGGGAAATCCGAGCGCAGGCGAGTGGTAAACTTTGCTAGCACTGCCTTTTACTGCATCTTAGAGAAAATCTAATGTTACAATCGTCATGCCACTTGAGGAAAATAAAATCAGGCGGACAGTTATCATATTCGAGGAATCGGATCGCCTGTGAGAGGTTTATAACAGGAGTGAGATGACAGGAAATCTGTTTCTCTTACCCGGTTGTGCCGCTGTGTCACTCTCGGCTGCCGATCCGCGCGTCGCGCTGCTTTTCTGTGAACACGTCAGTGCTTCTGTAGACGCAGCCGCGTCAGACCGCAGTAGCCGAGCGCAGACAACATCGATCCCTGTTCAGCATTACTTAGCGCCACTTATACCTACCTTTTTTTTATTCGATATGATACGGATACGTTTTGTTTCAGTTGTAACGATACCGATTACAACTGATACTGTTTTTTTAATGGGTATGTGATTTATTTATTTATTAAAAAAAGTGAAGAAGAAGATTTTATAAGTAGCCTACCTATGCCCATCAACACAAATCCATGTGAACGGGTTCAAAAATGCAAGTAGGGTAAGGGTGAAGATTCCCCCTTAAGAACAATCTACATTTACTTTTTAAAATTGTGACAAACTGAATTTCTTTACCTTGGACAAGAAGCCTCTCCACTTTAAAAACGTGTGTGTGTGTGTGTGTGTGTGTGTTTGTGTGTTAAATGAGCATTAATATGACACTAAATCAATTAAAAATTTGTTTTGGAAATTATTTAAACACTTAAATAAGACAATTTTGCCAATTTTCTAATTTATGTCAGTAATATCAACAATATTAATTCAAATTGAATGATTTTACTCAATTACCCTATAGGTTTAAATATCTGAAATGTACTTTTAACCCACTAAAATGTGTAGGCATTCCATGATTGTTTACTGGGCATAACCAACCAGTTTGACTAGTTTTACATGGTGATAAATGAACCAAAGGCCGAATAGAGCACATTCTTCTGTCAGATAATTGGCAAAAGTCAAGATCTCTTAGATGGCCAATATGAAATGTAATGTCTGGAATGACTGAAGTCCAGCAGAGACCAATGCATTGGTGGGTGATCCTCAACCAATACTGACCTTGCATAATTAAAACATCCTCAGTTTTACACACTTTAGTATTTATTTGAAAAAGAAATCACTTTACATGATAATTCAAACATGGCGATATAAAAAAGAAACAGCATAACAGCTCTTTAATGAAAACACAAGATATTAACTCTTAAAAACATTTCTAAAATCTGTAGTTGTCAAAATGACACAGCGTGACATAATACTGACTGATATTTACTGTAAATATAACATTGTTTACAATATCCTAAAGCCATAAAGTGCTTGGATCTATATGATGGCATTTCACCATCATGGCCAATTTAAAAACCTCATTTTGTCCTCAATGAACCTCTTGGGACCCTCTAGTGGCATCCAATTTAAGATGTGCTGTTATCATCACATGAATAATATGGTTAACACTAGTTATTTACAAATGCATTTGATTGTTTGATAAAGGTTACATATGTACCTTTAACTACATACAATCCACCAAATTATTAATGTTCAAGACAGCGCTTAGTTCAGTTTTATACACAGACTGTATAGGAGTAAGAAACATAAATACATTCCTTATTTTCCACAGAGGACAATGTTCCTGATGAAGGCTCTGTCTGAAACACTTTTCTATATTAGGAGCAGTGGTTTTTGATGGGATCATATCATAATTGTGTGAGTACTTCAGACTTTGTCTTCTTAGTACTAGTTGTAGTGAAATTAAAGTAAAGTCTGGGTCTTAAAGAGTACATACAAGATTTCGTTATTTTGTCTTGAGACAGGTGAATCACAAAATGACGTTCAGGTCATATTTCAGCCGCAAAATAAAAACATAAAAATAAAGTAGAATTATATTTGGATAAAGACCAAATTTAGAATTTTAAGGCCATTACAATTTGTAGCACCAAAATTCTTATTGGGGTAATGCACAAAATATTAATATTTAGGTATTTATACATCATGGTAGTATTTTATGATTTAAAAATGGATTACTATGATGACAATTTTTTCAAATAATGGCACAGTGTCAAAAATTATAATAGCCCTAATGTCTATGCAAAATTATAATTTATATTTTTTCTTTTAATTCTGGGATGAAATGTGACCGGGAATTGTTTTTTTGTAAGATTCACCTCAGTACCTTGGCTGATCCATATTTTACTATTAAACATCCTAAAATTAGAGACAATTAAAACGACATAAAGTATCTAATAAAGGAAAAATAGACATAACAGTACAGCATGATAAATAAAACCTTGTCCTGCAAGGCTAATACCACAAAACAGGTGAACTTTAAAAGTCTGATTGTAAAGGCATTGAAAAAAAATGCTTATGGTGATACAAGGTCTCCCTCTCAACAACATAATACTTAACAAATGCATAAAAATACCACTTCAAAAGCAGTAAAAGATGTCCTGTTAAAAAATAAAAATTCTGTTACCTATAAATGTACCTGCACTTTTATGGTGCGGTCGTCATCACTGTCATTGTCAAACTTTGATATCGTACAAATAATAGTTATGGTATGACATTGTAATGAGACAATAAATCAAATACAGAAAGCCATTTGACCTAGCCATACATACAGGTCCTTCTCAAAAAATTAGCATATTGTGATAAAGTTCATTATTTTCCATAATGTAATAATAAAAATGTAACTTTCATATATTTTAGATTCATTGCACACCAACTGAAATAATTCAGGTCTTTTATTGTTTTAATACTGATGATTTTGACAAACCGCTCATGAAAACCCAAAAATCCTGTCTCAAAAAATTAGCATATTTCATCCGACCAATAAAAGAAGTGTTTTTAATACAAAAAAAAGTCAACCCTCAAATAATTATGTTCAGTTATGTTCTCAATACTTGGTCCTACAATCCTTTTGCAGAAATGACTGCTTCAATGTGGCGTGGCATGGAGGCAATCAGCCTGTGGCACTGCTGAGGTGTTATGGACGCCCAGGATGCTTCGATAGCAGGCTTAAGCTCATCCAGAGTGTTGGGTCTTGCGTCTCTCAACTTTCTCTTCACAATATCCCACAGATTCTCTATGGGGTTCAGGTCAGGAGAGTTGGCAGGCCAATTGAGCACAGTAATACCATGGTCAGTAAACCATTTACCAGTGGTTTTGGCACTGTGAGCAGGTGCCAGGTCGTGCTGAAAAATGAAATCTTCATCTCCATAAAGCTTTTCAGCAGATGGAAGCATGAAGTGCTCCAAGATCTCCTGATAGCTCGCTGCATTGACCCTGCCCTTGATAAAACACAGTGGACCAACACTAGCAGCTGACATGGCACCCCAGACCATCACTGACTGTGGGTACTTGACACTGGACTTCAGGCATTTTGGCATTTCCTTCTCCCCAGTCTTCCTCCAGACTCTGGCACCTTGATTTCCGAATGACATGCAACCACTGAGCAACAGTCCAGTGCTGCTTCTCTGTAGCCCAGGTCAGGCGCTTCTGCTGCTGTTTCTGGTTCAAAAGTGGCTTGACCTGGGGAATGCGGCACCTGTAGCCCATTTCCTGCACACGCCTGTGCACGGTGGCTCTGGATGTTTCTACTCCAGACTCAGTCCACTGCTTCCGCAGGTCCCCCAAGGTCTGGAATCGGTCCTTCTCCACAATCTTCCTCAGGGTCCGGTCACCTCTTCTCGTTGTGCAGCGTTTTTTGCCACACTTTTTCCTTCCCACAGACTTCCCACTGAGGTGCCTTGATACAGCACTCTGGGAACAGCCTATTTGTTCAGAAATGTCTTTCTGTGTCTTACCCTCTTGCTTGAGGGTGTCAATGATGGCCTTCTGGACAGCAGTCAGGTCGGCAGTCTTACCCATGATTGCGGTTTTGAGTTATGAAACAGGCTGGGAGTTATTAAAAGCCTCAAGAATCTTTTGCAGGTGTTTAGAGTTAATTAGTTGATTCAGATGATTAGGTTAATAGCTCGTTTAGAGAACCTTTTCATGATATGCTAATTTTTTGAGACAGGAATTTTGGGTTTTCATGAGCTGTATACCAAAATCATCAGTATTAAAACAATAAAACACCTGAAATATTTCAGTTGGTGTGCAATGAATCTAAAATATATGAAAGTTTAATTTTTATCATTACATTATGGAAAATAATGAATTTTATCACAATATGCTAATTTTTTGAGAAGGATCTGTATATAGCTTTGTCAAAATAAGTGAATATAAAGTATAATTTAGTGGGTCAAAGTATACACTTTATCTACGGGCTTTACTTCCCACTGTTTTTTTCCCTTTATCATACATGATTGCACAATTATAATTTACAACAAGCCAAAAAAATAAATAAGGCAATGTTTTGAAATCATACACTGCTTCTAACCATTCATAACTACGTCCTAATAATGTCATTCATTTTAGTTAACTTTTTTTTGTGTGTGATGTAATATTAGCATAAGGCCATCTAATAAAACGATTTGCTTGAACCCCGGAGCTCATAAAAAGTGAATTTCTACTCGTCAAATCATTAGTTGTCAAACATGGAAGTGCGACTATATGGAAAATATAAACCGTCCATTGCAATTTTAAGAACCCAGTACAGACAATATAGAGATGGAAAACAGTTCTCAGCGAAGGTCGCTTTCTGCGAACTCCTCCTTGATGGAGTGCTTGTGTATCCTGCAGTCGGGCATGTCGAAGCCGAAGTCGGCCCACTCGTCTCCCCCCGTGGTCCCGCTGCGGTTCGGGATGGTTATGGTGTGACGCACTCGGAAGTGCACGGCCTCCATGACGCGCTGGCGCTGCAGTTCTCCTCCGGGGCCGATGGCCATCGTGGCCATGTTACTGCTGGAGCGGATGTAGTCGTGGCCCTGCTTCATGTCCTGCAGGCCCCTCCAGATCGCCAGCCGGAACTGCTCAGGGATCTTCAGGGCCCCAAGATCCTGAGCAACACAAAATCACAGGTAGTAAGTACATCGTGCCTACAGTAAACATCATGCTATGAAAGTTCACAGTAGAAAAAAACAGGCCTTTGTGAATCATATCTTACTATAGAGTGCAAGAGTTGGGTTCCGGAAGCAAAAACTCTTTTAACATTTTGAATGATAACTTAAAGGAACACTCCACTTTTTTTGTAAATGGGCTCATTTTCCAACTCCCCTAGAGTTAAACAGTTGAGTTTTGCCGTTTTTGAATCCATTCAGCCGATCTCCGGGTCTGGCGGTTGCACTTTTAGCATAGCTTAGCATAGATCATTGAATCTGATTAGACCGTTAGCTTCTCTCTCAAAAAAATGACCAAAGAGTTTCGATATTTTTCCTATTTAAAACTTGCCTCTTCTGTAGTTACATCGTGAACTAAGACCGACGGAAAATTAAAAGTTGAGATTTTCTAGGCCTAGGATCTATATTCTCATTCCTGCGTAATAATCAAGGAACTTTGCTGCAGTACCATGGGTGCAGCAGGCGCAATGATATTACGCAGGAATGAGAGTATAGTTCCTAGCCATATCGTGGGCGCTGCTGCCCTCTATTACATGACAAATCTATGTATCCCACTAAATTTTGTGTTGTTATAAAAAAATATTTGTCCACAAAATGCTGCTGAGTCCTGACCAATCAGAATGAAGTATTTCCGATTTTATTTCAGTATTTCACCAAGTGCAACATGTTCCTGGATCAACATCTTTGTTAATGCTGGAGAAACATTCCAATCAACCAATCAGATCTGAGGGACAAGTTTACGGTTCAGGCTTACAACCAGCGTTAGATGCTTCGAATAACTTCAGTGTTATTCACCTATCATTTATTCATTTTAGGGATTCATTATGGGTAGGGTTAGGTTTAGGATTACATTTTCAGACCGGAATGTTGTTCCAGGATCAACAAAATATGTTGACCCAGGAACATGTCTAACTTGGCAAGATCACAGTGGCCACATGCACTCTATAAGGATAATACACAAATGATTGAAGAATGAAGAGACCATATTGACCGAACTGTTGGTTTACCTCCATAGAAAGAGTCTGAAGGTGGTACACACTCTGGAGTCCCTGGGACGTGAAGTAGTCGATACAGTTTTGGCAGCCCAGGCTGGTTAAGAAACTGTTCAGAGACAAAAGGAACCCCACTAAGACCAAGCGGCTGCGTCCTGTGAATTACATATTCACCCATGGAGAACATAACAAGCAAAGCACCACGGCATTTGCATCTGCACAGGGATTATTATCAAGTACTGATGGAATAATAATGTGAGTGTATTTAGGCAACAAAATACTTAAAATAAAGCATTTGTATTGTAATCATAATTATGATTAAATCTTTGATTATACAAACACCAGTTAAATATGGTGAAATGTTCAGCTAGAAGTGAATGTAATATATGCTCCCATTCAAAAGTTTGGTAAAATGTATAAATGTTTTTTTTTAAAGAAGTCTCATATGCTCCCCAAGGCTGCATTATTTGTTAAACAAATACAGTAAAAACAGTAATGAAATATTATTACAATTATTTAAAACAACTGTTTTCTATGTTTTTATATTTAATTTATTCCTGTGATCAAAGCTGATTTTTTTTAGCATCATTACTCCAATCTTCAGTCACATGATCCTTCAGAAATCATTCTTAATTCAAATAATTATTTATATTATCAATGTTAAAAACACTTGTGGTGCTTAATATTTCTGGGGAACGTGTGATACATTTTGATGAATAGAAAATACAAAAGAACTATCATTTACTTGAAATATATCATTTTTTAAGAATGTAAAAGTTTTAACTGTCACTCTTAATTGAATGCATCCTTGTTGAATAAAAGTATTAATTTCTTTAAAAAAATAAAATAATTTACTGACCTCAAACTTTTGAATGGTAGTTAAATGAAATGCTGCACGCAACATTTTTTTTTCAGAATTTGCATAGGATTTCATTTTATTAAAAAATCAAAACATGCAATTACATTAATGATGCATAACAAGTTTTTCATTGTATTGATCTTTTTATTATAAATATTTCACCAAAAAAAAGATTGGCTTGATACAATCAAAACAGGAAATGTAGCAAATTTAAAGGTAGAGCAAATAAGACAAACAAAACTACAATAAAGTGAGTAAAGTATGTGTAGCAAACTCACAACTGACTGTAAAGTGTTTTGAAATGGCTTAATGATCACAATATCTGATTTAATAAAGAAGTTTTAGTCATTTTAAACAAAACATAGTTTCGAACATGTGTGGTTGCTTTGTAATAATTATAGATGCTGCCCTTAATTTTCACCCTGATGATACATTGATAATTCAATGGAGATGGAACATTGATAGATAATTAATTAAATTTTTGACAATGAAGTTAGTAAAACAATGCAATGTGCATGGAAAATGACACGTTTAGTTTCAAATAAATATCACTCTAGGTGACAATATATAAGACTTGCTTGGCAAAGTAGCACAAATGACAATGCTATTAACTTGTAATGTAAACAGGTTGTTGCAATGGACTAAAACACATAACTGGGTGAAAGTGAATCTCAAAAAACCTGTCTGGAATATATCATACATGGTCATATATTTGAATCCAAAAAAATAAAAATAAAAAAAGTAGTTTGCTTATAGTTTGCTTAACGAAACAATTTTTAGAATTATTAAGATTTTTCAGATTGTGACAATTTTTGACATTTATTATATTACAATTAGGGCTGTCACTAACGATTATTTTGGTAAGCAAGTAGTCGGTCAATTATTTTGACGATTAATCAAGTAATCATTGGTTTTATAGAACAACACTGTTAAAATTTAAAACTTGCATCAATTGCAATCGAGGATTTTAAAAAAAAATTGAGTACTCAAATTTAATCGAGGAATCGTGACAGCCCTAGTTATAATTAAAATGTGTAATATCTTTTTTTAAATAACATTAATCATAATAAATTATTATAACATTATAATTTTTTCCTAATTTCTCATAAAACTAATAAGTAATGTTACTTAAATTGTAAAGAGTTAATTTGTTGTGCTGTCTCTAATGAATGCTTATCTTGTAGGGAGAATTTAATGAAAACATTTATGAGAATTACAAAAATAAAATCCAGATCTGTGACAGAAATGACTATTTATGGAGGAAATGTGCATATCATGAAATGCAGAAATGCACAATGCAGAAACCATTAAAAGTGCTTCATCCAAAAATGGAAATTCTGTCATTAATTACTCACCCTCATGACGTTCCAAACCCGTAAGCCTTTCATTCTTCTTCGAAACGTGAATTAAGATATTTTAATGAAATCGGAGAGATTTATGTCCCCAGAGATTCTGAGTTTCTTATTCCCTATCATTGACAGTTACTAATTATTACTTTATATGAATCACGTAAATTACATAGGCCTGTTTTCAATTCAAAATGACGACATTAGAAAAAAGTTTCTTAGTTTGCCTGATTATTTTTGTCAGTCGTTGAACATTTTTATCCTAAACCGCTGTCAAATATGAAATGTTTAGTTTAGCTACTTACATCTTATCTCGCATTTTATGACAGTTTACTGAAGCGTCGAGTTGCGCTGGTATTCGCGCTCAGCAGCTTCTGTGAACATAAAGCCCGCCTACTTTGATTTGATTGGTCATCTCAAATATTTTGACATTGACGCGCGATGTTAGTCCACTGAAGCAGCTCAGATGAGAAGATCTTGGTGCTGTGCAATATCCTTGGAGCATTAAAGTAGTGATAATACTATATTAGGCAATTATGTCACAACATTTATTATATAGCCTACACCTCAGAAAAATATTGAGATCCGGACCTCAGTGACTACGGCTGGCTATGGCCATGGGTAAACAGAAGCTCAAGCATTCTTTCTTGACGTGCAAGAACCAATGAGGTTCATTCTCGTGTTACGCAGCACGTTTGAGCTTCTGCAAGAACCAATGAGGTTCATTCTCGTGTTACGCAGCACGTTTGAGCTTCTGCAAGAACCAATGAGGTTCATTCTCTTGTTATGCAGCACGTTTGAGCTTCTCCAAGAACCAATGAGGTTCATTCTCGTGTTACGCAGCACGTTTGAGCTCCTGCAAGAACCAATGAGGTTCATTCTCGTGTTACGCAGCACGTTTGAGCTTCTGCAAGAGCCAATGAGGTTCATTCTCGTGTTACGCAGCACGTTTGAGCTTCTGCAAGAACCAATGAGGTTCATTCTCGTGTTACGCAGCACGTTTGAGCTTTTCCAAGAACCAATGAGGTTCATTCTCGTGTTACGCAGCACGCTTGAGCTTCTCCAAGAACCAATGAGGTTCATTCTCGTGTTACGCAGCACGTTTGAGCTTCTCCAAGAACCAATGAGGTTCATTCTCGTGTTACGCAGCACGTTTGAGCTTCTGCAAGAACCAATGAGGTTCATTCTCTTGTTATGCAGCACGTTTGAGCTTCTCCAAGAACCAATGAGGTTCATTCTCGTGTTATGCAGCACGTTTGAGCTTCATCAAGAACCAATGAGGTTCATTCTCTTGTTACGCAGCACGTTTGAGCTTCTCCAAGAACCAATGAGGTTCATTCTCGTGTTATGCAGCACGTTTGAGCTTCTGCAAGAACCAATGAGGTTCATTCTCGTGTTACGCAGCACGTTTGAGCTTCTGCAAGAGCCAATAAGGTTCATTCTCGTGTTACGCAGCACGTTTGAGCTTTTCCAAGAACCAATGAGGTTCATTCTCGTGTTACGCAGCACGTTTGAGCTTTTCAAAGAACCAATGAAATTCATTCTCGTGTTACGCAGCACGTTTGAGCTTCTGCAAGAACCAATAAGGTTCATTCTCGTGTTACGCAGCACGTTTGAGCTTCTGCAAGAACCAATAAGGTTCATTCTCATGTTACGCAGCACGTTTGAGCTTCTGCAAGAACCAGTGAGGTTCATTCTCGTGTTACGCAGCACGTTTGAGCTTCAGCAAGAACCAATGAGGTTCATTCTCGTGTTACGCAGCACGTTTGAGCTTTTCCAAGAACCAATGAGATTCATTCTCGTGTTACGCAGCACGTTTGAGCTTTTCCAAGAACCAATGAGGTTCATTCTCGTGTTACGCAGCACGTTTGAGCTTCTCCAAGAACCAATGAGGTTCATTCTCATGTTACGCAGCACGTTTGAGCTTCTGCAAGAACCAATGAGGTTCATTCTCGTGTTACGCAGCACGTTTGAGCTTCTCCAAGAACCAATGAGGTTCATTCTCTTGTTACGCAGCACGTTTGAGCTTTTCCAAGAACCAATGAGGTTCATTCTCTTGTTACGCAGCACATTTGAGCTTTTCCAAGAACCAATGAGGTTCATTCTCGTGTTACGCAGCACGTTTGAGCTTTTCCAAGAACCAATGAGGTTCATTCTCGTGTTACGCAGCACGTTTGAGCTTCTCCAAGAACCAATGAGGTTCATTCTCTTGTTACGCAGCACGTTTGAGCTTCTCCAAGAACCAATGAGGTTCATTCTCGTGTTACGCAGCACGTTTGAGCTTCTCCAAGAACCAATGAGGTTCATTCTCTTGTTACGCAGCACGTTTGAGCTTCTCCAAGAACCAATGAGGTTCATTCTCGTGTTACGCAGCACGTTTGAGCTTCTGCAAGAACCAATGAGGTTCATTCTCGTGTTACGCAGCACGTTTGAGCTTCTGCAAGAGCCAATGAGGTTCATTCTCGTGTTACGCAGCACGTTTGAGCTTTTCCAAGAACCAATGAGGTTCATTCTCGTGTTACGCAGCACGTTTGAGCTTCTGCAAGAACCAATAAGGTTCATTCTCGTGTTACGCAGCACGTTTGAGCTTCTGCAAGAACCAATAAGGTTCATTCTCGTGTTACGCAGCACGTTTGAGCTTCTGCGAGAACCAATGAGGTTCATTCTCGTGTTACGCAGCACGTTTGAGCTTCAGCAAGAACCAATGAGGTTCATTCTCGTGTTACGCAGCACGTTTGAGCTTTTCCAAGAACCAATGAGGTTCATTCTCGTGTTACGCAGCACGTTTGAGCTTCTCCAAGAACCAATGAGGTTCATTCTCGTGTTACGCAGCACGTTTGAGCTTCTCCAAGAACCAATGAGGTTCATTCTCGTGTTACACAGCACGTTTGAGCGTCTCCAAGAACCAATGAGGTTCATTCTCGTGTTACGCAGCACGTTTGAGCTTCTGCAAGAACCAATGAGGTTCAGCAATGTATCTCGCGCATCAAGCTAATTCGTTTGAGCTTCTGTTTATGTTCACTGATCAATGTTTATATGTGAATAAAAGCCTAAATTTGCCTAATAGCCTAAAATCTGTTCATCATAAAAAGTGACTGTCTCTTCAGAAAATTTTAGCTAATCCGCTCAATTCATATGGATTAGTTTTATGATGTCTTAATGAACTTATTGAAGCTTCAATGCGGTAGTTGCTATCAACGGAGGGACAGAAATCTTCATTAAGATTTCATTAAAAAGATCTTTATTTGTGTTCCGAAGATGAACGAAAATCTTATGGGTTTGGAACAACATGAGGGTGAGTAACTGACTACAATTCCTTCATTTTTAGGTGAACTATCCGTTTAAAACAAATCAAGCCAAATGTATTTTTTCCCTTTTGATTTTGGGGTGTTCCAGACATGTTTTTGTGAGATTCACCTGATGAAAACTGCACAGGCCATTTAGGCACCTCACCACCCCCTACCCAGCCCATTGTGATAAATAACTGCATGTGATCGGCCGTATGTATAATGATGTAAAATGTAAACACATAAAGTGTTTGAAATTTGATTATGCATATTAATGAAAAAGGTATGATTTAAAGTGAAATTGTTTCTCTGACCAGCAGGGAAATATTTAAAAAAGATATTACTCTTATGTACAAGTCTGAAATAGGAACCTATTTAAAAAAAAAAATTTAATTACAATCAAAATCCTCTTTTGTGCATTAGCACAAAAGAATTATCAGTATATTGTAATCGACAACTGTAACTATGTAAAGATAGACGATCAAGTCGTGGTGAAATGGAGATGCATCTAAAGGGGAATTTTGAATTATTTAAGGTTCTCTAGGGGCCTTTTTACACCTGTTCACTTCATGCGTTTTTACTGATCGAATAGAGATCTGATTTGTTAAAACAGTTCACATAAATGTGAATGTGTCTCCGCAAAACGGATATAAATACAATCTTCAATTCCTGTGCTATATGCAAATTTAATGGAGTTCACGTCAACGAATGAAACAGATAGACGCTGCATTTTATTTATCAATAGGATCAATAGGACCGCAATAGGAGAAAGAGCGGCATCAGCACTGGTGGGATCAGTAGGGCATTTACACATGGTCTTTTGACGATCCGATGTCTATCCGATTGGAAAACATGCATGAAGTGACTAGGTGTAAAAAAGCCCTAGTGCACATGTGTCAGAGTTCACTCCTGGAGGGCCACTGTACTACAGCGGCCACTGTTTAGCTCCATCCAGCTCCAAAACACCAGTTTCTAGTATCCCGAAGACCTTGGTTAGCTGATTCCGGTGTGTTTAATAAGGGTTGGAGCTGAACTCTGCAGGACACTGGCCCTCTAAAACTGAATCGGACACCCCTGCTCTACAGAATAAGACAACCTGAAGCCACTCTTGATGAGACACATGAGGCTAATTTCAGTCGCACTGCTGTAAGAATTCATATGAAAGAAGCTGAACATCATTTGTAGTCTGTGTGTACGCGTGTGTCAGGTTGGTGCTACTGCAGGGTGAAGTACCTGACGAGGCTGGGGTCGGGGTTGTAAGGTGGGGGAGGGGTACAGTGAGAGGTGGACACTATAGACTGTGACGGGTGAGCTCCATTCACGTCGCCGTTAGACTGCATGTGGTGTCCACCCAGCATGTTTGTTCCTGGAAGAACAAATCCACAAGAGCCAATCGTCAAAGCCTAAATGAACACTCACCAAACATCAAAAAAGCATCACATGGGATATACAGACTTTGCAATTGGCCAAATGTCTGGTAGCTTTTCATGAATGCAAATGGCATTGCTAGAACAATAGTCTTGCTTTCATTGAATTCATTTAGCAAATCAAATCAAAGACATACCCTTGTAAAAAAGTGCGCTTGATTGTATTGAATGTGCAATTGTAGTGTACTTCAAATCTTAAAAACTACTTGCAGATAATATATTACTGAAATAAAAGGTCACTTAAGTCTACTTAAAGAGTGAGACACTTTTGATAAGTGCACTTTGTAATAGTTTCAAATTAAAAGTGTTACTTTAATGTACATTTTAAATGTATGTTTTAGTAATCGTTTTCTGTGTTTTAAAGTACACTTATTATGATGTGTTGAATAACATACTAAAGTATTTTAACTAGTGTTATTTGAGATTACATTTAAGTATATATATTTTAATAGTACAAAATTGCAACTACGTTATCACAAATGTGCAATTACAAATATATTTAAACACATGAAGTACAAGTTTCAATAGAAATGACATTAAAGTGTATTGTAGTTTAAAATAAATGCTCGTCAGTACATTTGGCAGTACACTATAACCACATTTTAAAGACAACAGAATTATGAAATTTCATATAAAGATGTACTTGTAAGTCCTACTTGAGTAAAAAAAAGCACTCTAAATAAAGTAATTGCATTTAATAAAAGTTTCAACTATAATAAGTTAGACTTAAATATCTAAAATATATAGACAAAATCAAGAACTTTTTTTAAAGACTTGGTTAGAGATGAACTGGTATATGAAAATAGTATATGACATGAAATAAAAGAAAAACTATAATATATATATATATATATATATATATATATATATATATATATATATATATATATAACTGTTGTGGAGGAGCTTACCCATATGTGACATGGATGCAGAGGGTCCTGCGCTCTGCTGAGTCTGTTGTGTCACCAGCTGATTCACTGACGGAAGCTTGCTGATGGACCCGTGCATCTTATTCATGTTATTGAGTGTGCCATATGGAGACGGAGAGGTAACATGACTCCTGTGAATCACATGACAGGAACACAATTATTTACGGCCCTCCGTGGAACACTACAATACTAGACGCTGAAGAATGAGCAGAAAGAGGCCATATCATGGACAGCTGAAAATGCCTTTCTACTGATACGTAGACATACTTTATTATTAATAATATTCCTATATATAAATATATAATATTATATAATTATATTATATACAAAAAATTATATATTAAATAAAATAATAATATTAATAACCCTAATCAAACACACCTGCCTCTAATTTTCAAGTGATCCTAAAGACCTTAATTGGTTGCTTTAGATGTGTTTGATTAGGGTTGGAGATGAACTGTGCAGGACAGTCAGGATTGGGCACCCCTGGACTATATGTTAGGAATATGGCTAAGTCAAAAGAATGGTCCAATAATGTAACTCTATATACTGTGTCTTAACACAGTATAACAGAGTAAGAAAAATGCTTTTTTGTGCAAAAAAAAACTTGACAAAAAAAAACACACAAAAGACAGAAGTGTTGTATAAATATATATTATATATACAGTACTGTTCAAAGTTTGGGGGCGTTAAGATTTGATTTTTTTCCTGTGTTGGCAAAGCTGAGTTTTCAGCATCTTTACTCCAGTCTTCAGTGTCACATGATCCTTCAGAAATCATTCTAATCTGCTGATTTGCTGCTCAATAAACATTTCTAACTATTATCAAAGTAGAAAACACTTCTGCTGCTTCATATTTTTGTGAAAACTGATCTTTTTTTTTCCCAGGATTCTTCCAGGAACGATTCTTCAACCGTATTTGTTTGAAATGCTGTTTTTTCTGTCACTTGACTCTGAACTTTTAAACGGCAGCATATGATGTATAAACACTCACTGTCTCTGCAGGAGCTGCTGTTGTTGTTGTCTGTATGAGTCCACTAACTGCTGTGGTACAAACTCCACAAGTTCCAGACTGTCCTTTATCTTCATCAGGATGTCAAAATTCTCCCGACCACGCACCTTCAAATCAACCAAAAAATATTACAATAACTCAAGACATTTGGCAGGGGGAAAACACAAAATAAATTACACAAGTATGTTTTGCATGCTTCCACACTCACTGGTATGTAATACATCTCTTCTTCTCCATGCCGCCTCTTCTTGATGTTGATGGAAGGGCCTGTAATATTGACTGGAGTCTGCTTGAAATCTGTAAATTCATAAACAGAATCTCCAGTTTTAACCAGAGATAAAATAACTAAGGGTGTGTTCACACTTGCACTTTGGTTCTCTTTTTTCTTTTGGTCCAGACCAAAAAAGAAAATAATATATTTAGTCTTGGTTCAATGAAGCATTCACACTGTCATTTTTAACAACAAACCTAAATATGCCAAACAAAAAAACGGCTTTTGTGATGTATATTTTGCTACGGACATCTTGTGCGTACATATGATGGTATTTGTACCAGCTGAGAACTGTAAAGGAGTCAAACCAGCAACAGGAATACCTCCGTCGCACACAAATGAAGATCTGCTGCGAGGAGATTGTGTTTTTGATGCCTGTACCGAACTGTAAACTTGAGCATTCTGTAATTTTTCTGTCCTAAATCCATTCCAAAATCCATCCATTCTGATCCATTCTTGAGCATTCTGTCAACGAACCCAAAACAGGAAGTGATGTCACAAGATTGTCTTCAGTCCGTGTTGCGTTCATATTTCAGTCGAACCACGCCAGAGTTCTTTTGGAAATGGACCGAGACTTTTCTTTTCAGTGGTCTCAGTGCGCTTGTTTGGTGCGCACCAGGGTTCAGATGGCAGCATTCACACTTATTCAAATGAACCGCACTAACAGAGCAATCGCACCAGGGTTCGTTTTAATCCAACCAAACCTGCCAAGCGTGAACACCCTATGATAACATTGAAAAACATCTAAACTTATTTTAAATATGAAATGAAGAAAGAAGTGCATTCATGGCTTACTTCGTTTATTGGCATTTCCATTTTTGGCCACGCTATCATTTAGCGCCTGTTGCTCCCTGAAATGATCCTCATCTGCTTTGCGGTCACGACCCGGACAAGCACAAATCCGGCCCTCAAACGAACGCCTACCGAGAACCTGTCCACTGTGGGAAAAGATGGTAGAGTTCAGCTTTAACTTTTGGCATACCCATTTGAATTTGAATCTAACCATTCAGTTTTCCTAGTCACGGTAATACTTTGCATGTTGTTGTTTGCATGCAGTTCACAGTTAAATTAATACATTTCAGTGCTCATTTTTGGGTACATGTTGTTGACTTCTGTTTGTCTGAAGCCAAAGTTTTGCACAACACATTTTTCAGCATGTGAAAAGCAAGTAGTGTTCAGTGCTGAAGAAAACAGCAAAGGCGTTCACTCACTCTCGTGTCTCCAGCGTGATGATGATGAGGATAGGCCTGCGGTTCATTCCGCCGACACAACTGCTGTTGCACATGAAATTATACAGAATGGTTGTGAACTCAGTACCCACCTTGAGAAAGAGAAACAAAGAGAAACATATTCAGTTTCTAGCATTGCATTATATTGCAAATATAGCATATTGTACGCATTGGAAAGTCAAATTCACTTTAATAATTTAATTTAGGTTCACTCAGAAACACTGAAATGAACCAGTTCAAAAAAGTGATATACTGTAGTGTCATCAGTCAATAACATTCAAGATGTCCCTTTTTTATTTACATGCATTTTTTAAAATGCAGTTTTAGTAAAAAAAAAAAAAAAAAAGTTTTTGAACACTTAATGAATTTATTTAAATAAATTATTAAAAAGAACCAGAAATGTATTTATTAATCAAACATCAGCACTGACAGAACGTAAGAAGAAATATGTACCTCTAGGTGGCGCCACCAATATTGTTAACAATACTGTTAAACACAAAACAGAGCAACAGAGGAATAGAGGAATAACTCAGGTATTGTTACTGAGAATAATCCTTTAGCTATTTATAGCCAGTCAGAACATGTTAAGCGTCCTGAACCGAGTGATCATTGCATGGTTTCACACATTTTTTAAACCATCAATCATAAGTGCATAAATTTACACATACATGTTTGTGTTTTGGGAGTATGTGCATGAATGCACAGTATGTTTGTGTACAGTATGTGTGCTTTTGTGACTGCACATAGGAAACCATAGAAACAGTTTATGACGAGAAATGTTCTCTCTGAAGCATTAAGCACACTACACTTGTATAAATTTACACACAGCTTCTTGGGTCTTATTGCTTTAATGCGTGATAAGACACAAAATAGTGTTACTATTGGCGCGCGCATCTGTGAATCTCCTGTTTGTGCGAAACACACACACACTCGTGCACACCAGAAAACCGCTTCAGACAGCGCTTGAATGAACAAAAACACACATTTATTATCCTCACAAGCACAGTTAAATTAGTTAGCCTAAATTAATTCTTAAATGTATGTAAAGAGTTGTGAGAAAATAAGATCCCCGTCATGTGCGTCGGGTCTTAAAGTGACAGCAGTGTTAATGTTAATCAAAGAACAAAAGACAGAAAAACACTCAAAGCTCTTGACTGAATAAAGTTTGTAGCTTTAAGATGGATTAATCTATATTTAATTTATAATTAATGCAGTGAAGACTCTGAAGTGTACTGACTCTGATCCACTTATGTTTCAAAACGCTAAACACAGTTGTCACCGTTTACACACAACGACTCAAAATTGCTCACACTTATTTCCAATGATGTGACCAAACCAACTGTACAAAATACAAGTCATTTCAGAGTGCCAAAATGTACTCAAATTGTTGCACTGAATGCTGATACGCAACATGAAGACATGATGCTGAAGCAGAATAAAATCTCTCTCACAGATCTAGATTTTGCAGTTGCACAACTCTTCTGAGTGTACAGTAACATGCTTTTCATTTAGAGTTTTTTACTGTAACCTTTTTGGCTTTTGCAGTTGGGTTACAGTGCTGAATATACAGATGTTCAATAGGCCTACTATACAATATTCAGTACAATACTATACTTGCGGTGCATACAGTATACAATTATTCACCTTACTACTGTAAGTTGTCATTAATATACTTTTTCCGTAATTGCAAAATTTGTTTACTTTGTTTCAATATACTTTTTTCTGTAACTGCATGCTTTGGATTCTGTGTTCTCCATTTTTTATGTAGTTTTGATGTAGTGTCTAACGAATGATCTGTAGTGTTTATAATATTGACTTATGCGTGTATGATCTGAAGGTATTGTGTGATTTTGAGCACAGATAAAATGGTTTTGAGGCAAATGTTTGATTTTGCCAGAAGAGTCAGAGGTTCTCTGAATGTGGATTGAAATGTGGTTTTGTGTTTAAGGTTTTGAGAAAGTGAGTAATGGTTTCAAGAAATGTGACTGTAATCACTTTGATCATAAAAAATAAAAATTAAGTACAAGATTTGCAGCGACAATCTCCCATATCTGCCGTATCTGTTCCTGCGTGCTTTAAGTAAATATCATTGCAAACTTCACCTGTTTGTGTTGTTCTGCTTCATGACACCATATACATAGCATTTTAACGAGAACAAGATTGTAAAAGAATGTTGAAAATTCTTCGTGCTTTAGTTGCTCTTAAAAATCCTATATTTAATTAATCAGATATATACCATCTGCAGAAAAGGACGCGAATGCGCACGTGAACTTGACTGCTAGTTTGAAAAGGTAACTCCTGTTGTGGATTCGCTCTTTGGTAACAACAACGCTGATACACAGGTTTCTTTTTCAAAAACATTGATGCATTATAATCTAGCAGTGTTATTTTTTCTAGTCATATGTTCATGTTTTCATAGACATGTATTCATGTCATATTTTCATTATCTCCATGACGGACAGGCCCCGCCCCCACAGTACTCAAGTAGGCCTACTAGTTTTTTGAGACCTATTAATGATCGGGGAAAAAAGCCCATCCTTAATCAAAAACAACGAAAACAATAACTTTTTGTGCCTTTTGACAGGGGAAGTTAAAATATGAACCGGTCTGACTGGGACAATAGAAAAAAATGTAGCCCTGATATACTGAAGGGCAGGTAAATGTGAAATTTATTATAATGGGTTTATGTGGAGATTGTTTTAAGTTCACTTAAATTAAAACTTTTTATATTATTTAAAGCCTAATAGATGTTAAAATGAATAAATAAATGATAGCTTTCAATTATACTGTAATGCTGAATGCATATAATTAATCAGTTTCATAGAGACAGCAGTATTGGTATCGATACTGGCCTTCTTTCATAAAAAGATGCCATTAAACCAAGATTTAAAATATAGGCTTCTGTCTTCACGTTGTTTCTAAGTTAATTTGGAGATTACATGTAAAATTATTAAAATATAGAACATAAAAACATTAACATTTAAAGACGTACTTAAGTCCTTCTAAACTTGGTCAAAAACAGCCCTCTTAACATAAACTAACTGCATTTAATAAAAATTTAAAGTAAATTACACTTTCATTTAGGCTAACAATGCAATGTTCACACTTAAGTATATTCTTTTAAAGTATATTATTTCCGCAGAAGCACTCTTTTTAACTATTTCCCCACCAAACACAGACTTTTCTTGGTGATTCTGCTAATGCTAATGCGAGTAGGTTTAAGAATCATTTAACATTGTGCAAGACACTGTAGAACTGACATGCATCTGCAACTATTAACTCACCTGTGGATTCTCATAGGGAACTAGCACACTCTGTCGGCCTGTCACAGGGTCATCCACATACTGACTCAAATTATTGCCCTCCACCCGTATCAAGTGACTGGCAGGAGCTGTCTGACCTGGACGGAGAGCAGGAAAAGAAAGCTTCTCAATTAGAGGAGGAAGGACAAGAGGAATATTTCTGTTTGTGTTTGACAATCTTTCTCAAAATGATGATAGCTTTTGTTATTTTGAGGTGAATAATAAGAATAATACACTGTCGCTGGATCATTATTGAAGTGATTATAATGTTTCTAGCATGTTATATGTTTGGTTAAGTTCTTCTAACCCTAACCGATGGAGTGTGTAGCTTTTCATTTCTTAAACAACCATGTAGGAAGACACATTATGGCCATATTCCAGGATGCCAATGTGCAGATTCATCAGGATCAGATTGTGAACGAATGGTTGTGAGGAGCAAGAATCATTTCCACGCATGAATTATCTCCAGATCTTAAATTCATTGAAAGTGTTTGGGATGTGCTGGAGGAGACTTTACAGAGACCTGGACTCTTGCATTGACAATACAAGATCTTGACCAAATATTGATGGAAATAAATGTTGTGATGTTATTTCCATCAAGAGGTGCATACATTTTTGGTCAAGGTCTGTTGCCAAACATTTAACATGCTAGAAACATAATAATCACTGCAATAATGATTCAGCATTTGCCTATTTAAATCCAAACAGCAACCTTTTTTGACCGTTTTCATATTAGAGTGAATCATGATAATAATAAAAGACTCCAGAATTCACTTAAATAGTTGTTCAAATGTCTTTGTTATCCAATTTGGTCCCTTTTTCACTTATAAATGCTTTCAGATGTCTGATCCGATCTGTTATGATGTCATCACATCATATACAGAAAGAAAGCATATTTACATTTTATCCCACTACATGAAGAGTCAAGCAACAGAAAAAGTTGTTGCACTTAAACAATGAAATGTGACAATATCAAACAAAAATGAAGTTACAAACTTTCATTGAAGTCCCGTCCAAGTTCATGGTTAGGGCAACGTTTGACCACCTCTGTGACGTGTTCAGCCTTCTTGTAGATGGGCATGGCTCGTATCACGCTGCCGTTTGGGGGTGAGGAAGCAAGTTTGATCTGAATTGGACAGGTCTTGGCAATCTGACAGTACAGTTTCTTAAGCAACGGAGAGTACTGCAGAAAGAAAAATGGAAATAAACAATGGGTTATGCATAAGCATTTGAATCAATACTGCTTATACAGGGAAGGCAAGACAAAATGTTAAAAATGCAAATTTATCTGAAAACTAATTTGGTCCTGGGTTCGTCTTGGCAAAATGTTGGTCTTTCATTACACTAAATAACACACACACACACACACACACACACACACACACACACACACACACACACACACACACACACACACACACACACACACACACACACACACACACACACACACACACACACACACACACACACACACACACACACACGTCAGAGCTTGTCTAAAACTATAAAGACATCCCAGATATTCCCTCAAAAAACCAAATGTACAGGCCTGCCTTGTGCGGACTTGTATTAATGCGATTCAGATTTTGTGAAAGGGAGATTGTACACCAGGTGCGGCAAAAGAACAAATGTGAGGAGCACTGTTTGCTGAATGCTACTGATGTTGCAATCATACTCATATCTTTAATGTATCTCATAAACTAAAGCTCATGGAGTTCATGGAGTAATACAATTGTGTAACTTAAATAGTACAAATGACATCTGACGTCTTAAAACCTGTCACAAGTGTCAAGAATGGAACAGAAACCGCATTGTAAAACCAAAATAGTTGACTGAACTGAAAAATAGCAGGAAAACAATTACATTTTGACTTTTTTTTACTTTGCTTTAGAGAAGCAAATGTTAGAAATAATTATATATATATATATATATATATATTGATTTAGTAGTAAGTAATCAAACAAGGACAGAATTACCCCCCAAAATAAAATGAATGTCAACAAATACTTGCCAGTTGTCAATTGTGACTAAAAGAAACTCCAGAAATATCGATATGTTTTTTTAAATATTTAGACATATTTATATTACTTTCTGACTTTGTTCACAACTCACTTTCTAAGACTGGTAGAGAAACACTAATTTTATCTAAATAATTTTATCTAAAATTCAATACTGCCTTCAAAGTCCAGCCCAGATCTGCCTATTTCATGAATGATGAATTGATAATCTCATGATATTTTAGTTATCATGATAAATTATAATATCATCAAAGGGATGTGAGGCATATTTAGGAGTAAGACTATTATAGAGATTTGACTTGGGTAAGCAACCACACAGAAAACCCTAGCAAACACATAGCATAGTAATTTGTGGCATATTGTCATTATGACTGTTTAATTATTCAGACCTAAACAAAAACAAAACAAAAAAAAGATTTTTTTGATACTGTTCGCTTTATTTAAACAGTTCATTGTGATTTCACACCATTGATTTGGTTTTCTCGTTTAAACATGATTGCTTCGTGTTAAACTGACTTTTTGGCTTAATTTAGTGTTTTCATTTTTCATTTTGAAAATGATGTTTCAATCAAGTAGGTCAAAAATGAGTAGGTCAGTTTACTTAAAACAAGTTAAACCAACACAATATTTTCCATGTTGTCACAACATAAACTACTTTGCTTAATCCATTTGAGATGTTCTCACATATTTTGTGCCAGTTTAAACAGCTTAAAATCACTCATGTAGAGACTGACTAAATGATTTTAGGCTATGTTTACACTAGCACAAAATATCAGATTTTTTTACTCACATCTGACACAGATCGAAATTTGTTGCACATGTGTAATCCATAGACTGTAAAGAAATATGGACGTAGTGTCCGTGACGTCACCCGTAGGTTTCTGAAGAATATTTTTGAATCCCAAAGTGGGCGGAGCCGGCCATCGCCATCTTTGTACCGCGTCAACGCACGTCACTCCCGCATAAACGGAAATGGGCAAAAAGGCGGGATTAGCTGAGGTGACGTGACGCTAACAGACAGCAGACAAACGGTTAATAGTGACAGCAGCGGCACTCCACCTGTCACTCAAGTGGCCACGCCCTTAATTATGCAGAACTTTAAGGCTTAATATAATTTAAATGGATGAGTTCAGAAAACAATTCACCCCCCTCACAGTTGTCATGAAGGGCAAAATTAGCTATATAGACCAGCTGAATTGAGTTGAAATTATTGTTGAGTTGAAAAAAGAGTGATAATTTAAAAGTTGACTGATTGAAAGATAAGAACATTAATGTGTTAATACCACCAACTGAAAGAGGAACAAGAAGAGCTCAATTAGTGATGCTAATGGATAAAGGTCCCAAAAAGGTGGGTTTCACAATGATGCAACAGAAGAATCATTTTGGTGAAACCTTTAGTGAACAGTTCAATAAAACAACCTTTTTTTTGGATATGAAAAACATTTAAAAAGTCTATTGAACCTTTCTTCACTAAAAGGTCCTTTTGTGCAAATGAAATATTAACGATTCTTAATGGAACCATAAATGCTAATAAAGAACCTTTGTTTTTAATTATGTTAATGATTTATCTTCTAAAGATTCTTCCTTTGTAGCTTTGTAGGTTCTTGAGTTGCTAATCATTCTACTTTACATTATAGGTGCTCCAGATCAATGGATTGTTTTTCTGTATTCTTTCAGAAAGAACTTAACTTTTATAAGAACTAGAGAATAAATAGTTATTGGCTCAAAAGCTTCTCCTAGAAATGTAGATTCCAAAAGGGGGTTTTCATAGAAATGTCGTAGAAGAACCATTTTGGTTTCCAAAAGAACCACTACTTAAAATAACCACTTTTATAAGTGTGAAGAACATTTTAATAATTTGAAGAATCTTTTCTACTCTGAAGAAACTTTTGTGAAATCGAAAGGTCCATGGATGTTAAAGGCTCTTCATGGAACCATATGACAATAAAAAAAAATATATATTTTATAAGAGTATATTAGATATTCAAAACCAAACTTTTTGGTTCTAACTGGAGCCTTCATTTTTAAGAGTGCTTCCACTTCAAGGATTTTGATTCAATGAAATCTGTGCAACATCCATAAAGGGTGTTATTGTTGAGGGATTCAAATCAAGTGGGAATCCAATAAACTGGATTTGCAAAAGCTGGACCGACCTGTCTGAAATTCTCAGTGGTCAATGATTGCTTATAATGTGTGTTACAGACTGTGTTGTTGAAAACATCTTTGGGTTGCATGATCATTTTCAAAAAACGTTTTACCAAAACTTGTCTAACCATATAGCACCTTTAGGCCATTATGATGCTGCAAACAACCCCTGAAGAACTTTTATAAATAATATAATATAATAAAGTTATTAGGTTGAAGAAGAAATCAAGGCTAAGCATTACATAAAGATAAAAACCCATCTACATTGTAAGCAATGCAATGAACAAAAACACACAAAGCCATTTGCACTGCAAGCAAAAGAAACAAAGCACGAAATGTGCACTTTGTAGTAATCTTGCTTGATTATAATGCAGCGCTCGCCTGCAGTGTGGAGACGGTGTAAGTGATGTAAGGTAAAATAAGATGATGGGCTGGAGGAAGGTGAGCATTGGAAAGGCACACGTTCGGGCAGGCTCGCGGGCCTAAGTGATAATGACGAGTCTGACAGCCTGATGGACATGTTTCAGCATGCCACCCGCAAATTCAGCCAACTCCCCATCTCCGTCGATAAATTCACAAATGTGCTGCCTATGCTAACGGCTGTGAATTTGCAGCCAGTATCACATACTGCTCCATTGGCCCTCCAAGGACATGCTTGGGAGAAATAGTTGCACTCCACAAATAAAAAACTTTTTATTTAGCAATAAAGACCATACAGCATTAAAAAAAAACTGTCATCATTTGCTTGCCCTCATGTTGTCACAATACTAGATCAAAATAGATCTTTTTTTTAGATCTTAGTTGTGGGAATGAATCCTTAATTTGTGGCCGCGATATATATACTATATGTACTGTATTTGGAATTTTTGGACCCCATTGACTTTCATTGTATGGACAAAATCAGTTCTAACATAATCTAGATGTTCTTGAATAAAAGGCCCTGTCAAATAAATATCTCTAGAAGTCACCTCTAGTTGTTCTCCATGTCATATCAAAACTAATATTTTTCCATTTTTACAGCACACTGATCACATTTATTCACATGTCTATTTGAGCCCCATCAGAGCTCGTTCAGAGCACTTAACATATTCCCATATTTTTGGAGGGACTTACTTTGGAGTTGCTGTTTGGAGACATGTGGAAACAAGTATTCTTTACAGGGAGGGGCAGACCTTTTTTTTCTTAAAACAATAATTGTTTTGTTAAAATGCTCAACATAAGAAGATCTCTGAATTCAGAAACTGGGTAGACGACAAATAACATTTTTGCACAGAATTTTAGGTTAGAGTAAAAGTTTCAAATAAAATTGCCTATAATTGCAAAAGGAAGTGTAAAAGTAAGAAATATATATTGTGGAGGATGCTACTGATATATTTAGCAGAATGTCCAAGATGCAAGTTCCATGCAATGAAAGTGAACAGCTGTCCATTGTTCCCATTCAGTTTCACTGCATGGAAAAAAACGCAGCTTGTACAATCCGCGAAATTTTCCTTTTTGTGTTTTATGCAAGAAAAAAAACTCATGAAATAACATGAAATTGAGTGCATGATTTTCCATATTTAGCTGAACTATCACTCTAGTTTCATTGAAAATAAGGCAAATCCAAACTAGAAGAATGATGGGCCAACCTGATTTTACATCTAAAAATGGACAAAGTATGCATGCAGTGCATGTGCACATTTGTAGGCAATCTCATCATTTGTGTTTGCTGTTAGGCTTTGTCATTTGGAAAGTAAGGATGCGCTGGCTTTGGGGCGTGTTTAGACCCGCTAGCTGACTATGAGGGTAAAAACTAAGAAGAGGAGCCTCAGATATTCCAGAAGCAAAAACATGCTCAGGCTTGCCCTACTTATATGCCAACACTGAAAAAAAGTGTTGGGGTCTTTATTGGAAAAGCTGAGGTGTCAGAACTCATTTTCATCCCTTATGACAGCTCATGCTTTAAGCCTATAATGTGCGTTTGAGAGGGAGCTTTTAAACGGTTATCCCTAACACAGAATTTGTTTTTATGATTCACTCAGTGATATCATACTTTAATTGGGACCTAAGAAGATAAAAGCAACGGCCCAGGCAGAAACAGACATGATTTAGGAAGATGACATAAAATGACCCTAACAAAACCTTAGTGATGAAAAAAAACACCTTTAGGAGCTTGCACAAGGTCTTTTGAGAAAGCTGAATGAACGGAAGGGGTTCAGAACCAAGGACAGGGACGTGGTCTCTGAACTCTGCACCAATCCGACTGTTACATGGCTTGACATTACCACCCGCCAACCTGCCAAATGCGGGTGTATTTCAGCACTTTGGTGGGCTGAATTGTATATATAACAAATACATTTTTCAATCTTAGTCTTTTAAAAAGCCATATAAAATAATAAACTATAAGTGCAATGTAGTGTTGTCAAAAATATAGCTTTTTTTGATATATATCGATACTGAAATATCTGGAACGCTTACAATTCTCATTTTCCACAGAATAGATGCATGATACCAGCTGCGCCTTCTCGCTCTCTCATCTCTCTGACAGCGAGTTGACACATATTTTGTACTCACACCCAAAGTGTGTGCAGATAAAGCCACCTCTCAGCTCTAAATTGAGTTATTTTTCGCTGCTTATTGCACTTAAACAGTCAAATACACACAAAATAATGGCAAAATGGCAGTCTTGGCGAGTATTCATGTAAACACAGTTAGTTATGTATTAAGTGAACGTAGACAGTTGAGAAAGAAAACGCATGTGTAACAGTATAATGATCCGTGCGTCAGGTCTTAAAGTGACAGCAGCCTAATATATCATCTGCCAAATTATGAGATATTATTAAAAATATCTATATGGCAGTTTGCCAATTGTGGCTAGTGAAAATGCTAAGTGGCTAGTAACTTTGGAAAACCACAAGCCACAGCTGGCTGGTGAGCAAAAAATGTCAAGTTGCAAATGACAGCCCAGGTTACACAGGTCCATTTTGAGCAATTCATTCCAATTCTGATGTCTTCTGAAATCATGTAGAATGACCTGCCCATCTCAATACGACCAGCTGAGTCTTTAGCCATCTTTTTTTGTCCGCACCTGACCAATTAATAGCACTACACTTAACTTTTCTATTCTATTTGTTGTTGTTTTCTGAATGTTGTTTTCTGAATGTTGTTTTTACCTTGCTATGTGTACTGTGCTAGACTAACTGAGACTTGGTACAGCACTTGTATACTGTTGCCCTCTTGTTGGTCTGATTGCTATTGTTCTACTCATTTGTAAGTCGCTTTGGATAAAAGCATCTGCTAAATGATTAAATGTAAATGCCATGTGATCTATGTGCGATGAAATTACTCAAATGTAATTTATTATTCCCTAAAAATCTTCCCCTCAAATATCAAACCTGGTGTAGCATGTCTTGACGTACAAATTTCAAATATGCACAAGCAACCGATAGGAATATTTTCAAGGAATAAAGAATACAACTTCTGGTCTCTTATAACACAAAACTATTGTACAACTTCAGAGTACCTGGAATATAGTGCAAAAGTCGTATGGACTAAATTTAAGGTACTTTTATGATTTTTTTTTGGTTTGTTTTTTTGTCATTTTGGAACCTGACAGCTACAGGACTGTATAATATATTATTATTATACTATATGTTCAGCTAATGCAAATTAACACAAAAACACAAATTTTCATTGACACAAAAAAAGCTAAAATAGAAAACTTAAGCTAACATTAGAAATTACCTGAAATAAAATACATTCAAATTGAAGTACTGAAATTACTAAAACTTAAAGTGAAATAAGTGAAAGCTAAAAAAAAAATCCACTGTTCCACATATGGAAAAGAGCAGTCAAGACATTCTGCAAAGCATCTCCTTTTGCATATTTATACATTTTACATTTATACATGTCACTCACACACTCCTTTAAGCAGGTTGTGTGCAATTCCTGATCATGTGACGTGGCTTAATCAAAACAATTAATACAATTAATACAAGCAGAATTATTGGCAAACATCACAACCAGAGGAAACATTACCCCAAAAATTCTAACAGTCAATTGTGCAATACTCCGGATTTACAAATGGTTCATCCATGAGTTTGGCTTAGAGGAATGTTGTTTCAGGTAGCTGTGAGAAGCCCACTGCGGATCAAGTAGATTACAGTCAAAATGCCCCCATGCCTCTCCCAAAGCATCCCGAGGCTACACAAATCCAAGAGCATCATGTCTTAACCCTTCAGTTCCACACACAATGAGTCACTTCCCACTTACACACTAATCTCAGATATCCCCATCTTGCAAGCCTTTGTATTATGCCTGGAAATTCCCTGAATTTGAGGTTACATTGAGATTTCACATATCATGACAATAATCCTGAGCCATTTATACCTTTCTCTGTTTCTTTTGGAGGATAAAGTAAAATGTGTACTGGTCTTTAGAGGGAGTGGCAAAGTGAAACTGAAAGTTTTTTTCCAAAAAAAAAAAAGTTGCAAGACAAGCAGCTTCTTGTCTTCCTGACATTCACATCCAGTAGAAGTTACAAATAAGGCATTTGAGTTACAAACAATAACTAGAATCTATTATTTATTTATTATTATTATTTATAGATATTCTTTATATGAAACTATGTAAAGCAGGGGTCTTCAATCTGGGGTCCGCCAATTAATGTTTATTAATTGTAATAATCTCACATTGGCTAAACAGATTTGGCAAACGCGCAGTGCAGGTTTGTGTTTGCGCTCTGGAGAACGTCAAATGTTTCTGTTTACAAATGTGTTTTTGCAGCGATGAGACATGTATCCAATCACAGTCATGTTTGTTAATCTCCTGAACGCAACGGCCAATCAGAGGTGTTTAATTTAATCAGAATCCACTCACTGCTCAAAACACAGGAGTTTTTTTTCAGAGTTCTGTACGCTCGCGAATCATCTCAGTAACAAAGACAAATGTAAATAAGAGATTCCTTATGCAGTGTACAACACTTTATTGATTTTAATGTAACTCTGTGAGATTGCAAAATAAGTGACAGCTCTTTAGTGATTGTAAAGTGAGCAGTCTCTGGACGCTTTCGATGCTATATATAATCCATTGAATAAAAGTTTGGTTTTTCATACTGCTAAGAGGATCGCCGGCTGCAAATTTTCAGAAGTGACATCTACATATAAATGCATGATTCACTCTCGAAATTGCAACTGACATAGTGATAACTAGCACGGGACAAACTAGATGCTCGCAATGCAAAAGCAGACTAATAGATTAATAGAAAAATATTCATATCAATATATTTTTGATATTAGGTTCCAATTATTTGTAAAAGTAATGACTTGTGTCTGACTGTAAAAAACGTCTGAATGTAGTCGGTGCCGATAGCCTCGTGGGCTAGTGTGCCGACATAGTGCTGTTGTGCTTTGGGCAACCCGAGTTCGAGTCCTGGCTCGTGGACCTTTCCCAATCCCTCTCTCTCTCTCTCCCTCCTCACTTCCTGTCTAGCTACTATCCTATCCTAATAAAAGGCAAAAACAGCAAAAAAAAAAAGAATCTCACTGTAAATTGCTTGTGGCGAGCAGGACGAGGCAGAGGGCCGTGAGAGCGACACCTGCGCGACGCACCGGTCTCGTATCTCTCACGGAGGAGTGGAAGCATAAAAGGAGGACAGTGAAGGACGAGAGAGGCCAGGCCTGGACTATTTTATTTGATGTGTATGTTTTATTTTATGTGACAGCAGTCCTCCGTGAGGGGCTGCTGTCTTTTACTTTCGTTTTGTATTTGTTTATTGTTTTATTAAAGCTGTTGAATGTTCGTCGGTTCCCGCCTCCTTTCCACAACGTCTAACTTTGTTACATTGCTTTTCATGTTTTGGTGGAGCCGTTGCTTACATATTGCATCTGCACTTTATTAGAGAACCCTCACCCATTTCAGATTCCAAACCCGTTAGACTTTCGTTCATCTTCGGAACACAAATGAAGATATTTATAATTGGTTCCCTCCATTGACAGCTACGCAACTACCACTTTGACGCTTCAAAAAGTTCATAAAGAGATTGTAAAACTAATCCACATGAATTTAGCGGTTTAGTTTCAAATTTTCTGAAGAGATTTGATCGCTTTATAGGATGAACACATTATTTTTAATTTAAACATCAGTTTTGGTAGATGAAGATGAACGAAAGCCTAGGTTTGGAAAAACATGTAAACAGTAAATGATGACAGAATTTTCGTTTTTGGGTGAGCTATCCCTTTAAGCTATAAAGTTCAGGTAAATGTTTAATTGTCCATCTGACTAGTACAATTAATATATATGACTCTGCAAATCCATTAAAATAATTTACAACAACTGTGAACGATTAATGAATTGTGATTTTGTTATGATGCATATTTCAAAAAAGATATGGCTTTAAAGACCCTTTGTGGCATTTTCTATGTATTTTGGATTTAAAGCCAAAACACTAATGTGCTAGTGTACTTCCACAAGATATTAAATATGTCATTTAACTTTTAGCAGACACATACTCCAAATTTACAACCAGGAACACAGACTTCTTATAGATATTTCTGTACAATCAAATGCAAGAATGTGAACGTTCCTTCTCCTAACATTTTAAGATGTTACTTAAAATAAGAGAACCAATACAAGGGCTGCATTTGAAAGAAGTACTTCCAAGTTCACTCATAAAAGAGTAGGCAAAAAGTACCCAGAAAACCGAATTCTGGCGAGATTCTGAAGTGTGCATTCGGTGGATTTGTGAATGGTGGGGAAGCGATAATGATAATGTCATGATAATGACAACATGGCGATTGGCGAATGTAGAATGTCCGGATTACATCCATACACACACTCATACTAAAAGTTGATGCTGCAAAAATTTAGGCCGAAAAGTTGGGACAATGAGGTATTTCTGCAGTGGTATATTGGTAACCCACTTTGTTTGCTGCATCAACACCAGTAAGTGTCACTTTAAAATCCCAAACTACTACACTGAAAAATAGATTTTATTATTGGAATATGTTTTACAAAAAAAAAAAAAACATTTCACATTTAATTAAATGTGATACTTATTTGTGAAATTTCTGAGTGACATTTTTTTCCAAAGTAAATCCTTCACCAAATTTGCTTCAGTGTATAATATCAGCTATAGTGCAAAATAAAGAAAAATATATCTCCTTTTTGTTTAAGTTGCACAGGATCATACAGTAGTCATCTTGGACTAATACTGACAACTAGGAGGATCATTTGCATGTAGCATCACGCAAAAAAAAAAAAAAACCTTTCAGATATGGATGCCATTGAAATAATGCTATTTGCAAACCGCCATTGTTAATGTATTCTGTAATGAAAATGATTGAGTGCATTTTTAAAGTGATGGTTCACCCCGAAAGTGACAATTCTGTCATCATTTACTCACTCTCATGTAACTTTAAACCAGCATGACTTTCTTTCTTGTGTAACACAAAAGATAAAAAAAAAAAATTAAAAATTAAGAATGTTGACAATCAAGTACTTTTGGTCACCATTACTTTCATTGTACGGACAAAAAACAAAAACATATTAATCAAAATACCTTATGTTCCAAAGAAGAAAGAAAGTCTTACAGGTTTGGAATGGGTTAGGTTTAAGATAATAACATCATTTCTAAAAGTTATTTCTATATGATAAAAGAAATGGCAAAGATAAAAATATACATTTACTTTTTTTTTAAAAACACAGTAAAGTCATTCTTTGACTGAAAATGCTCATTTAGATTCATGCACATTTAACACTCCAAAACATGAGGTGATAGCTCAAAGTCCAGAGAAGTCTGATGGGTAATCTGAACCCAGAGTTTCACAGATTTAATATAAAGGAAACTAGACTAATAGCATGTATACCAGTATCATTATTTAGCTATGGCGGTAACTGAGGTACCAAACGCACTCACATTTAAAGCCTGCTTCTCTTACCCTGAAACGTAAACAGCAATCTGTGCTGAAACTCCACGTATGCCGATTTTGGAAGCTTATCCTCCTGTTATTGTTGTTCACAGAGACCTAGTCTTTGAGAATGAAGCGGAACGTGGCGCGCCAAAGGTGACAGTCTTCACAGGCAGACACTGAGTGATGGCCATAGCACTCACCTTCCTGGAACCGCTATCACCTTACACATCCACATCAAGTCAGAGACCAAGCCTCACGCTTGACTTCATCCAACAAACAACCTAAGAGCCACCGACACAAGAAAGAGCCCCATCTCCTGTTTCAGAGGGTCATCTTCATGACAGACTGATGTAGCACCTTTCATCCGGGCGACACTGGACTTTGGGGAAAACATTGACAGCTCTCATTTCAAGCATCACTGTGATTTCTTTTCTTCGGTGGATGCAATATATGTATAAGAAAAAAGTATGAGCGCTGTCTCTCTTACTAAATATCTGAACTAACCATTAAATAAGTATTAAACTTTGATGCATAATTCTGTAAGCAACCCACCAGAACACTACAATAACCATCTAGCAATGCTGTAGAAACCACTGAAAACAGAACACATAGCATCAGTTAAGCAACATTTGCATGAGCAACCACTTCGGACCACTTGCAAGGTAAATGTTGATCAACATAAAAAAACAAGAAAATGAAATTCAGCTCCCAGGTTTCATTAGTCTCCTTAAAACTCAAGAAGAACCATGGAAATGGTAACAGAGTATCATGATGTAGATCTTTATAGTTTGTGAATAACTTGCTTTGAGCTCGAACTATTTCTAAAATCCCCAAAAAACACGTTGGACTCAGACACACTAAAGAATTTAAACTTTATGTTTCTGTAATTTAAAAAAGGTTTACCTGGGAATTACAAACGTTTTTTTGATAAGGCAAACTTTTTTGATAAAGCTTTTTGAATTATTGTTTCTCAGAGAGAGAGAGAGCATCAGGGAACTGTCTGTGGCAGTTTACTTTCAAAACAACAATCGAAATACAAGAAACCTGACAGAGACTGAATTATTTAAAAAATAAACATTTATATATAGATGACAAATAACTTACCAGATGTTAACAGGAAGGAATATATTGCAGGTTTTGTTACTTGTTGTCATATTTTCAATTCTTCAAATTTTTAATTTTCACCATTTTTTTGCAGTTTGATGTTTGCATTAAAAGTCATGTTGCATGAAATGTGTTTTAACATGTAATGAAGTGCAAATATTCCAAAAATGTGGTCATACTACTGCATATTTAATAATTATAGAAAAAATAAGATTGAAAATTAAGAATTTTCTTTAAGAAAATGAATAATTTTATTCAGCAAGGATGCATTTAACAAAATAGTTAAAAATTGTTATATTTTAATTAAATACTGTTCTTTTGAACTTTATATTCGTTAAACAATAACTAATTGTTTTTCTGAAGAAAGAAAAACATATTGCGGTTTCCACAATTTCTGATTTTCTTAAGGATCATGTGACACTGAAGACTGGAATAATGGCTGCAAAAAAATTCAGCTTTGTCTTCACAGGAATGCATTTCTATTTTAATATAATTTAAAATGTAAAGAGTTATTGTAAATTGTAACAATATTTCACAGTATTAATGTTTTTCTGTTTGTTTTTTAATAAAATAAATGCAGCCTTGGTGAGCATAAGATCTGTTTTCAAAAACATTATCAAACATTTAAAAAGGTAGTATAGGCGATAAGAAGATTAATATCACACCACATGACACTGCTGTCACTGATTGAAATTACAGGTCATCTACCCATATACACGTTTAGTTCTAAGAAACATATTAATTAGAGGAACAAAGCGGGAATGCAGCCAACATGAGACTCTATAAGAGAAGCCGAAATCGAAGAAAGGGCAAAGGCAACCAAAGAAATGTAAAAGTTCTGCGTGCATTTTGAAATGAAGATCGCCAGTAAAAGCATAGTGTGTGCATGGGTTCATAAAGAAGCACGTGATACAGTTGCGCCACAACCGAGGCGCTCTACTCACCGTCCAGGTGGCTGACTTGGCGGTGCTAGACTGCTGGAAGGTGACCTCGAAGTTGTGCGGCCCAGGGTAGTCAGTGTTGGAGGGGATGGCCGGGGCTGGAGACATGGCCTCGAAGGTTGAGTTTGGCTGGGAGTAGGGTGACGGCGTTGGCACGTTGGAGGTGGTCTCTGAGCTGTAGGGACTGGTAGACGCAGGTCTGTTCCCCAAACCTTGCTCCATACTGCTGCTCAGTAGGCTGTACTGAGACTGAGTGAAAAGGCAGAAAGTGAAGGAGGGTGAGACAGGTAAAAGAGTGGGAAGGAGACAGGTGAAGGAGGTAGGCAAACAAAAGTTGATATTGAAGGAAAGAGGGAGGAGATAAGACTCCATCCACTCCACTTCTACAGCTCCAGTTACACAGTGTTGGGATGTACGAGAGGGAGCCATGCCTCCAGACAAAGGGTAGGTTGTAAAACACAACCATAATCTGTCCAGTGTCTAATTGCCTGCCATTCTCTTCTTTAACTTACAAAAACACCAAACTTACAGATCATATCCACCACTCATAAGTTATGTTTCCATGTGTTGGGTTAGTAGTGCCTCAACAGGTGTGATAAAAGAAAAGCTCAGCTGGACAAATTTGGTAACAAATTATCATGCTTTTGAAGAGTTCAAAGTCCCCAAATATAGACATTTTCTTTGTTTTTCATTTGTTTCATAATTCCATACATTTTTAATTCTTTTAATTAAAATTATTTTTTAACATTTTTTCATTTTTAATATTAACATTGCTGTTACTCATAATGAATCATCTCATACCATTTGTGGGACATTTCAAATTGTGCAGTTTGTTGAAGAAAGTTATCAGACTATAAAATGTGGGGGAAAAACTCATAGACTTGGAAGCCGGAGTCATAGCTAAAAATTATAATATCAAAGAGACTTTGGGTGGGATCTTTTGACTTGGGCCAGTGAGGACCCACCAAAGAACAACCCAAACCAACTTAGAAACACCCTAGCAACCACCCAGAACACTCTATCCACAACATAGCAATGTCCAAGAAACCACAACACTCTACCATCATTGCAGAGGTTTTCACGGATAAGCACCACTTGCGTTTTCCACAGAAATCCAATGTAAAAATCTAAATTACGCTATAATTATATAAATATGATATCAAAATTATCTTACTTTTTTTTTTAAGAAAATGCTGCAATTAATACTTGACTCATGACACTTGACGCAGAGCATGATTATATCAAGACTCAAAGTTCAGGAAAAAAGCATGATGGGTAATGATTCCCACAAAACCTCTAGACCAATCAGAGACCTGTGAAATTAGATAACCAAACTGCAACACAAGTCAAGCAAAGGGAAAACTCTTTACCTTCTTTTTCAGATAGTACATTGTCCAAACCAAAAGAATCACATATCCTCTGCTGTCAAACGACACACCGATGAACCCATAGAAACCATAGTGAGTAAAACACTCATCTCTCACAGTCAACTCACCCTGAGACTTTATCACCTGTTCTCGCTAGTCTCTCTCTCTCCTCAAGACATCTCCTCTGGAGTCATGATCCTTGTGGGACATGGTGAATGAGAGCAGGTGGAGTCCAAAGGGACAGAGGTCAGAAACCACATATTGTCCTAATTATGGCATATCGGACAACGCCTGCACAAGAATATACTTGCCGGTATACACTTTCTCAAGACTCTGCCTGTGTGAATAACACCATTCAAGCATGCACATGAGAAACAAAAAGCAAATGGTTCAAAGGTAGAGAGATGAGTATTCATGCATGCAATTAATTGAAAACTAAAACCAAGTCATGCTTCCTGTGAAAACGTACCAATAAGAATTATAGGGTGTTGCCAGGATGTCGCTAAGTGGTTGCTAGGGAGTTCTGAGTCGTTATGTACTGGCCCAAGTCAAAAAGCTCAGTCCAAAGAATTATATCCCTCCTTCAATGTAAGCCAATGGGACATTTCAAACTGTTTTATCATCCACCAGAAGGCAACTGTATCTGACCACTACAAGCCGCATCTCTCCTCAACAAGTAGCAAGATTTGAGGAATCAATCATGCTTGTAACACAAAAGGTGCAGTTACATGCTTAAGTTTAAAACTTTAAGGTTTGTTCAAATCCATAACCCTAAATATGTTCAACAATAATGGTGATACTTGCTTTAGCATGTACCTATATCCTACACATCCTAGTTTTCTGAATTTAGTTTTTGGCTCAAATATAGGGGGTTTTCCATAAAGGATCTCTTAAAATGAACAAGAAAATGTGAGAAACACTGTTTCAGAGCTAACCACACATACACATTCACATACACATACACATTCACATACACATACACATACACATACACATACACATACACATACACATACACATACACATTCACATACACATTCACATTCACATACATATACACATACACATTCACATACACATACACACTCAGGTGTGCCTCATCATCAGTAAGTCTCAACATGTTCTGTGGCAAGTTGAAACAGAACAGAAGCATTGTTGTGTGTGTGTGTGTGTGTGTGTGTGTGTGTGTGTGTGTGTGTGTGTGTGTGTGTGTGTGTGTGTGTGTGCGTGTGGGTGTGTGTGTGTGTGTGGGTGCGTGAGTGAGTGAGTAAGAGAGAGAGAGAGAGAGAGAGAGAGAAAGAGAGAGAGAGAAAGACCATATATTTATTAAATATTAATATTTTTTATATAACTGACAAACGTACAAAATAAAACCAAACAGACATTCACTCAGATTCAACTATATAATGGAGGCAAACTTTGACCAAAAACACAGGGCAAGTTGTCACATTCGTTTAAAAAGTTACACATTATATTATATTATATTTAATTTATTAATTACATATTTATTTAATTTTATTAAACATTTGTTGGTCAAAACAATGGTGTGTTGCATTTTACATCTTTTCTTTTTATTTATTTATTAATTTACTTTTTTATTTTTTGCTGTAAAGCCTGTAATATGCGGTTTAATGCCAGGTTCTGTTGTAACAACTTTCCCCATACAGTGAGAACATGAGTTCCATGAACTATGTGACAACAAGCCCATGTATATCTGTCAGATCGTGCAGTAACAGTAAGCAGTATGCAGAAGTGTCTGTGGGACATGTTTTGTATTATAATATATAAAAACAGCACCCTCTGCTGAAAACAGAAAGAATTACCATTATCCTAATGAAGATTGTTTTTGGATTCTGTAAAAAAGTGTAAGATGACCACGCTAAATTGCTAAATATTACTAAAACCAAAACAATCAAATTCTACATTTGCTTAGTTCAATTAACAAAATCTCTGAAATCCCTCAAAAAGAATCAAAACAATACCAAAGTGCACAGTAAGGAACATCAACAGGTGTCCATCTTACAGATGTGCTGAAACTATAGCATCAATATAGCTGAAGGTTTTCTGTCATGCAAGATAGGACATAATCAAATCACATTGTATGTATATTCAACAATTATAATCACATTTTTATTTGAAATTCAATTAGAGATAAGCCTTACACTGAAGAGCCTTACCAAAGACTGACATCAATATATGGTGCAATAGAAGATGAACTTATAAATATAAGTTAATATAATGTTAATATAATGATTAATAAGTCATCAATAAAATAAAATACAAAATAATAAAATAAAATACAAAATAAAAATAAATATTTTTTTGCAATAAAATAAAATAATAAAATAAAATAAAATAAAAATGACAGCGAGCAAAGAAACAACATTGCTATCGGATGATTCAGGAACTGCTCACCTACCGTGCTGTAGTAATGAGGCAGGTCACCGACACACAGCATTGTCACGTTCCTGCTAGGCAGGCAAAAGACAGGGGAGATTCTCCCACTGGTCTGGTCATGTGACCTCACAGAATACACAGGTGAGTTCTGCAACTCTCAGTTCTTCACGTCTCACCTCTTCACTTTAGATGCTCTGAATGAAACTAACTTGACACAACAACTCCAGGAAAGGTAAACGCACTGCGAGTTGCTTTTTCTGATTTTCCGCCAGTTCTCCTTGCCCTGTCAGCTTCTAGATGCAGCCAACAACAAATCTTTGGCCCTCCCACTTTTTGGCCTCATGACTATTCATTACCTAAAAAGCAGGCCTAGACTTGCCCACTTGTCTTTTAGACTATACCATTTTTTGCAAGGGGGATGGTTAGATAGCTTAGGCTTTCCAATCATAATTTTTTTTAGATTATTTTTTAATTAATGGTGAAATTAATTACATCTTTTTAAATTGCTAGACCTCACAAAAGAGAGATAACCAACTGGTTAGAGCAATTTCCCATAAGGGGCAAGTGAAAAACAAACACTTGAAAATCAATACATTTTTGAAAATGCTTGTCCAAGTCTAAAGCGAACAACCAAAGGAAATCCATATGCCCTAGAAGAGATATTTCACAGAATTCTGGAACCACTGATGCAGAAACTGCACAAAACCAATGTACAGGATATAATGAATTCATCCCGCAAAAACATCATATTTCACCTCAATTTTTTATATATATATATATATATATATAGCCTATATATATATATATATATATATATATATATATATATATATATAATGCTTTTAATGCTAAGTACAATTACCATTTTTGTGCATTACAACATTTTCATAACATTTTAAGCATATTTCCCCATTCTCATTAAGATAATGCAAACAAATCTCATCCTCATTATTGTATAATAGTATTACTATATATTATCAATTGTACTAATTGAAAATATTAAAGTACAAATAATTTGGTATTTTATAATTAAATATTTTATGTGTTTGTTGTACTACTTTAATTTTTTGCTGATTTAATTACAATTATTTTATGATCAATCATTATAAGAAAGAATAAGAACAGTAAGAAGTGATATTACAGTAATAAGAATCAAATGAGATTCACAACTTAGAATAATGAAAATTCCACACACAAAAAAAAGTCAAATGTTCAGCATGCATTAATATGGTAATGAGAACTGTGGGAAATATGCATAATTGACATTTAATTAAAGTCTCAACATCATAAAATATGTACTTTAAAATATGGGTGATAAAATAGGCTTCCTTTTTTATGCAAAAAAAAAAAAAGTCAAGATCCTTTTTTTTTTTTGATTTTGAGGTGAAATGTGACCTTGTGAGATTTCGCCATCTATCCATCCATCTCTCTGCTCTCTGTTTCCCGGCACGTGCGCCCCAGATGGGAGGCAGTAGCAGGTGTCGTGTTCCTGGCTTGGCTTTTCTCTCTAATTAAGGCATCACAGCCTCCCACTACACCCTTCACTCATATACTCTAGCCTGCAGAGCCCGAAGGGAGGGAAAAAACAGCGCAGGAGAGGGAAACTAGGGACTGAGGAGGGAATCCTGATGGATAAGGAGGGAAAACCAATAAAGTTCAGTATTACAGGCTGATTGTTTTTGTGTGTGTGCATCTGTGTGGTGTGTGTGTGTGTGTGTGCAAGGTTGAAATGACTGCTATTCTAACTAAAACTCTTCACTTAATTTTTGTGATTCTTTTATTATACTTTCAGTTTTATGTCACCAAATTTAATCGACAGATTACATGGAATTAGTTCATGTAATTTTATTTGCACAGCTGCAAACAAGCAAGAAATCATGAGCACAATACAATAAACAAATATAAACCACACACACACACACACACAAAAAAACACTAACACATCCTGTGTCAAGTTGGATTCAGTTCTCTTTGATTGATTTTACTGAGAATGTACTGATTGTTTGTGAATCAATAGATTGCAGCTGTATTTGCTTGACACAAATCTGCACTCACAGAATTTTCCTCCGGCGTCTTACCATGACATTGTCGTTCATGTCTCTCATGTGGTAGACGTCCATGCAGACTTCAGCGCGGTTGCTGGGCAAGCTGCTAGAAGCCCGGTCCCCTGAGTGTCCTGCCTGAGGAAGCTCAAAATATGTGCTGTCTGGCTCACTGTAACAAGACACAGAGACCGTACGGGAATCAGAAATGGATTATATAACAAGGTCCAGTTTATATTAAAAGCTCATGTAAAAGATTTCCCATAGTGTTGTTTTTTTGTACCTGTAATTCAAAGAAAACAAATTGTAGTTTATCTCGAAATAGTACAAATGAATTGTTATTAATATCAAAACGTGCTGCTGATATCACAGACATTGAATGATGAATGTCACCAGACATATGGCTAAGGGACAATCTGGGTTTGTCACGTGTTTTAGTTGTGTGTCCTGGTTTTCAGATCTTTTTTTTTTTTAATGGTTCGATTAATTTTTCGCACCTGTTATTCATTTTGTTGATTGGTTTGTCTGTGTATTTAAAGTCCCCATTGCTGAGTATTTTCTCCTTAAAACTCCAGTCAACCAAATACAGTCTCAAAAACGCAGTTTGAAATCGCCGGTGTTTCTGACGTCGCAAACTAACTGTTAACCAATCAACGTCAACATGCGGGCGGGCTTTAGCATTTTATTACTATGACCGTTCTGAATCAGGGGAGTCTCAAGAGAAGCCAGGTTAACCCCGGTATGATTTTTTTGTTGAAATTAAAAATTGGGTACATTTAGCAATATAGTGGGTGAATTACGCATTTGATGTATATTACGATGTTATGATGAACTGTATGCCTTTCTCCACTGACGTTCTGATGTTCAAAGCGAGGCTGATTTTTAAAAGGCAGCTGTCTGACTCTGAGATGGCGAACGGGAAAATGGTTTGTGTAACATTAGCAACACATTGTGAACAGACGGAAAACGAAAAGTTGCGATTTTCTAGGCCGACATGACTATACTCTCATTCCTGCGTAATAATCAAGAAATTTGCTGCAGTAATTGGGTGTAGCAGGCACAACGATATTACGTAGTTATATAACTTTTTTTTAATATAACTTTTAATTTTCCGCCGGTCTTAGTTCACGACGTAACTACAGAAGAGTAACATTTTAAATAGTAAAAATATCGAAACTCTTTGGCCATTTTTTTGAGAGACATGCTAACGGTCTAATCAGATTCAATGATCTATGCTAAGCTATGCTAAAGGTGCTACCGCCAGACCCGGAGATCGGCTGAATGGATTCGAAAATGGCAAAACTCAACGTTACTTTTTCTCACCTGGGCTGGGCTTGCTTGTTTATTTTTTGATGACAAAAAAAGTTCCATTTTTGGAAAATGTAAGGAAATGCAAATTCACGCCTGTACAGTAGAGGGCGCAGCTCAAACAAACCTTTCAGCTGTGCTGCCATTCTGGATTGTAGAAGAATAGGACGCAGGAGAAGAAAGTTCAACACTCTTACTTCAGCAATAAAAACAAAATGAAACACAAATGTGAAGTTTGCATTTCATGGTTTTTATTCAATTTGAGGAATATTGAATCTGTTTTTGTGCAAGATGAGTAAATGAATGCTCACATTGCATGGGGACAGGAGAAGTGTCTGTCAATAAATGGGAAAACAAAGTAACTTGCGTTACTTATTTGAAAAAGTAGCTTATATATATATAAATTTAAATTGTAAATTGTAAATTTAAACGTATGTGTCACTTTAGTTACTTAGTTAAAAGTAATCTGATTAAGTAGCTTACATTTATTTGTAATATGTTTCCCCCAACTGGATATGACAACGCAACAAAAATGAATGTAACTGCTGGTTAAACTCACAGGGTACTCCACAAATGTTCAAAGGTTGTACCCTCATCAGCGGTGGATGACTGGGACATTTTGGATGTTGAACAATCCACCGCAGGGTAGATCACACTGAAAACCACATACCAAACAAGGGTTACAAGCATGCATAAAATAAAAGCATCCGTAACAAACAAAATCATCAGTAAAATAACCTGTTGAAGTCAGTTACATACAGTGTACATGCAAATAAAACTTGCTAAATATGCAACATAGCGCACATGGACTTCTTTAGTACATGGAAAAATTGGTCATCTGAAAATAACATCTAAATTAACTGGTTTTATTTAAGTAAAAAATATTATTTCATATTTCTGAATCAACCTAAATTCACTGAGTTATAACAACAAAACAAATAAAACAGCTTTTAAGGTAACAAATTTATCAGGTTACAACATTTTACAGTGAAGTACATTTTAGTCTGGACAGGATCTTGACTGAAGGAATCATCCACTTTTTTGTATGGGGAAAAAAAATCTTGTGTTACATTGAAAAAAAGGAGGTTTGAAATGGCATGAGGGTGTATAAATTATTCAAGGATCTTGATTGAAATTGGTCTGAATACTCTAAAAAAAGGTTAATTCAAATGTTGAACATTTGAAATTATTACATATTAAATTAAAAAAAATGTATAGTTCTCCAAATTATATTTAATATCTATAAAATGATTATATATTTTAATCACAATTGTTATGCATTAATGGACCCAGTCATTTTATAATGGATCCCGCTTAAAGGAGCATATTATAACTGCTCTGGACTCATGCTCACTGAATCATATATTGAACACACAAAGGATTCGATTTTAAGGTCATTTCCACCCTGCTGCCCAATGCATCTTCTGAAGTTTGAATCCCAACAGACTTTGAGGCTGGATGCACAGATTCAGAATAAAGATGCCAGGCTTGACGTGTCCAAACCTGCCTGGCACTGTTCCACAGTGACCACATACTTCCTCCATCATATTACTCACAGGAAATGAGGGCTAGAAGAGTGTATCCTAACCACACAAGAGCAAGTCAACACAGAAAGTGAGTCTGTTGCAGTTTTGGACCATCAACACACCCAATAGAAAAATCTCAAATTGCAGGCAACTAAGATCAGCAGGTTACTTTATGCCATATAGGTCATGATTTTTGCAATCAAATTATTTTATACCCAGTAGAGAAAGATAAACAGATAAAGGACCCAAATAACCATATTAAACACCCATAAATATTTATTATTACTAGCATTAATATAATATCAACATTCCTTATATGACGGATATTTAAAGTAATTCTTTCAAACATGATTAATTTCAAGCATGTTCATGTAAATAAGATCAATTTGAAGATGACTATCACAATGCTATTCTTATTTGATACATTGTTTTTTCCAAGCACAGAAGGTTTAAACTAAAATATATATATAAATTTTCATAGGAACAAAGCAACCAATCAATAAATAAATAAATAAAATGCCTTTTTTTTTTACTTCAGTGAATATTTCTCATTTATATTTAAAATGCAATTTTGGTATGGGCTAAAAAAGGGACTGAAGATTTCCAAAATTTTAGTCTAGGAAAAAAAAATTGTTGTAAATAAAGAAAGGTTAGTTCATTAAACACTTTTGACTTTGAACCTGGCATTAAACAACCTAGGTTCTTTTGCAAAATCTCAATAGTAAAATAACTGTTAAACACACACGAAAAAATGTGAAAGTAGACTTAGCCTAATCAATTTATACATTTATAGCACACATATATATATATATAATAATATATATTATAATATATATATAATAACAAATACTTTTGTTGAGAGAAAAAGGTTTAGCATTTTAGTTAAATACTGACTCTGTGGTTTTATTTTGTTCACTTGTTATAGCTATTACAAAACAAAAAGATGATATTATAATTGTAATTTAGATTAAACAAATATTTTTTTGAGATTTTAGAAAGGTTTAAAACCAACGTTCTGCTAAAGGAAACGTTAATTTTTACTCAAGATATCACTGAGATAATTCTTGTGACAACTAACTAGCCCGGTCTCCTCTTAATTTAAAAAATAATAGACAGGTACCTAAATCTAAATGTACTCATTTAAAAATTATAATAAAAAAGAATGAAAAAAAGAAAGAAAACGTTTTCTCATATATTAGGTTCCTTCAGGCAGCCTGTTTACTGTTGCTCAACCCGCGTCGCGTCTGTTCCCTCGGTAACGCCGCGTGCAAAAGACGGCCTACTGGAAAAGCGCATAAGCCAAATTAAGGTTTACTCAAACAAAACTCGTTTAAAAAGGACCTCATAAACCATATTTTGTCCTATAAATGTTTCTTAATATCTGCTTTTTCGGCTAGGATTTTAGTCCACTCTCCATAATTTCGGATGTAAGTTAACGTTCAACAAATCAACAAATGACACTGTTCTCATTAGTAAAGCAAAAATAAATAGTTAAAAAAAATTAAAATAAAACGAATTGTAATGAGTGGAGGTTTTCGTTTACAAGTCCGAACTCTGTAGCAATTTTACGAACGAGGCAGCATCGTGTTTACTAATTTTGACCTGTAACAGTTATTCCCGTGGTAGCTGGCACCTGGAGAGGAGTTAAAGCTCTGCCAGCAATTATACACACACAACAGGGATTCAAGCGGAGAATTGAATTATCACTTGACAAAGGCCTTGTATTTTAGAACTGATTAAGCTGTATCTTACCGATGTTCATACCGAGCAGCCCCCCAAAAAATTGATCAGCCATAGTCAGTACACTAGAGAAGTAGCTCACCGGTTAACGGAATGCGTCGTGGAACAAAAGTGGAAAATTCTTCCTTTACCGTTTAATTGCAGGCCGTATTTTAAAATAGAGCATATATAAAAACAGAATAGCCTAAAAGGCATAGGACATTTTGCGAAAAAATTCATACAGACAGCAAACTCCTTCGAAAGACCTAACTCTTCAGCGCAGTATCTGGACTAATACAGCCGCTGCCTTGACAACGAATTACACAAAAGCGGTCACATCACCTGCCTGCATTTTTACCACTGCTTGCTGTTTAATTAAAATGTATGAAATTATTTATAAACTCTAAAAAATTCAGAGTTGTTTTAACCCATGTCAAATATGGACAAACCCAACGGTTGAGTGTAAAATGTAGCCCAATTAAAAGACAAATTAAACCAACGGTCAGGTTTGTCCATATTTGACTCAAATATGGGTTGAAACAACCCAGCGTTTTTTATATATTAATATAGTATTTTTTTTATCTATTAATTTAATTTTCTTTGCCGTCTATATAGGACTATTGTTTGAAAATAATGTTTCATTTAATTTGTCAATATTTGACCCAACCGTGGGTTGAAACAACCCAGCATTTTTTAATTAATATTGGTCTTTGAATATTTATTTAATTTTATTTCCCGTCTATATAGGCCATTGTTTGGAAATAATATTTAATATTATTTGTCCATATTTGACCCAACCACGGGTTGAAACAACCCAGCATTTTATAATATAACATATCTGTAAAACTAAGCTATAGTAGGCTAGATAAACAGAAACATAACAGTGGCTTGTGAAAAAACATAATCGCTCTCTACAGAAATTCATGTTCCTTATCAAGCATAAGGTTTAGTCTACTGTAATACATGTTGACAGACATTTATCATTGTGAACTCTGACCACTGCATCATCTTTGTAGGACACTCATCGATTTTTCTAACTGATAGACAAAAGAGAACAAATTAAATCGCAACAGTTCACTTATTGTTTTGTGCTTTTATAGTTAAAAAAAATAATTAAATTAGGTTAACGTTACATAAATGGAAAAAAAAATCGATCAATTGAGTGATTTAAACATATTTATACATTTTAGCATTATATAGGCTATAACGTTAAAGAATTAGATTGCTACTTTTTAACACAAATGCAGTCTATAAGAAGCTATTGAAGTGGATGATGAAAACATGAGATCTTAGGCTACTGCGTTCACTAAAGTGGGTGGGTTTAAATGCTCACCTTCAGAAATGCGAGCGCTCAATACTTCCCATACGAAACGAAGAGTTCAAACGAACCACAAATACTATATTAATAATACATTTACTTACCCAACAAGTTATTTTCCTGGCTTGGAACAAACTATGGCGATGTTCTTTCTCTGGATCCCCAAATCACTTTCCTTGACCTGCAGCTGACCCTTGTAAACTACAGCCTTGTCATGTAGCAAGTGAGCTCCGAATTAAGCCATTGAACAACAGAACGCAACTTGAATCATTCCTTATAGTTAAAAAAAGCAAGACGAGAGAGAGGCAGATGAGGCTGATTATGCAGGTATAGCCTATAGGGTAAATAGGCTCGCGGAGTGTGAGTGCACTTGGCTGTGGAGGGTTGGGTTGGGGGAATTGGAGGGGGACGGGAGGAGGCGTTAGCCGCCGTTTGGGCTCACACGAGCGGGAAACACTAATATCATACGAAGAGGTCGCTAAAATGCGATTAAAGCTTGACGTTTACATTCTCACTTAAAGATGTGTGCTTTAAGATGCGTCAGTCTTGTAGAAAGACTTCAACAAAATCGTAGAAAACGGCGATTTAAATTCCCCGCCTCTCCTGACAGCATAAATAAACACGTTTTAGCATTTGCATTGAAGTGCATACGGTAATGATTAAGTAATTCAAAACAAACAAGTCATAAAACTACTCAGTATGAGCTCGGTAACCCTATTTTTTGTTAATTCTAGTGCATACTAGAAAATAGACAAGGCGAAACATCATTTCCCACAATTCCATTGCGACGCCTACAATAAAACGCGGCGCTGATTGGCCATCACCACAACAAAAATGACGTTATCGAAAACGTCACTTCCGAAACATTAAGAGATTCGGTTGAGACCTCTTAGCGCTCCTTGGCTGAGACAGTTGATTCTCATGAGTGTCTTTTTGGTTTTATCCTGCAAAGGTCTTTAATAACTGACCAATAAACTCTTCGGATCAGTACTTACAATACTCTGAAAGGTAAATTGTTAAAACGCACATAACGAGTCTTCTGTTAACTTAGACGTTAGACGTGTAACCAGTGTTTAACTTCAGAAAGCAAACTGATACGGAGCCGTTAACGTTTCCTAAACCTGACAAAAGATAATGTATGGATTATTATGGTAGTCGTTTCTAAAAATCGAATCAATATATTCACATCGGTAGTAAACTCAGGATTTGTCATGATCTAAAAGTAAGAATAGGTTTTGTCATAAATTCCATATTTAAAGCACAACCTTCCTACCAGCTTAACGTTACGTTAACGTTACCTGGGTGAATCTGATGAATTACTACAGCCGTTATCAACACATAGCCTATATTTTATCACAACGCAACATGTTTTTGCATTAAGATTTGTTTTTCTTCCAGAAACAAATTTTCACCCCCCCCCCCATTTAAAAAAAAAAAATGTATATATATATAATTTGCATTACTGTACCGTGAAAAAAACATACTAATTATAGTATTTATGCATATTATTTGTAGTACGTTTAAAATATGTAGATTTACTGCCTTTCTGTTGTTTTATTGTGATTACTGATTATAATAAAATGTCTGTCTGGACAGGTGATTGATGTTAGATAAGAAATAATTAATATAGTTTAGTAATGAATGAGAATCCGATAAGAATCAATCACCATTTAGAGTAATGACAATTGCAAATAAAAGTATAAACTACATCTTAAAATCTTAATGTTCTCTAAATAGTATTTTTTTTTCTACTAAATGTATTATGTTTACTTTATTTCATTTGATTTTTGGTGAAGAATGAGGTCTTTTTCACTAGGTTTTTGGTATAGTCTTTGTGTCTCTTTGTGCAAACTTAACATTTTGGTAGTATGTTACTGTCAGCATTTAAAAGTATGCAACAACACAATAGTCAATCAATATCTTTATATTTAATTTATAGTTACATTTTCATATTTGTATTTGCAGTCACAGAGTAATCAATAATTTATTGTTGTTTCCAATAGCATGAATTTCTCAGAGGTCTTCAAGCAATCCAATCAATTGTGCAAAGTTTCTCCTGATGGGAAATATTTGGTAAAGTTGTTTTTCTTACAGCCATCAACATTATCAGATGATAAAATTATGACTATGATCAGAGTAGCATACCACCATACTGATCTTACTGTTTCTTGTTAATCACCACATTTAATTTGGGCTTGTAGGCCACCTGTGTTCAGTACCGCCTGGTGGTCCGTGATATCAACACCCTTCAGATCGTGCACCTGTACACATGCCTGGACCAAGTGATGCACATGGAGTGGTCCTCTGACTCCCTCTTCATCCTTTGTGCCATGTACAAAAGAGGACTAGTGCAGGTAAGTCAAATTGCCCATTGCGTTTATTTATGCACTTTTACCTTTACGTTTCAGTCTAGGTATGTTCAGACTTAATCCAGAAGTGCTTTAAAAAGTTTGAAAAGTAATAGAGCTGCCAGTTTGCTAAGTTTCAAATGATTATTAAGCACATAGCAAGCACATACAAATGCGGCATCTCTTCTGGTGCACTCAGTGTCTGAATTATTCTGGGAATAGGGGGGCGATTTTGAACACAGCTAGTGTTTTTGAATGAATCTCTTGAATGAATGATTCAATGACATGCATTTTAAACAGTCACTTGTCGCCACCTACTGGCGTAACAAAGTAATTGATACGATCTGTATTTGAAGCATCTAGTTACTTTCAAAGGTATGTTGATACCGCTACCGTGTTCATATCCAAACTATAAACTTTTATCCCAGTACTTCCGCTCAAATGCAGATTTGAATGTTCGGTGTGTTCATACTTGCAAAGCTTAATTTTGTTGTCATTTAGGAATAACATCGCGGATGTGTTTGAATCGAGATAACAATCTTTTAAACAAGACACATGATTTGAGGTCTCATTCACATCTGAAGCACAAATGGTACGAGCTAGACAGCAATTTTAAAATTTAGGTTTTCAAATAACCCTTGCTTCAGCCTAATAATTCCTCTAATAACTTTTAAATATTAGGTTATAATGTTAGTTTACACTTTTTCAACAATTAGATAAAATTTCCTCTATAGTTTAATTTACACACTAAATTACCTTACCTTTGTAAAGGAAGCCAGCGCCAGTCCTTCATGTTGAGCTATTCAACAAGGCAACAGGACTCAAATATGTTTGTTAGTGAAGGGCCTTTGTGTTTCTCTCTATTTGCTCTCAGGTATGGTCTCTAGAGCAGCCGGACTGGCATTGTAAGATAGACGAGGGTTCGATTGGACTAGTCTCGTCACGCTGGAGTCCTGACGGCCGACACATACTCAACACCACTGAGTTCAATGTAAGTATGGCGGTAGGAGGAGTCCGTTCTGAACCGTGTCAACTGTTGCTGCCCATAAATGAAGACCTGAAAATAACAGACAGTCCATGGACTGAGTTCAACTCTGTTGGTTAATTCTGTGAGGTGACAGTCAGAATACACTGTTCTTCTAAAAATTATTTCTTATGATCTGGTTAATAATGCAAAACCTGAGAAGCAAAATACAAAAATAACAAAAAATGTGCCATCATGCCACCATATTTTGGACCAAAAGACAAATATCATGGTATTTTTTGTTAATGTTTCTATCGACGTAAATAAAAAATGGCCATGTTCACTATTGTTATAAAAATTGGGGTTGGTAAGATTAAAGAAGTCTGCATTAATTAGATCAAAACAAAACAAAAAAAACTTTAATATTGTGAAATATTATTACAATTTGAAATAACTGTTTTCTATTTGAATTTGTTTTAAATCATAATTAATTCTTGAGATGAAAATTCAGCTTTAAGGTCCTTGCACACTGAGTCCGAAATTTTCGTTTGCGTTTTTTCGTATTCGTCATTCGGTGGCTCTGAATTGTCAAAACACTTCTCAAAATTAAATGTCTGTGCATGCTATGGATGCGAAAAATGCAGAAATTCGAACCCAATCCGAATTTTTTTAGGACGTACGAAAGTTTTGGGAGACTATGTGTAAATGTGATTGACACAACGTGAAGTCGTCTTTATTTTATAACGTGCAAAAATTTCGGACGAGAATTTCGGACTCAGTGTGCAAGGACCTTTACAGTCACTGTAGTCTTGTCACATAATCTTTCAAAAAGCATTTTAATATAGTGATTTGGCGCTCAAGAAACATTTATTCTCATTATCAATGTTGAAACCGGTTGTGCTGCTTAATATTTTTATGGAGAAAAAAACATTCAGGATACTTAATGAATAGAAATTCCCCCCCAAAAAACGAAATATTTCTTTTGAAATTTATTTTCTTTATTTTTGAAATATAAATATTTGTAACATAAATGTCTTTACTGTCGCTTTTGATCAATTTAATGCATCCTTACTGATTAAAAGTATGATTTTTTTTTAATAAAAAACCTTACTGAACCCAAACTATTAAATGGTAGTGTAATATGAAATCTCTTTCTCCTTCTCTCTCTCTGTCTGTTTGTCTGGATTACACTTGGGCTGAGTGCCACCACAGTCGTCTGTCGTCTAAACTTCATTCCAAGAATTACTGACATGTGTTGAGATGATGGACAGCTGTGTGTGTTCACCATGCACTTGAGATGAAGTGTCTGTCTGGAATTCTTGCTGTTTGTCTAGACTGTGTGAGGGTGAATGATGACTGGACACTTGTCTGTTGTCTTCGGTCTGATGTCTCTGTTACAGGGTTCCATAAATAAACAGTACACTGTCTGTGTTAACAACAGCACATGCAGTGTTTATGAAAGTCATTTTGCAACGGTCATTTTAAAGCAGCTTATAAAAGTTGTGAAAGGCAATGGTACATATTTATGGCTGTTTGTTTGCAAATTTGACAAAGACTGAAATCACAGACAATTCAAGTCACCTTGCTTTTCTAGGGTGCCACCTAAAGGATTCCAACTGAACAATATAAAGGTGGCAAGTACATACTAGATTTCTAATACTGTATGTTCTGCTGGCACCAGCAGACTTTGAGCAGAGCTTTGTCGTTCACGGCAGGCCAGTTTACTGAATTATGACAGAATGATCATTTTTGGGTGAACTATCCCTTTAAGACTGTTCTTAGACAAAAGACATTTGTATGGCTATAGAAGATTTGTAATTATGTACATGTTGCATGAAGAATTCTTTTTTAGGGGTTCAAGTGCGTAGCACTGAAACCCCAATGTCATTGTTACATTTTCCTAGGATCAGCATTCTCCCCTAAAAGTGATCGAGCAGACCGAGTCTTGGAGACTTGTGAGGGCTGGTAGTACTCACACCTTCTACAATGTCGCCAAGGCTTGCCTGTGTCTTATATTACCAGTGCAGCAAGATTCACTGGAGTCTGATAGTCAATAGTTATAATACCACTCCATGGTACGGTACGGCTCGGCTCACTTTAAATGGTACCACCTCTGTTGAGGTTCCAAGCGTACCGTACCGATCATAGAGTGTAAAAAAAAACAAAAAACGGGCCATAAGTAGAACTATTACACTTTAAAAGGTAAAAAAAAAAAAAAAACAGCGCTATATTTCAGTGGAAAATGGCCTGAAAGTGCAAAAAGTGGTATTTTTCCTCTCTGATGTTAGTCTTTTCCATCTATGATCAGAGTGGTTACATGCTTGCTAATTAAAACATAAAATCTTTTTACACAAATGCTTAAAGGCCTTAGTCTAGCAGCTATATTTTCTTTTGGCTTTTTGGGACTTTTTTGTAAGAGCTCAACAATATATACAATATATATATATATTTGTAAGGGATCATGTAAAATATTAAACACATTTTACCATTTAATGTATATACCCGAGTTAGCCAATTGCAAATTTTCATCTGCAGTCCAGTGGCAGGTCACCATTAAACTTCTGACCCGACGCTTGACGTAGGATGTAGGATTAGTGTACGGTTAGTCGATGCCTCTCGCGGTTCAAACAAACAGGGCTGGGCAAGAAACTCAAGCTCCTCCGTCATTTCTCTTTAAAAATCCTTGTTTAGACTTTTTCATTCATGACTGGTGTTTTGTTTTGCTCTATCCTCTGCGCTTCTGCGTTCGTCATACGTCATGCATCGGGTCAGAGGTCACTCTTCCAGCCGAACTATGTCTCGTGTAACGGCCGTTACCGGAAGCTAGTGATTATAGTTTATAAAGTTATAAATATAATGCTTGAAAGAGCCAGGATATGTTTTAATATAACTCCGATTGTGATTGGCTGAAAGAAGAAAGTCATATACATCTAGGATGGCTTAAGGGTGAGTAAATTATGGGATAATTTTTGAATTTGTACACCACTGAATTGTGTTTAATCTTAAGGTTGACAACTTGAAGGTGCAAAATGGGTTTGTATCATTCATTTAAAATATTTACTTCTCTATACATTTTTTTTGCTTTATCTTCACAGTTGAGAGTCACCGTCTGGTCCCTATGCACAAAATCCGTATCCTATATCAAGTATCCTAAAGCCTGCCAGAAAGGTGAGTGCATGCGAGTAAGTGCAGACATTGAGTGTCTGAACTAGTCCGGGGTAAAGCTAGTTTTATAAACTGTTTGTGGGAGTGGAGATGTAAGGACAGGGTCACAGAAGCATGAATCATGTGAGAATATTTACCTGTAACATAAGTCTTGTCCCTGGACGTCTAGCCAGCCGTGAGCTCTCACAGACAGCTGGCAAATGGCACAAAGTCCTCATAACACCCCAGAAGACAGGGTCATATAATGCATTACTGCCATAGATTGTGATTTTCTGGTCGGCAGAGTGTGGGTTCAGTCATCTGTCACTCCTGTCGCTCGTGGATTGAGCTGTAACCTTCAGATCAGCTGATGGAAAACTTGTGTTGAAAGGTGCTTCTTGTGCTAGTATTGTGTTGTCTGTCTACCAGAGTGAATTATGACAATTTTAGCCATTTATTGTGTGCAGTCATGGGTCAAAGTTATGGATCACAATTCCATTCATAACATAATTGGCCTCCGTCCAGTGTTGGGGAAAGTAGTGAACTACCAGTAAAGTAGTTCAACAACAATCATGGTACTTTTTGGAAAAGGAGTTTGCTACACCAAAAGCTACTAACAAAATGAGCTAACTACACTTAAGACACATTCAAATGTTTTGGTGAGTAATGTTTTTTCCAGTGTTTTCAGTGTATTTGATCAATAATACAATAATACTGTGACATATTATTACAATTATTATTATTTGTGAGATTAATATTAAAATGGAATTTATTCCTTTTCAGCATCATTACTCCAGTCTTCAGTGTCACATGATCCTTCAGAAATCATTCTGATATGATGATTTGCTGCTCAAGAAACATTTCTTACTATTATCAATGTTGAAAACGGTTGTGCTGCTTCATATTATGTGGAAACTAGAACAGTTTTCAGGATTCTTTAATTGAATAGAAAAGTTCAGAAGAACAGCATTTATTTGAAATATATAATTTTTGTTGTAACAATGTCTTTTCTGTCACTTTTGATCAAAAGTATCCTTGACCCCTTGCCGAATAAAACTATTAATTTATTTTTAAAGAATCTTATTGACCCCAATTTTTATTTTTTGCTATTGCAGTAACTGAAACCAGGCTTCCCTTTGTTTTCTACTGTAACAGTAAAAAGGGACAACATAGCTACACTGCGCATTCGTGGTCTGCTTTCCCGATTTAATTTACGATATATGCCATTAATAATTCACTGGAATGCACTAAGAATCTCTTGCTTTAAAAATGAATTGTCTCCCCTTTTCACTTCTAATCCATATTAGCAGTGTTTACTGGAATGTTTCTAGAGCTAGTAAATGCTAAAGTTAATGAACATTTTTGATTAAGGCATGTTCATATTTTACAATACGTACATATAGTTATATTTTAACACGTCCACAATATTGCTGCAGAAATCAAGTTTTTGGTGTTATTCATGGTCTGTTGTAGTAATCTGTTGATGCTTTTACACTTTTAAATTTCCTTTTAATGTTCGATGGTTGAAGGATGAGTAGAATAATGTCATCTCATTGTTCACGGTGTTTAAAAATCCTTATTATTGTGTTCATTGAGCGAACTTTAGCTGATTGTTTACAGTAACGGAAGTAACTCCCATTATTCGCACAAAGCGTCATGGAGCGTAGGAATTTCTGTACTATGCTATACTATGGATATTATAACCGTGCCCCTGTCAGTTCATGAAACACATCTATAGAATATATGGTTGACTATTTAGGCTTTAAATGCATAAATGTGTTTCAGGTATGGACTTCACTGCAGATGGCCGTTACATGGCTCTGGCGGAGAGACGGGAGTGTAAAGACTACATCAGTGTGTTTGTGTGTGATGACTGGCATCTTCTCAGAGTGAGTACAGTTATCTAAGGTATATGCAGTTGTGTCAGAGCTGTGGCCTGATGGTTAGCACACTTGCTCCAGAAAAGTTGAGCAGGAGAAGCCGGTTTGCATGCAGCCTACAGCATGTGCTGATCTTTTTCCACCCTTCTGTCTATTGTCTTCATTAGTAAAAGTGGCAAAATATCATTATATCACTTCAGATGAAGATTGCATTGCATTAAACATTTCGGTAACACTTCACAATAAGGTTTCATTTGTTAACATTAGTTAACTACTTTAGTTAACATGAGCAAACAATGAACAATACTACTGCACCGTTTATTAATCTTAGATGATGTCAATCTAAACCTTTACTAATACATTTTTAAGATCAAAAGTTTTATCTGTTAAAATTAGTTGATGTATGGCTTTTCAATCTTTGTAATGATTTCTTTCTTTCTTTTATTTATTTTGAAATTTTGATACTGCTTTTAATCTTATTTTAATTTGTTTAAATCAAGTTTTATTTGTAGTTTTATCAAATTGTATTTATTTTAATTATTTAAAATTATTTATTTTAATCAAATGTTTTACTTTGTGTTTTTATTTAAAATAAAGTAAAAATATTTTATTTTAATCTAATGTATTTAGTTATTATTTAAATTTATTTAGTGTAATCTTATTTTTATTGTTTTATTTCTACATTTTTTACACAGCTTTCTCTAAACCTTTCCAAGGACCCCCCTAGCATTCCCTTGTGGCCCCCAGACCCCAGTTTGAAAACTCCTGAGTTAATGCACTGTGAACATGAACATTTTTATTAAGCAAGCAACTAACAGAGGTTAATAAATGCTGTAAAAAACAACAACAAAAACTGTATATTACTAGTTCATGTTAGTTAATGCATTAACTAATGAGACCTTATTGTAAAGGGTTACTAAACATTCTTGTAATGTTTTAAAAGAACTACTCTTTGTTTGGGGCACAATTATTTTAATATTTACTACTTTTTCGTTAAAATTATTATGATTATTTATTTATTTTGATCACTTTTTGTAAATAACCTTTTGGGGTATTCATGAAAACATTTACATTTTAAATAACTATATATTTTATAGTAAATACAGATTGTTTATTTCATTCAAATTTGCATAAAGGCAGTATAACACAACCGATATTACTTAAACTTTACAATTATTGCAAAACTACCAGTTTTCCCTTTGTCTGTAGCATTTTGAGAGCGAGACTCAAGATCTGGCAGGGCTGGAGTGGTCCCCGAACGGCTGTGTGCTTGCGGTGTGGGACAACAGTCTCGAGGTAAAGAAAATCAATGCTTATGGTCACAAAAGATTTCTTTCACAGATTCTGAATGGAGCTTAATTTAGGTAAGCACAATAATCATCCAATGCTCTGTGAACGACTGATACTCTAACTGCTCTAACTGTCTGATACAGACACAGGGTTTTGAATGCCTCTCATCATTGATAAACAGAATTTGGACTTTTTATCATTGAAACAATTAAGTTTAATACAATTCTGAAGTATTAACTAATCAGATTAACTCTCCGGTTTCTCTCCGCAGTATAAAATGTTATTATATTCGCTGGATGGCCGCTTGTTGTCTTCCTTCAGTGCGTATGAGTGGTCTCTAGGCATAAAGTCTGTCTCGTGGAGTCCCAGCAGCCAGTTCTTGGCTGTTGGCAGCTATGATGAAAAGGTAGGAAATCTATTAAAGAAACAGATGGAAAATATCAGTTTAAAATTATTTAATCTGTATTAAAGAGAGTTTTGATGGGCTTTCCATCAGGTCCGGATCCTGAATCATATCACCTGGAAGAAGATCACAGAATTTGAGCATCCAGCCACCATCGTAAACACCAAAGCTGTAGGTGTTTTTCTCCTGAACGCATGTCTGAGGGTGGGAGGACTGTTATATGAGAGGGGGGGGAACTCTCAACTTTACCTTAAAGTGCTCCTATTGTGCTATTTTTTTTTTTTGAGTTCTCCTACAATAGGTTTATATGCATCCAAGGTAAAAAAAAAAATACAAAAACATTTAATTTTCTCATAACATACATTGCAGCATCACCTGTTTTCTCACAGTGTTCAATAAACGATCTGGTCTCTCTAAATCCCTTCTTTCCGAGAGCCTGCTCTGCTCTGATTGGTCAGATGGCTTAGTCTGTTGTGATTGGTCAACCGCTTACAGCGTGAATCAGAAACGTCCATTACCATATTTGAATTTTAGCTCAAGAGACTTCCTTAGCACTTGATACACTGAAACAAACTGTAACGATGACGTCGATTTTACAGTATTCGAGTCCTCAACCATAAAGTGCATGCAAAGTGGATTTGCTTTGGCAGCACAGAAGACAGTGTCTTCTGTCTTTGAAAAGTATCATAATAGCGGTATCACACATTTTGATCTTTGAAACTTTGCAGACCTTTTACATTCACAAACAGCTATATTGAACTGCATTAATGGTAATATCCAAAAAAGCACCACAGGGGCACTTTAAACAGCACTTTTACAGGCTTAACTCATTGGAAAATGTCTCTGCCTATATTTTTGCAAAACTTCATAAACATACCTATAACTAGGTGTGGATGATCCATTAAGAAAGACCTATTTTCATCTGTTCCTTGCACAATACTATGTTATGACCTCAAAACACTTTTACCATAGCGCATGATTTGTAAACTTAATACATTTTAACATTTGCATCACATAATCAGCTTCATATGTACAACTTTTCTGACATGGTAAACTTGTTTGCAACCAACATAATAAAATGTTGCCAGATTCACATTCATGTTCATCTGTTTCAGATGAAACTGAACACACTTTTCACGCTTGACATGTCACTTTGAAAGTGTCACAATACAAGCAAAGCAATGTATTATTTTGCAGAGCTGTTGGCACATGCTTATATTTTTTTAAACAAGCCCAAAGTTGCACAAACTAGACCATTATGAAAATGTTAGATTTTGAGTTTACATTTTTCTTATTGAAAAAGTCTAAAATGTAATAATCGAATACTTTTTTTTTTCTTTCTTTTCTTCTAGGTGGTATTTAAGGAAGTGGAGAAAAGACCTGTTGTGGGCAGTGAAAATCTTTCTATTCATCAGCTGACTGTGGATAATTCACTATTTAGCACACAGAGCAAGTGTAAGTTTCATTAATCGCGTGTACAGTTCTTGGTAGTAAAACTACGGTATGTTCCTAATGAAGAGGGTGTTTGCACTAATATTACCTGCGATGCTGACAGCACTGCCTCGATGGACACAGAGATTTAACTTGGTGGCAGGTCATTAAGAATAAGAAACTATTTCTATAGCTGGACTATTGACAAAGGTCTGCAGATACACTACATATAATCTTACCAACGTCATAGATCTCATGTTACAATCATACTAAGCCCCCGAACTTTGTTGTACTTTGAGTATGTTGTACTGTGTGTAGATATGCTCTCATATTCACGGTGCCAAAGCTCTCTCCAGTCCATCTTGAACATTATTGAAATGTTTTGTCATGTATCGTAAACTTGAGTAAGTGAACATATGACTGTACAAGGCTCGACATTAACGCTTGCTCTTTTACAAGTGAAAGAGAATTTTATTTGCCCAACTGGACAAGTAGCCCAATTAAAACGTCAAAAAAATGACTAGGGAATCGCCAAAACACGAGAATGACTCTGACTAATTTGATCACATGACATGACTCTGATTTCAGCACACAAAGCAAAACGACAGTGGAGGTAATGTAATCGTAGCGGTGCTAATTTCACCCTCACGCTCCATCATGGTGATATCACGAGATCGCTTTTCACCTCGGCGAGAAATCTCGTCACTTTTTAATAACGAGATCTCGTCAAACCCCTACCTCTGGGCAAATATCACAAATAGGCAGATTTAAATGTCAGTGCTGATAGAACACTGATGAGAATATTGCTTCAGAATAAATTATATTTACAACACAAAAAATCCTAATTTTTCAGGAAAAGCTTCTTTTTTTTACTTTTAAAGTGAATGACCGATTTACTTGTCTGATTTACTAGATTCTGGTCATTGACCTAAGACTATGTAACACTAACTTTTAGTAGCCTAGATGTGCATTTACAAGATGCAATATATAAGTAATTGGTATTTAGACTGCTGCACTAATTACTTGTTAGTGTACTTAATTTTTTAACCACAGAATTTTTGTTGAAGCAAGCCAATCAGATTGGAGCTTTTTGTTGCAATTTTGGATAGCTCTTGTCATTTCTGAGCACAGTAAGCATAAATTAGATATATATACTGTTGTTATTGTTAATACTTTATTCTCAGAATTATACATTTGGGATTTATTATATAGATTTTGGAGTGCATGTTTTTGATCATAGAGGTGATGGAAAAAGGTAATAAAAAATCAAGATATGCTGCGTTGGGAGTAATGCATCACAAGTAGCGCAAGTTACATAATCAGATTACTTCTTCAAGTTACTAGTAAAGTAATGCATTACTTTTAAATTTGCAAGTTACTTTTTCAAACAAGTAATGCTTTGTTTTCCCATTTATTGACTGACACCTCTCCTCTACCCATGTTGAGAGAAATGGCATGACTTTCCATAAAGTAATTTATGTAATTTCCATAGTGAAAAATTACATTTTTATCTGATAGACTTCAATACCTTGTTTCAGATGAGATCACACAACTGCCGACCCAGGTGCCAGTAATCAAGCCCGATCCGGACCGTGCCAACCCTAAAATCGGCATCTCTGCTATGGCTTTCAGTGCTGATAATCGCTACCTTGCTACAAAGAATGGTGAGGCTGTGTGTGTAGTGTATTCATGAAACAATCATGAGTCCTGAATGTGAACCAAAGCAGGGATCCCACCTTTCAACCTATGAATTTCCATGACTTGGATTACTACGTGCAGATTTTTAAACATTGATAGATCACAAAGAGCTATTTCTAGTTGTGCATAACTACAAACATATTCGCTCAAGGCAAGACACTACAGATGTAACTTATTGCAAAATGTAACTAATAGATATCACTATACTTTCCCTAGTTGATTCATCACAGTACATTAAGACAGTTGTTTTGCATTACAAGTTTTCTGAAATGTTTTGTTCAAATACGATGCATTTTCTAATTAAATATGCACTCATTTGCATATATTTTCAGAATAGAAATACGAACATTTAATAGAGCCAGGTTTAAAATTCATTTTTTCATGTTGTCGGCATATTAAAGTTGTCGTTTTTTACAGAATGGATTTTGGAAATCTCTTTTAATCACTTCATAAATCAGAAACAACTCAACTGCCAGAGTAAATTTTTCTCTCCGTTTTTAGCAATAAAATGTTCAATACATAATCAGGATAATGTTATACACGGAACAACATTATAAACACAACACTTTTGTTTTTGACCCCATTTGTCATGAGCTGAACTCAAAGATCTAAGACTTTTTCTATGTACACAAAAGGCCTATTTCTCTCAAATATTGTTCACAAATCTTTCTAAATCTGTGTTAGTGAGCACTTCTCCTTTGCTGAGATAATCCATCCACCTCACAGGTGTGGCATGCGACAATCTTGCAATTCAGACTTTTTTCTCACAATTGCGAGTTCATTTCTTCCGATTATGACTTTATAACTTGCACTTATGACTTTACATCACGCAATTCTGAGATTAAAAATCAGAACTGCGAGACGTAAACTCGCAACTACGAGAGAAAAAAAAGTCTGAATTGTGAGACAATTACCTTTTTCAATTTTTATTTTGTGGCAGAAACAAGCTTCCATAGTAATATGAACAAAGCACCCTGTAAAAACATTTAGAATGTAGAACTCGCTGTATGTAAGGGCTACTGAAGTAGAGATTCAGGCTCAATATTTGAAAAAAATTGAAATAAAGAGTATATATTGTAATTGAAATGTACTGATGCCAAAGATAAAGTGTAATAGAATAAACATGTATTTTGGATGTTTTCTTTTCACTAGAATGAAAGAAGCAAAACGGCACAACATCTCAAAATCGACCAGTGCCTGAAAAAACTGTGGTTTTGCCTGTAGTGTCTTGCCTTAAAAATGTTTGACTACTTTTTACGATTTTATTGATTTCCATTACTTTTTCAGGCCCGGAGACAATTTTATAATACACAGAAACGTTTCCTTTCTATCCATTTGGCAACAATAGCCATTATGAGAAGCATTACATTCTACCAGTGCCAACCTGAGTCAGATTTTCAGAGCCATTTGGTGCCCTGGGAAATTCCCCTGCATTAAACAGACTTTATTCTTCCTATTCAGATGTCCTAACAACTGTGCTTCATAGGCTCGTGTTGTTATTGAGATGCTGACGCTGTGTCCATCTTCTGTCAGATAACATGCCTCAGAGCCTGTGGGTGTGGGACATGCAGAGACTCGGTCTGCTGGCCGTCCTGGAACAGACAGGTCCTGTGCGCTGCTTCGTCTGGGACCCACACAGACCCCGGCTGGCTCTCTGCACCGGAAACACCAAAGTGTATCTGTGGTCGCCAGCTGGCTGCGTGTCTGTGAATGTACCAGTTGAAGGTATGGATCCAGTTTCACCACAGTTCTTGGCGCAACATTACTTTCAAACAAGCTTTTACACTATTGCTTAAACAACACTTACAGTTCTGTGTTATAATAAAGCAAATAGCGCCGTTAGAAGCGTGTATATATATATATATATATATATATATATATATATATATATATATATATATATATATATATATATATATATATATATATATATATATATATACATATATATATATTGTCCAAAATGAACTTTATGCCAAACCTGCTAGTTGTCAGTAAATTTGCCTGCTAAGATTTATCTAGCGTCCCCCCCCCCCCCCCCCCCCGAATATTATTGGCATTATGTCACAGCATCATAAACTAAATGAGTCTGTACCGCACCTGTCACAAAATCCTAAAGACTAAGTATCATGATTTCTCATATTTTCATTTTAAGTGGCTTGATGTGATGTATTTCACATGTCTCACCACATGGAGTTGTGGAGGAACATAGGATGGTAAATTTCCACTGACGCAAAAGATGCGGATGTTTTTGCACATTAACCATGGAAAAATCACTGTAATGTACAACCTCTCGTTGCTTAGTGCTTTATAAAATGCCAACAAAGCCAGCATGATGAAATTGTTCCATAATTTAATGTATTAATCACCACAATCAGTAAAAATGTTGGTTGATTAGAGATTTGTTTTTGTGTAAGTTAATTGGTATCCTTGAATATTGGATATTTAATTATACATGCTTTATCTACATTTTATTTTATTATTTTATATATATATAATTATTATTACAATTTATTAATGCTTTTAAATGTAATCTTTAACATCTCAAAATAAATGACCATTTTTGTGATGCCTAAGTTTACTTGTAGAATTTCAGATGTTTGATTTTAATTTGCAGTGTTTAATTTATGCAGACAAAGTAGTTATTTTTAATATTTTATATTTTTATCAGTCATGATTATCAGCTTTTCGTATTGGCCAGATTTTTTAGATCAGTGCATCCCTGAGCAATTCTATCGAATATAACTGATATACAGACAGATGTTTGAGTATAATCAGCCATTTTTACAACTTTTGATCTTGTATGGTTGTTTTAGGAAACGTTACCCCATAAGCAATACAGGAAGCTGCTTGCATAAAAGGAAGTCTAACTACTTCCTCTGTTTCCTCGCAGGCAGTTTCCAGGTACAGTCTCTATTTTGGCACTGCAGTGGCAGCTCACTCATCCTGCTCTCAAAAGAGCAGCTCTGCCTGTGTTACATGGAAACAGAGGAGAAATAAACCAAAGCACTTCATCACACTCCCAAGAGTCTGTTTCTACAATATAAAAAAAACGAGAGACTGATCCCCAAAGAACTCTAGACAAAAGCACTGTCTGCAAATATACCTCAGCATTTTTTTGTGGTTTTCAGGTAGGGTTTTTATAACATTTTCATCTTGACACAAAATGTTGATTGTCAAAACAGCACATGTGTGATTCTACCGCACCGACCTGGTGCAAATGAACTGCTTTCACTCAGATCTGCTTCTTATGGCCTTAGACAAGCGAAATAGGTGTTACACGTGCTCTGTGAAGGACCAAGTATATCGTACAATCAAGTCACTTTAGATTTGCTGTGATTTGCAGATGAATGTGGGTTGTTGTGAATGTGAAGCCTTTTGCTTCATGACAATAATGTCTGTTGTATTTCATTGTCCTGAAAAGGTTTCAAAACTAGAATTATTTTTATAAAATGTAGATCTATTTGTAATAAAGTTTTCTACATTGATGTTTCCCATAATTGTTTTTCTTTTCACAACATCTAACAAGAACATTTTACAAATATGCGTATTACTCTGAATAGTGTCTGGATGTTTTACCTCAAGGTTTTGCTTAGTGATGATTTTTATTACTGTAATACCTAAAAATTGAAATAAGAATTGAATCAAAATCAGCAATACAGTAAATACCACTAGTACTGTATGCATAAATACTTTTTTAAAAGATTGGGTTACCCTTTATTTTAAAGTGTCGTTTAAAACTTTTTTAAAAGTGACACTATTTTAAAGTGTCCGTGTTTTAATGTAATAATAATTATACATTTAAGTACTGATTACTAATAATTAACTACATGTACTTAAAGGGTTAGGATTGGTGTTTGAGTTAGGGTTAGTTGCATGTAATTATGCATAATTTAGAGTTAGTACTACAGCCAGGATCTACATGGAATGTGAAACAAGGACACTGTAAACTAATTTTTTTGTTCTTGCCAGGTTGAGATAAAAAAAAAAAACTTAGACTCTGAACAAATGAGAAATGTTAAAATAACCATATTTACTTAAAGGATGTTTATATTACATACATGATAACAAAAAAAAATTATGTAAACCCAGAATGAATAAATTAAAACAATTTTTGAACAGAAGAGTTCAGAGCGAGGTTTTATTTGGGTGATATAAACAGTATTTTAAAGTAATAACATGGTTGAATGGATATTCAAATAATTTATCACACACAGCAGAGGCAAAAGTGCTTACATTTCAGTGAATTGAGGCTATGATCTACAAATGTTAAACCTATTAAGTTGCAGGCATAATCTTCATGCACAACTTTGCATTACATAAAACAAAATATATACTGTACATGGTGCCTGTTTACAAACAAACAAGGTATTTCATTTCACCAAGGATACAACTATTTCTTTATGCATAGTTTAAAAAAAAACAGACATTGGCCAAAAAAAAGTGCATTAGCATGAAAAATACAGCGGGAAACCTTCATGGTCAGAATGTTCCACCATGTCATGCATCCTTGAGCAAACTGTTTTTTAAAGCCAATCTGTTGACCAACATCACCTGAGGAATTAACTGCTTATCTATTTGCCTTAGTTCAAAATGAAAAGCATAACTTCATTTTAGCTTTAAATGTTGTTGCATCCATATTTTCTGTAACTTAAGAAGGGTACAAACAACTTGTCTACATTAAGTTTGAAGAAATAAGGCATGAATAATCAAAGCACACAAAAATGAGTGTAACATGTAACAGCAGTACATTAATGAAGTTTACAGTAGCCACAATAAGACCGGAAATTCACTTTGAACCACGGGACTTGAACATTTCCAGTGTGAAAATAAATGTCAGGCAGGTGCTTCCTGTGGACACATTTGAGAATACACGTCTTCTATCAATCTTACCATGTTTTTTTTTTTTTTATTATTATTATTATTATTATAAATAATTTTGTGTGGACAGAATAATTAAAAATCAGAATACATGGTTTTCCAAGCAGAATTAAATCAGACTTTTCTGAAGAGATAATTCTGTTTGGAAAACCATGTTCTATCTGATTTTTAACTATTGTGTCCACATAGAATTATTTTCAATAATTTGAGATGTCTGTATGCAAAACATTTCGGGTTTCTTTTAACTTGATTTGCAGTTGAAATATGACCCAGGCATTTCTTTGTGAAAGTACATTTTGTGAAGACGACATAGCATATGCTACTGAATGTTAATTCTTGACCTAAAAAAAAAAAAAATCTTATAATAAAATGTATATATATATATATATATGGGTGATCTCCAAATCACCTTTATTCAAAGAGTTTCACACCTTATCATAGCACTGCAGTACAGAATAAAATGAATACATTTTACATGATGCAAGCCTTAGTTTTAATTTGATAGTAATGCTGTTCTCCAATCATTTACACTGCGCCCGAAATCGAATACTTCCCTATTATATAGTAGTGTTGTCACGATACTGGAATTTCCAACTTCAATACAATACCTTGAAAAATATCAACATTTGATACCACTTGGAAAACTGCCATATATAACCATACAAATATTTTTCTAAAATGTTTTGATAATTTGGTTAATTTTGTTGTAATAGATTGCACACAGCACAGGGAGGAGGCTTCATTTGAATCGTTTAAATAGATTTATGGGGGGGAAAAAAGACTAAAATAAGAAAAAAATATTGAAAAAAACTCCAAGCGATAGCACAAATAAAGAAAATAGAATGAAGAAAAATGAAATAAACATGGCTTTACTTTTTCAGGTGGGTCTATCAGTATTCAGGTAAGAAATATTTCAGAAATGAAATCAAAAGTAAAAACACTTTTCAATGTAAAAATTAAAGACAAATGAATGCTTACAATTAAAGTTACAAAAGTTATTCAGTCAAGGTTTGCTAGTGCGAGTGATTTTCCTTTTTGTTTTTTCCTTTTTATTAACATGACAGAAAGCAGCAGGTTTATTAGGCTGCTGTCACTTTAAGAGCTAATGCACAGGCCCAATATACTGTTACACAACGTGTTTTCTCTTTAATCTCTTCCAAAACTGACTGTCTACCTGAATACCCAGCATTTTTACATAATTTTGTACGTCTTTGACCCTTGAAGTCAATTTGGTATTTGCGAGCTGTTTGAGAGGCAGCTTTATGAGAGGGCCACTTATATAGATCAGTGATGCACTGCTTTTGATGAAAGCGCAAAACCTGCAGGAATAAGTCAAATTTGCCTATGTCCTATGCAAGAACTATTTAACCGGAGCGAATGAAATGAGTCAGTGAGGGTAGGCGGCTGTGTGTCGCCAACCAAGAGAAAAGAGAGAGCGAGAACGCGTAGCTGGTATCGGTGTTTCCATACATAACCAAATATCTATATTTTTGACAACAATATTATAATATGCGAAAAACAGTACCCCAACAGAGTAGTATGTCTAAATACATAGTATTCAAAAAAACAGTAGGCGAAAAGAACAGACGACCTACTACTTCCGCTGAGATTCTGAAGAGCGCTTTCGATGGACCCTTTACTATCCCATGAGGCCACGGGAGAGGATTCATGAATGGCAGTAAAGCAACGCAACTGATGCCATAGGTCACATGACTGTGAAAACAGGGTGGAAAACATCCGATTTCATTCATACTAAGCACATTCATATTATATTGAATGTATTTTTTTATGCTTTCGAAGTAAGTTTCAAACCAGATGTAGTACCTACTATATAGTATGCCATTGCGGACGCAGCGTCAGTCCGCCCCCTTCAAACTCAAATTCATCTGCCTCTACTTTTAAGTCAACATCCAATCAACAACCTATGCATAGAACCCTCCAAGTCCCCTCCTTACATTTTTTCTTTTCGGTAATCCATTACACTCGATGTACGCTACACCCATTTCATCGTAGCTGGAAATCCTATATTTAAAAGTAAATGTTCAGAATGCAACATCATGAACACAACAAGTCTTAGCCCTAATCCTGAGGTTAGAAAGTTTTATAATTTATTGGTTATATTTTTGGCGACAATGCTTTAATTAGCAAACTGTGCTTTGACTGTTTACTTGGTAAAACACTTTTGGAAGTTTTTTTTAAAAATTTTTTATTCAAACTGCACTATAGTCATACACATGCATGGATGTCTTCGTTCGCATCGTGTGTTGTTTTTTTTTTTGCGTACTTCTATGAGTATTGCGTTTCATTCCAGTGCACACAGTCTAGGTGTTTACCAAAGCAAGAAAGTGTCTTATCTATACGCCCCCTAAGAAAGTCAGCAGTGTGGGGTAAGGTGAACCCTCAGCTTTTCTAAATTGAAAAAGACTTCCTAAAGTAATATAATCCACCTGCAAACTAATCGGCTGCCACAATATTTGTTAAGAATATTAAATGGTCATCAAAGCATGCCATAAAACAGAAACTGCCTCTCCAAACCATTCGACCACATTAGAAAGGCATTTTTACTAAATGTGAATAGAGAAGAGGGCACGTAGATTGGCATCAGGTTCATTTAGGCATATCCTGTCGCAGTGACCATGTCTTACTGCCTGGCACATTTCACACGCTATATACATCCAAACAATAAAACAAGTATGTACTCAACTCACATACTCAAGTGAAGCATTATCACTCAAAAACAGCAGTTCACTGTAGGATGACAGAGATGGAGAGAGAATTCAGTAGTTAAAAGCCGATTTTTCCCCTTGTCATGGCATAGCCCAGTTTGGCTTCATTGTTGATAAAGGACATTATTCCCAGGTAAGTCTCAATAAGGAGTGGCCGCTCCAGTATCAGCACGCCATTGGCTCGTCCCGGGATGGGGAATTCTTTATGGGCTTTTTTCACAGCCTGGATGAGCTGGGTCTTGAAATTCTCAAGCTGAAATGGAGAAAATAAATATTTTTCTGACTTCTTATGCATATAGTCAAGTATGAAGAGCACACTGAAGAATTTTAGCATCTGAGATTAAGGGTAAATTTACACGACAATGATGTACTAAAAACGGAAACATTTTTCCTTTGCGTACAGATGACAGCATTGTCAACATTGTTTTTGTAATAAAGTGCAGCACTATTTTATGTTTGTTTTCATTCAGTATCCCTTCTACAAACTATCGGTTTATTAATTTGCCAGCGTGGCGGGCCAATAGCCTGGGAAAACCCTGACGAACTTCCGGCAGACTTGAGATTTGCTCTGCAAGTCTGTCTGGGCAAGAGCCCATTCAAGCCCTTTTCCAATTTTTCCAAATTCGAGGCACCAATCACAAACGTCGAGGTGGGCTTTACACGATGACGTCATCTCCTTCATCGCTCTGATTGGTTGTAGGTCTATCCAATTGCACCCAGAGGCATTCGAGCGACGTCCGTTGGTGACGCCCCTTTGGAAATGGAAACTAACACTCTCAGTTACAACTGAGAAAGGTCGGGTGTCAACCAGGCTAGTGGGCCAACCTAGTTATCGGTAAAATTCACTATCGGTCAACCTCTACTTTAATTAAAAAACATATCAGTGTATCAATAATGAGGAACAGGAGTATTGAAACCGTTTAAAACATTTTAGTATTGATATGTATAGGGGGAAAAAAATATATATTTTTGACAGCACTAGTACTAAAGCACATTTACCTGGCAAAGGGAAGCCACCTTTTCATCTGCGTGTGCCATGGGGTGTTTAGTGAAGGTGGCAAAGGGTATGTCAGTGGACCAGGGGTTCCAGCGATTTATGAACGAAGGTCTTGGTCGCTTATCCCACTGGACACGGATTCCCGTTCCCTCTCTCCTTCACACACACAGTAAAAAAGTAAATGATTGGATCATTTTTGCAGTGGTTATTGTGTTTCTAGCATGTTATTGGTTTGGCAACAGTTCTTCTAACCCTAATTGATGGTAATTGAAGATTTTCCTTTCTTAAACAATCATGTAGGAAGACACATCATGGCCATATTCCACCAAAAATGTATGCAGCTTTTGATGGAAATAAATGTTGTGATGTTTTTAATTCACAGCCCATGTAAGAGCTATGTAAGGGGTAACATTGTTGCTGCTGCTTTGACTGAAGAGCTGTCTGAGGACGTAAAGGAGCAACCGTTGGGCACATCGCACACTGAGGAAGCTAGGTGCCTTTGTTGTGATCGTCGCCATCTTGTGGAGGAGTGCAAGCAGTTTACAGGCAAAATGCACAAGGAGAAGATCCTTTTCCTGAGGCAAAAGGGAGTTTGTTTTGAATGTTTACGTGTCGGTCACATGAGCAGGGACTGTGCGGGTCGTGTAAAATCTGTGGACAATCTCACCCTACCGTACTACACATTAAAAGACAAGTGACTCAGAAACGGTTAACAGCCTCCCCGGGTCAGCAACAGTCTTCTCCTCAAACATGTGGACATACAGGGTCCGGTAAGGACCAGAGTGTGCTATCCATCCTTCCTGTCAAAGTGAAGTCTGCAAAGGGAAGTCATGTAATTACAAGTATGCTTTTTTAGATCCGGGAAGTTCAGCCACATTCTGCTCTGAACACCTGATGCGGAAGTTGAACACCACTGGCAAAGGAACAAGCTTCCTGTTGCGCACAATGGGGCAAGAAAAGGTTGTTTCAGCATTTGTCAGGTCTGGAGGTGTCTAATTTGGACAGTGATAACTATTATACCCTTCCCGAGGCATTCACACAGAAAGAAATGCCAGTCACGGTGGGTAATATGATCAAGTCTGAGGATCTGACTAAGTGGCCTCATCTATCAAAGGTGCGAATTCCAAACGTGAAGGCAGATGTTGAACTGTTAATTGGAACTAACGCACCCAAGGTATTAGAGCCCTGGGAGTTCATCAATAGTGGCCAGAATGGCCCGTATGCAATCAGGACAGAGCTGGGATGGGTGGTTAATGGCCCACTGAGTGGAAACAGTGATGCATCATTATCCTCAGCTACAGTGAACTACATCTCTCTGCAAAGACTTGAAGACATGCTTGTCAGTCAATACAACCACGACTTCAGTGAGAAGGCTGCAGAAGAAAGGGAAATGTCTCGAGATGACACAAGATTTATGGAGATCATGGAGGATTCAGCAGTGCTGCAAGATGGAAGGTACTGGAAGTTACCCTTGAGGTGTCTGAACCCGGGAACAGCCTGGTTGACACGTTTGATGTTACGAGTGCTACGCTCACTTGATTGCCCTGTGCTAAACAAACGCATGTAGACAAATGTTGATACTGAAATCCAATGTGGTTCATTTAATTCCATATAGCATCTTTCCCGCAGCAGGTCCCATCAACATACAACAATACAAGGAGCCGCGCACAAGCGGTCAAAAACCCTTTGCCCTTCCGGAACAAACACCTGCCAAAATATTGTATTTCCTACCTTTATATCTGAGGCCAATTTACAGACATGCGCCACCCAGTGTTAGACAAAAGGAATTATTCCTGTAATACAAAGCAGCACTTGGCTCTTACAATGTTATTTCCAACAAGAGGTACATACATTTTTGGTCAAGATCTTGTATTGACAATGCAAGAGTCCAGCTCTCTGTAAAGTTTCCCAAAGACTTTCAATGAATTTAAGGTCTGGACATGCTAGAAACATAATAATCACTGTAATAATGTTCCAATCACAGACTCTTAAGCATTTGCCTATTTAAATCCAACTTTTTTTTCTACGGGTAGTGTAGTATGTAACAATGTATGGGTAATTAACAAAATGTGGAGAAAACCCTCAGATATTTGTCTAGATGTTGAGCAGCTATACTGGGCCAAAAATGCTCGAAAATGAAAGTGTCTTACTTGTTGAGGGATTTTGGAGGAAACTCAAACTCGCCGATAGAGATTGTGTCCACAGCGTTCAAGGAAATTCTGATGACCTGGTGACACTGGAGGTTTATGAAGTCATATTTGCACACCAACAAAGACCTGCAACATAACAGAAGCAGCTCTTTCAGGACTGGGTTCCTACTACAAATGTATTAAACATCATTTTCAATGATGACATACTTACCTCTCTGTTATAAGAACCAATCTTTCTTTTTCATTGTTCCAGTGATCAATTCTGTGGTAAAATATAAAAAAGGACATAGATCTGGTTGAACGGATATCTTTCAGTTTTCATCAAGAGGTAATTCTCATTCTGAAAGCCCAATACAACTGTCAAATGCTCAAATTCTGCTGCATACCATACTGTAGTGGTACCATGGAACAATGATGTTATTAGATGGTAATATCACAGTATTTTGATGTATGTTATAGTACTGGCAGATTACTATATTAATATTCCATTGTACTTAAATAAGACTGCGTTAATTACATTTACATTTCATAATCCATTTAACCCCGGGTTACCGTCGCTCTAAACCCTGGTTAAAATAACGTTTCACACTTGTAATTTAGAAGCGGGGTTTGCACCGCTTTTTACCCAGGGTTATGAAATATGGCTCCTGAGCAGGGTTAGTGCCGCTTTTGCGGTGTTGATATTATGCTTCAATCTGTAGATATCCTAAGAAATATAGTCATATGTACAGTGAGGAAAATAAGTATTTGAACACCCTGCTATTTTGCAAGGTCTCCCACTTAGAAATCATGGAGGGGTCTGAAATTGTCATCGTAGGTGCATGTCCACTGTGAGAGACATAATCTAAAAAAAAAAAAATCCAGAAATCACAATGTATGATTTTTTAACTATTTATTTGTATGATACAGCTGCAAATAAGTATTTTAACACCTGAGAAAAATCAATGTTAATATTTGATACAGTAGCCTTTGTTTGCAATTACAGAGGTCAAACGTTTCCTGTAGTTTTTCACCAGGTTTGCACACACTGCAGGAGGGATTTTGGCCCACTCCTCCACACAGATCTTCTCTAGATCAGTCAGGTTTCTGGGCTGTCGCTGAGAAATACGGAGTTTGAGCTCCCTCCAAAGATTCTCTATTGGGTTTAGGTCTGGAGACTGGCTAGGCCACGCCAGAACCTTGATATGCTTCTAACAGAGCCACTCCTTGGTTATCCTGGCTGTGTGCTTCCGGTCATTGTCATGTTGGAAGACCCAGCCTCAACCCATCTTCAATGCTCTAAATGAGGGAAGGAGGTTGTTCCCCAAAATCTTGCAATACATGGCCCCGGTCATCCTCTCCTTAATACAGTGCAGTCGCCCTGTCCCATGTGCAGAAAAACAACTCCAAAGCATGATGCTACCACCCCCATGCTTCACAGTAGGGATGGTGTTCTTGGGATGGTACTCCTCATTCTTCTTCCTCCAAACACGGCGAGTGGAATTATGACCAAAAAGTTCTATTTTGGTCTCATCTGACCACATGACTTTCTCCCATGACTCCTCTGGATCATCCAAATGGTCATTGGCAAACTTAAGACGGGAGTTGTCGTGCTGGTTTAAGCAGGGGAACCTTCCGTGCCATGCATGATTTCAAACTATGACGTCTTAGTGTATTACCAACAGTAACCTTGGAAACGGTGGTCCCAGCTCTTTTCAGGTCATTGACCAGCTCCTCCCGTGTAGTTCTGGGCTGATTTCTCACCTTTCTTAGGATCATTGAGACCCCACGAGGTGAGATCTTGCATGGAGCCCCAGTCCGAGAGAGTTTGACAGTCATGTTTAGCTTCTTCCATTTTCTAATGATTGCTCCAACAGCGGACCTTTTTTCACCAAGCTGCTTGGCAATTTCCCCGTAGCCCTTTCCAGACTTGTGGAGGTGTACAATTTTTGTCTCTAGTGTCTTTGAACAGCTATTTGGTCTTGGCCATGTTAGTAGGTGTCTTCTAACTGATTGTGTGGGGTGGACAGGTGTCTTTATGCAGCTAACGACCTCAAAAAGGTGCATCTAATTTAGGATAATAAATGGAGTGGAGGTGGACATTTTAAAGGCAGACTAACAGGTCTTTGAGGGTCAGAATTCTAGCTGATAGACAGGTGTTCAAATACTTATTTGCAGCTGTATCATACAAATAAATAGTTAAAAAATCATATATTGTGATATCTGGATAATTTTTTTTAATTATGTCTCTCACAGTGGACATGCACCTACGATGACAATTTCAGACCCCTCCATGATTTCTAAGTGGGAGAACTTGCAAAATAGCAGGGTGTTCAAATACTTATTTTCCTCACTGTACATATAGTCAAGTATGAAGAGCACACTGAACGATTTCAGCATCTGAGATTCAGGGTAAATTTACACGACAATGATGTACTAAAAACGGAAAGGGCAGCAATAGACTCACTCTGCGAGCAGCCACACACTAAGAACCTCTCCGTCTTCTGAAGGCAAGGCAACCGTGCGGATATCATTGACTGCCTGCTCTATGGTTCCTGGCTGGGACGAGAACAAACAGAGCAACTATTTTAGATGCTTGAAACTACATCAAATTAGCATGGATGTCAAAAAATATACATCAACATTCTTATGAGAAAGATACAATTCATACACTGTCTACCATGTAGTTAAAAGGGGTTCTCAACCTTTTTGACTTCAAGGTCCCCCATTGTCCACAACAATATTCAAAGCCCCATGACTTGTCTAGTTGTTTGTTTACTGAGCAAGGTTAAAGGATAAGAATTTAACAACATCAATTTCTACCTGTTAAAATATTTTAGAGCTTTACATTTCTAGGAAAATTTATTTTTATAACTATTCCAGGTTTCGAAATCTCACCTTTCTAATTGGGCTACCTCATAAATTCATGTTTTATAAGACAGTGGAATCCTAGTGTAACGTTTAGTGTCCTGTCCTGGCTGTCCAAGGATGATGAAGTGAAATAACACAGCCAAATAAATAAAGCCAAAACGGATACGAAAAAAAAAAAAAAAAAAAAAAAGCCAAAACGGATACGCAACAACGGAGCAACAGTGTGTATGGCACAAACAATTCCGGACACTGAATGTGAGAAACAGAGGAACTCAAATACACAATGATAATAATGACAACATAAACAATTGTGATGATTGAATGAGTGTCCATGGTAACTGATGACTGGCCGGAAAATAGAAATAAAGGAAACACAGGAAACTGTGAATGCAAACTAAATGTCCATGAAAACTAAACACACAGATCGTGACAGAACGTCCCCTCCCGGGAAGGTGAGGCCTTACACCGTGATGGGTAGATCAGGGGGAAAAAAAGGGAAGAGTTTCTGGAGATGGACACGGGACCCGGGCAGAGCAGACAGCAGGAGAAGCCATGGAGAAGATTACGGGAGGCACCATGGAAGAGTTGATGGTGGGAGAAGCCATGGAGGAGAGGATGGTGGTAGGATCCAGGGTGGTACTGATGGCCGACGAGATTTCAGAGCGACCCAGGAGACTGGATGGAGGAGATCCACGACAACAGTGAGGAGGAGGAGGCAGGAGGGGCCAAGGTGGTAATTTGAGCCCGACCAACAAAGGTGAGGCATGGAGATGGTGAGGCCAAGAGACGTGGCGACATCGTTGGACCTGGAGACTAAGGCGGAGTCCCGGCAACAAGCGGCCGAGGTAGAGGCAGTGGGTTGCATGAGGGATGGAGGAGCCCAACAGAGCCGTAGGGGTGGAGGGATGGAGCGCAGCCGAAAGCCCGGAAGTTCATAACAATGGTGGAGCGGGGCAGAGTGACCAGGCCAGAGCCGGTGGGATGAGGGAGTCCGGTTTAGCTGAAGGGTAGATGGTCCCAAGTCCCTGGAGCCAGTGCGGAGCCAGCTACTTGACGGTATGAGGTGGAGCTGAGGCCTTGGACGAAGCGGAGCCAGGGAATCCCCATGTCACGGAGGAGGTGGTGACTGAGAGCCCCAAGGCAGATCTGGGTTGCATGGCGGAGCCGAAGTGCTGAAGGAATCCAGCAGAGGCTGGGTCGAGGAAATGGCTGGCTTTGGTGAAGTGAACAGAGACAGACTTGGTGATAGACAGAGATGGTAGCATTGCAAAGAAGAAAACACTGTGCTGGGAGGAACTTGCAGCGTTGACGTGGACAACTCTGTGCTGGACAGGACCAGGACTGGTGATGAAGAGACATTTGTGGAGGAGGAGAAGCCAAAAAAAAAAAGAAATCCCACAATGCACCACAAGTACCAGGGAGCATCGATGCTCACTATGGTCCCCTACCAGAAAATACGTCACATTTCTGAAGCATGACACAATAACGTTATAATTATAACTTTAATGGCATAATTATGTTTTTTTTTTAAATTATCCATAAACATTTAAATGGTGGCTGTCACAAAAACATGACTGATTTTATTCAAACATTTATCGAGGCATCAATATTTTTTAACCCAGCCCTATTGTTTTGTCATTCTTTAAATCATCTTGAGGTCCCCTTAGAAGTTTACTGAGGCCCCCAAGTGGGCTCCACCCCCTGCCACATAATTAGATGAAGATCATACATATAGCTCAAGATCAAAAACAAGCATGATACCATACTGCTCCAACTGTTTCTAATCTATAAAGTCACTGGGTCACTAAACACACGCAAGGATTTGGGTGTAAAATCTGTGTAAAATTTTTCTTAAATGAAATAATGATGCATAAATTAAATTTAATATAAGTTTATTCTAAATGTATGATCATATTCTGAACCAGCAAAAACCACACGTACACACAAAACTAACAAGTTGTACTTTACTTTTAGATTTATTCATTTAGCAGACATTTTTATACAAAGCGAATTTACAAATTAGGAACATCACAAACCAAAATATTAGCAAAAATGTGCTAAACATAACACGGCAACACTGTACAGTGTTCCCCACAATACAATTTGCTAGATTCTAGTGATCATTTCTGGTGACGAATCAACCTTCAAACATGTCTGACCCCTTAACCATACCACCAAACCTTACCCTAACCTAAACTGTATCCCACGTCAATAGCAACAGAAGTGTTTTGCAATACAACATGAACACAATATAACACTGTAGCAAAGTAACAAGTAATTTGGTCGCACTTTATTTTAAAGTCCTGTTCCGCACATAATACACACTGTACTTTTTATAGCAATTACAATAACTGGGTTATAGGTACTAACCCTTATCCCTAAACCTAACCTTGACCCATTACCTTATATTACCAGTAGCTACACATACTGTATTTTTTTTTTACGTTAGCACAGTTAAAATTCCCAGCAAAAGCATTTCTTTTGACTCATTGCTTGTCTACCGAAAATTAAATAGTATAGCCTATAGCATAACTGTCTTTGTCTTTCTTTTTTTTTTTTGGTTAAAATAATTAACTTTATGTGAATGCTAGCGAGTTTTGTTATGTTTGGTGGGCTTAATAATTATAATTAGTTCCATATTAATGTTATAATGTCCCTGTATGTAAATCTTTCTCACTGCACTTCATTCCAGCTAAAAAGAGACTAAGGTTAGGTCACAAATCAATGGTGGTGTCACAAAACATGCTGTTCTCCCTACGTAGATCGCATTTTCGGGGAAAGGAGGTGTATAATGGGCAGATTTTGGCCATATAGGACCCGTTCTTGCGTTCTTACAACACGTGTCAAATTAAAAACAATTGAACGTTTAAACTATGAATTTTGCTACAGCACTCCCGATAAACACAATCGACGTGGCTATGACGCACATCAATGCTGTCTAGTTAGGCAGCTTCCTAGGTTTTGACATACAACCGTGTCTAGTCAACACACTAACAAACAAATCATTTCCACAGATTACAACCTTGAACGTTTTATAGCAAATACTGGATTACTTACTCACCCTAAAGACGAAGTAGTCTTTGACTTTAGCTCGCATGGTAGGGTTGTGAACATGGAAGGGCGTGAGGGTCTGAAGCGGGGTACAGCAGGCCACTGAAGCTCCAGCTCGGGCCACCACCTCCAGCCCATCATCACAGTCCCCCGGGTGTAAGACAGCCGCACCCGGGCTCTCTGGATCTACACTGTCATTCAGCTGCAGCATTTCACTAACACGTCGAACACACGCTGAGAATCTGTGAGAAGCGAAGAGATTCCGCTTAGTTCCAGCAGCGCTGTGTTGCGCATGGGAACGCCCACCTACTCCACTCTACGGCAGATTTAAAGGGACCCGATCTGTTTATGAGTTAGCAGCTTCATCACGATGTTTAAAGATGCAGTCCGTAGTTTTACCTCTGTCGCCATCTCTGTTCGAAATCTGCAATTGCAGTTATTCGCGGAATTATCAACTTTACGTGGGTTGTGCCTCGGCATGGCACAGCGCGGATGAATCCAATATTTTGAGGAGAATGTGTGGCTGTCACATAGACATAATAAATAAATTTTTATTTATAATAATGTATTTATTATGTCTATGGTCAGTCACCGCGCCAGTGTGGATACTGTTATTCAGAATCACAGATTCTACTTTTTGGAAGTATGACCAATATAAGATTTTTTACCGGAAAATGTCATCTCAACAAGTAACATCCACTTTTGTTCTGACCAACTAATGGAAACAAATTTTTTGCAGTTAATCGCGCTGATTAAATCTAATGATCGCCTATCATATCATGTCAAACCGTGCAATTTATACTTTGTTCTCAAATTGTTAATGTTAACAACATCAGCATTGCGTGACTACATTTAATGCCCTTTCGACATTACAACGGGGACAAACGGGTCTGTTGTCCCGGGCCCAGGGTGTGGGGGGGGGCAGAACTGGGCCCTCATTAAATTATGGAACAATTGTTAAAAAATAAATAAAATAGGCATATTTGTGGAAAAATTATCTAATATTTGAGTTACATAAAAGCTTTTTATTCGTTTTCTTCCTAATTGTCCTTGAAATAGTGGTCAAGAACCCCCGCCCACCCCCAAAACAAAAATGGTTTGGCCACTGATCAAAATTTGTTTTCATTTGATTTGAAGTTCAGTAGGCTAACGTTACGATCAAAATGTCCGGTCAGCACAAGTCTGGTGCTCAGAAAAGAAAAGAAAAGAGAAGAAGGGAAGAAGAAAATAGAGGCCTTCGAGATGTCCTAAACAAATATTTTAAAAGAGGTGGTGACGGAGAAGCTGGAACTAACGTTAGTAAAGTCAACGTAGAGCAAGGTAAGAAACAGCGCAGCCAACGTTTATGAGTGTTGTCAAAGACCCGGTTCTTCGGTACCAAGTCGGTACTCATTTTGTTTTAAACGTCACGCCACGGTACCAGGTTTTCTCAAACGCGTGCAGTTGCGTCCTCTTCATAAAAGTGCTGAGACATTGCGATTGGTGGCTGTAAATCCACTTGTTGATAAGGAGGAAAGAGACACATATGGAAATATTTTGGATATTAGCTCATAATAGCGACTCGGCGCGCTCGTTTTTACAGGCGCGCAAGTTCATTGTTGCATAGCAACGACAGACAAAGCACACTTTTGATGGACAAAAAATAAATATGATTTCACACAAAAAGTGCACAGATTTGCATGTCTAGTGTGTTTTAACAAGAACTGCAGTAGGCTATGTCAGAAAAAAAATGAAAACATTTATAGAAAATGTACCCATTTAAACGTGTTTTATTATTCAGTTTGGGTAAAAGTACATGGTGTTTTATAAAAAAAAAATTGGAAGTCTGCTGTAAAGTGGTTACAACAACGGAATCGGCTAAAATCAGAATTGGCCTAGAAAATTGTAATTGGTGCATCTCTAGTATAAGAGCCTGACACAACACGTTATCTTTGGAGGAGAGGAAGAGCAGAGGAGGGGAACAGGAGAGGAAGAGCAGAGGAGTTTTTTATGGCAATACTATCAATACTTAAATTAATCTGCAGCAGTCAGGCGGTACAACGGTCACGTGCTACAAGTAGCTCTCAGAAATTTCCCATCTTCTCTAATTACGAGCTCTACGAATTCGAGATGTCCTTAAAGATGGCTGTGCTTGATTGGTTTCCGGGTCATAGGATGGAGGACAGAGGATCGAGGAGACGAGGAGGGATATTGAGAAGCACCCACGGACTGTTAAAGAGCAACATGCAGGTTGGACACCCCTATAAAGCATAGTGTAGGTTGATGACAAAACAACTAGATTTTCTGAACTGGAGTAATATATATTTAGCCATTAACGATATTTTGAGATAAATTGTGATAAAATAACTTCCGCGTTTATAAAGCACTAATCGGAAGTGACGATGGGCGAGGGAGTCTGGTCAAGTTCAAGCTCAGGTTACAATGGATGTGAATGAAGAACCGAGTTCTCCGATGTTGACGAGCATGCCTATGATAGCCCACAGGTAGGGATGGGGCCGATCCGATCCAGTATCGGGACAGATACTGGTGTAATTCATGTAATGGATTTTCCCGATCCAACCTGCGGAGATATCCGATATCCTGCTGAAATGACTCCAAAAGTGATTCCCGCCGGCCAGTCTGCTTGCTGGCTGCAAACTGTGGAATGGATTTCCTGAACGGAGGCGCGGCTCAATGAGACACAGAGACTCCCCTCAGGAAATCCATTCCGCAGTTTGCAGCCAGCAAGCAGGATAGCATTGAGCTGCCGTTCGCTGTGTAAATACTTCACACACTGTAAATACCGCCGAGCAAGACAGCATAATGCAATGTTTTCAAAGCCGTATTAATTAAATCATCTGTCTGTGATGCAAAAAATCTCCAGGTCTATAATTCTCCGGAGTGAAATGTGCGTTACAAACGACCGAGTGTGTGGTGACAGACGCGGCAGTGAAGTCTGCTCTCTTCACCCGCACAAAACACCCCAAAAACGAAAAGCCTTGTTTTTCCTAGAAGGAAAATAATGGACACGATGTCCTGACAGGCTGGAATTCGTGCAACAAGCACAAACACAACAATTTACCATCATGGCATCTCTAAAACTTTCTCTGTCTCTCACTGCCGCTCTAACTACAGCTGAACGCGAGCTCTTGTTTACCTCGGCCTACGTCATATGACGCGTTGCTAGCGGGAAAGGCGTATTCCAGAGCCTAGCACATTTTCATCAAAATCCCTACATCAAATGAGATTTCATTAGTAATTTCTACATATGTGTTTTTAAAAGACCTCTTCAGACAATATCAAGTATTAATCCAGTTATACATTCAACCTGCACGTTGCTCTTTAAATCTTATAAACTGTATTTGTGTTAACGGTTTTAGTTCTACAAAGTATTTCATATTCGAGTTAAACACATCAAATTAAACAATTTAAGAAATAAATCAATCATGTAATATTTTTGTATTAATTATAATATAATAATGGTATGCAGAAATGCTACAAAGAACAAACTGTCATATTACTTAAGACAGCATGTTAGATCAAGTAAATAAATCAATTCATTCTTAGGTTGCAGGAGCTTCTGAGCTTATATGAGAATGTGCTGTCTGTATGATTACTTTAGTTTGCAGCTTAACACACAACACATTTGTTTTATTATTCATACCACAACAGTAAATAAGTGTTTAACTGCCATTAAGTGTTGATTGGTTACTTGTTCACACAATTACTATGTTCTACATGTTGAATGGCAAATAGTGCACTATAGGGGGATAGGGAATGATTCAGACAGTGTAAATATGCTTCCATTGGCGCGAATGAAGTCTGGTTTCAAGTGTTAGTGAGCATGTTTACATGCACACCAGTACGTGGATAACTCACAAAAATCAGCTTATTGAAATAACCTGTTGTCTGGGTTTACATGCAAACCAATAACCCGACAACGCAAGTAAACCGGATTTACAAGACTTTATTAATGAATCATTCAGTTCTTCAGGCGTTTCTCCTCCATCAAATAACCGCGACGTTATCGGAATGGCCGAAATCAGTTAATTAAAAAATAAATGTAATTTAAATTCAAATTAATTCTTAAAAAAGGGGATACATTAGTAGATCGGGAATCAGGAATCTTGTATCAGGAAAACTCGCTGAGCTTTAACAATTTCTTCTCTTTCGATTTATGATTCTTGTATGAGATATGCTAATACACGAGACTATGGATTGCATTGCAGGGCATAATAGAATAAAATAAATCTCACAAATGTCAAGGTTTAGGTTAATAACAGTGGGCCTATCACCATTCAATAGAAATGAGATTAATTTTATTGATATATCAAGCAAGGTTGACCATGGAAATCGTCACCAAGCTGAATTATTTTTTTATTAATATTTCAAGAAACATTACAGTAGAGCAAACACACATCTTTTAATCTAGAACATTTCGAGCAATAGATAAATAAGTTCAATTATTACTATTTTTTTTGCAGTGTAACATTCCCACATAGGACAAAAATAGGACGAAACGAGAAAAAAATAAACAGGTATGGTAGATGAGATCTCGTAATTGTTCTTCAATAAATAAGTACAATTTTATTTTGAATTATTAGTGATTTAATTAATGTTCTACCTCACATAAGAAATCTATAAAATTATAGGTATTTTCTTAAGAAACCTTTTAAGAAAAGGTTTCCAAAAAGACAAACATCCTTCTTGCGTAAGTTACAGTTCATGTTAACTTTAGAAAAACAACATGAACTGAAATAATTCCTTTATTGAATTCCGACAGGGAGATGCAAGCTTCATGAAAACATCATAATATTGATTACTTTTATAAAAATTTTCCGTCACCTTTTCTAATTTTAGTCAATTGTCAAGCACCATTGCAACTTTATTTCTTTGAAATCATTATCATTGGAAAATAACTGTTTGTGAATGACTGTAGGCTTATTACTCGAGCCGATTATGAACATCGAGCTCCGTGTTTGACATCAGAAGTTGTGATCGTGACAATCGTGGAGCTTTTAAAATAAGAAATGTTGTAAAATACATATGTTCATAAAGATATAAATGTTATGCCAAAACAATAGCAGTTGTAGTTTGCACGATAGAATCCGCGCTGACAAAAACATTCGAAAACAACCCTTGGCAACGGGCCAACGCGCGTCACTCTTTGTGACGTCACAACCCATATACAGTGCTTTGAAATTCCGCTCAGGTTGTAGAATAGTTCAGTTGGTTTCTGGTAGTTCAAGTGACCCGACTAGTATTTCTGTACATCTGTGGTGAAAATTTGCTCAAATTGTGTTATATCTCTTGATTTTTAGTATTTCATTCGATCCGTGCTATATTTAATTTCAGTCAACTTGGGATAAGTTTGTGACAGAACATCAGAGAGACATCTGGAGCAATGGGGCAGTGTAAATCTCACAATTACATTGTAGAGGAAGATGCTGCTGCATCTATGTCACCAAGGCCTGTCCCAGAGAGGGTAGAAAAGAAGAAAGGGAGGTTCTTTAAATGGGCTTTTTCTCGGAAATCCAAGAAAACTTCCACCGAAGCCCAACAGAGTCAGTGCAGAAATGACAGCAGCCAACAGCCTGAGAGATGCTCTGATGGTGAAGTTGAACAGAACAGCGACATTGACAACTCGGTGTACAGCTGGCACACCTGTGTATCTTCTCTCACCTCTGTGCAGGATGCTGATAAAGACATTCCCAGGCAAGAGCAAAGGGACATCAGCACTCACAACAGCAGTCCTTCTTTCATTGAGCCATCTATGACTGAGGAGAACAAAAGCTCAGCTCCGAAAACAGATGACATCTTTTGGAAAAATGAGGAAGAAATTATCCATTTAAGTTTAAAGGGAAAGACAGGTCAGTTTAGATCACAAGCCCCAACATGACTGATAAAATGTGCAAAATGTACCTCAGTTTTACTTTTAACATTGTCTTTCTTATCCAAAATAAAAATGTGAACTGAGGATGGATTTTGGTTGTGTGAGGCCCAAAGCATCACAATAATGTGTCCATTCTAAAGCATTCTTTAATCAGTAAATTTACAGTTTAAATCATAAAAAATGCGATGTTCCTCTTTTTTATTGACAGTGGACTTCTTGCAGCACTATGAAACTAAATTCGGAATACTAGGTCGAGGATCATATGGAAGTGTCTATGAAGGGATCCGTTTGTCTGATTCACGAAAGGTTGTATTTTGTACACTTGGAATTTAAATTTCATGTTTAAAAATCATGTAACATCTGCACATATAATTGATTGTAACACGTTCTTATAAACAATATTTTTCCCCTTTCCTTGGAGAACAGGTGGCACTAAAATATGTGGAGAAGACTGAATCCATGGAAAATGTCCGTATGGTAAGTAAGCTGCTCCTCTCTTTGTTTTCTTACTCTCAGAGCATACAGTCACATTAGCAATTGGACATTTTAACAAAAATTTGCAGTCAAAAATGTTGCATTGTCAATAGCACATGAACTGTCAAACCAAACACCATTCTGTTGGTCGGCACGGTTAATTCACGTGACTAACATGAACGAGCAGAAAGTGTGTGGAACTTTTCCACCCTCATGCAAAAATTCCCATTAAAATGACTGAATTTTGCCCTGCAAAATTTCGCAGACTAAACTTCAGTACCCATTTCCAGTTGAATTTGTTTCAATTACAAGTCTTCAAACCTACTCACCCAAATGCAGGACATAATTCTGTTGTAATAATTCGTTTAAATTAAACTATGTCCCCTAATCACTTTCACATCTCACTTTCGTATAACTATTATCTCTCCTGTAGGGTCTATTTGGAAAATCCCTTCCAAACGAGGTCGCTATGATGGTTCTTGTGAACAAAGGTCCCAGCGTTCCTCAAATAATAAAGCTGCTGGACTGGTACGAGACACCAGAGGAATACGTACTGATCTTAGAGCGGCCCACGCCATGTGCAAATATGCGCCGGTTTTTACGGCAAAATGGTGGCAGAATCAAGGAATCGACAGCACGAGCTGTAATGCGTCAGGTTGTCACTGCTGCAAGAATATGCAGTGAAAGGGGCGTCTTCCACAGCGATATCAAGCTGGAAAACCTGCTCATCAACCAAAACACCTTGCAGGTCAAATTAATAGACTTTGGTTGTAGCAGACGCTTGAAGAAGTCTCCTTATTCGAAATTCAGAGGTACGTATTATTCCACAAATCTATGGTGAATAAATAGACAAAAAGCTATGGAAATACAAATTCATTGCAATGGATGAAATCTTATTTCTTTCAGGCACAAGAGCTTATGCTCCACCTGAGAGTGTCAACCATCAAAGGTATCATGGCAAGCCTGCAACAGTGTATTCTTTAGGCGTACTGATGGTCAAGATGCTGTCTGGGAAGTCCTCTGGCGAGATCCTCCCTCAGATGTTTGCTGAGCCCTGGTACACAGAACACATTTCCAAAGGTGAGAGCATGTGGACGGGTCATACAGGAACTTTATTACTGCTTAAAATAATATGATCAGTTACACAAAGTATAACACTTACAATAATAAGCGGACATCTCTCCCCTCTTTCTTCACAGAATGCAGAGATCTGATCTCTTCATGCATGGAAAGGGATCCAGCCAAGCGGATTGATTTGGAAAAGATCCTCCTCCATGACTGGTTCCAGGTATTGGTCCTTGCCTAAAAATGTTTGAAAACAAGATACCGTCATGAGAGACAGAACGAGAAACAGAAGAAACCAAGAGAGTAGGTAAAGAAAAAAAACCTTGTGCCTAAAAGAAAAAAGTAAGGAAAGGAAGTATACATGTGTTGTAACGGAACAGAGACTCAAGACAAAAGGACATGAGTGAGAAACAGGTTTATTGAAGTAAGTATGATGAGTACCAGTGGATGACGATATTGGTGAATGTCTTTGAATAATGAGGATATATACTGACAGTCTTATTGCGTTGCAGATGGTTATGGAGGTCGTGGATAACAGTGAGGATTGATGGTGGAAGCACACACTGGTGCGGGAGGATAGGTGAGTAGTTGCAGGACTATGAGAAAGACGACGAAGAACAGGAAGACACTGGAGATTTGGAGACACAAACTGGGAGACGAAGAGGCAATGCCAACACTTCAAGGCAGGTAAGTATAGACAGCGAGGTGAGTCTTAAGACCAGGCGATGTGACCATGTGAGGTGTGTGCTTATATACTGCCTGTAATGAGGAGATGATGTGCAGGTGACAACGATCTCTGAGATTGGGAAGTGCATGCAGGCGAGGGCCAGGGAGGATGATGGGAAATGTAGTGAGGAGGTGGTGAATTAGCTGGTGACTGTGACATGTGTGTACATACATTATATTGCCAAAAGTTTTGGGACGTCTTTACATGCACATGAACTTTAATGACATCCCATTCTGAATCCGTAGGGCAGGGTCGGCAACAGGCGGCCCGCGGACCAAAACTGGCCCGCCAGCAACATTTTCTGGTCCGCCGGATTATTTTGGATAGCAGTTTTGGTAGATGTGGGCTTACACTTTTTGAAGTCTTCATATAGCTCCATGAGGTTGCGTTTCAGATGACTGTGGAGATTAGTTTCCTCTCGACGTGGCCACAATTTTTCCGCACGACTTAGTGACGCTGTCACTAATGTTCACATATCGCGTTTTTTGCAAATTCGTTATTTCAAATGCAGGCGCGCAGCAAGCACGCTCAAAATGGAAGCACATTTTTCTAGGCCTATGCCGCGATAAGATGAGAACATCTCAACTTTTCAGAATGCCAAAAGCTCACCGCAGGTCATGAGACAAAAAAACAACAATCAGCTTCGGCCTTTCCGTAACAACATCGAAAGCTCGGGCCGAACAGCTGATCATAGCCGTACAGGGCGGGTTTTTATTTCTCATCTCCATAAATATATCTAGAAGTAAAGCTAATAATGCAAGGGCTAGAAATCAATTAATCCTTTGCTGATACTTATTTGTCATCATGGAAAGCCCTCAGCGCAGTTCACGGTTGCATAGCAACGACAGACGCAAGTGCTTGTGGAAAGGAGATAGCGGCGCGGCCGCACTTTCCAGGCGTTTTTAGATGCGATATGTGAACGGCCCCTTACACAGTACCTGCATTTGTGACACTTCTCTATTGAAGCCAAAATATTGCCATATTTCAGACGTACAGGCCAATCAGGATGTTACAGGCGTCTTACAAGCTCTTCATGAGACACACACCCAAGGTCTCCCGCGCTCTCCCTCTCTGCCGTGCGCGCGCTACACGGTGTGAGCAGCACAGTATGTTCTGTCTCGTGTGCGCGCTCTTGCTCGCTCACTCTAGATTCCGGGAGATTTTAACTAATTTGCGGGCATCAGGGAGCCGCTATCAATATACGGGAGACTCCCGGAACTTCCGGGAGACTTGGGATGTCTGAAAATAATTTATCGCACCTCTCTGCGATACGGATATCGCATTTACTATTATCGCGATGACGATAATTTTTCGATATATCGTGCAGCCCTAGTCCCGCGCAGACCTCCTTAAACCTTGTGTATTCCTTTTTTTACTATTGTTTATTCGGGACAAAGTTCAAAAGTCGGACTGTAAGCGAATGAGGCATGATTGCTATTCACACCTTTTTTTTCTATTTTTGATCTGAGCACACAATCAGAAACTCTGGCCCACCATCTACTGGCTAAAAAAAATATGGGCCCGCGGCCAAAGTTAATTGCCAACCCCTGCCGTAGGGTTTAATATGAAGTTGACCCACCCTATTCATCTATAACAGCTTCAACTCTTCTGGGAAGGTTTTCCACAAGGTTTAGGAGTTTGTTTCTGGGTATTTTTGACCATTATTCTAGAAGCGCATTTGTGAGGTAAGGCACTGATGTTGGACGAGGAGGCCTGGCTCGGTGTCCACTCTAATTCATCCTAAAGTTGTTCTATCGGGTTCAGCTCAGGCCAGTCAAGTTCCTTCACACCAAACTCGCTCATCCATGTTTTTATGGATCTTGCTTTGTGCACTTGTGCGCAGTCATGTTGGAACAGGAAGGGGCCATCCCCAAATTGTTCCAACAAAGTTGGGAGCATAATATTGTCCGGCCCTCTGACTCCTCTGGCTTCAGGCACCCAGCAGCGAATCTCCTGTTCCTTGCTCCTCCTCATCGTGGTGGAGGGCAGCAGGCTCCGGCCTCAGGCAAACGGCGGCGACTCCTCCACTCCCTCTCGGACAGCAGCCGCCCCTCCACAACCAGGCGAACGGCAGCGAGTTCCTCTAGTCCACGGGCACCGAATTATTTAAACATTTATTTAGAATCATCAAGGGCAGGCACGGAGGCTCAGTGGGTAGCACTGTCGCCTCACAACAAGAAGGTCCCGGCTGAGCCGGGATTTCTTTCTGTGTGGAGTTTGCATGTGCTCCCCGTGTCTGCGTGGGTTTCCTCCGGGTGCTCCGGTTTCCCCCACAATCCAAAGACATGCAAGATAGGTGAATTGGCGAGACAACATTTTTTATAAAAAAAAAAAAAACATTTATAATAAATACTTAAATATTTAAAAAAAAACAAGTATTGTCAGTTTTGCTTTCATGGTGACTAAAAAATGACATGTTTTTTGTACTCATCTTGCAGCTGTGGTGGTTGCCAAGAATTCACCATAAAAAAAATATGGTGACATTGTTTAAGGGATTACAGGATGGCATATCGATGCCTGTATATTTTACAACTTATAACTGTATATTTCATGAAGTGATATAATGTTAAATCATTACTGATAACAAAATTGGGAATAAAAATATATATTATAAAATATAATCATTTTGTGATCAGGAACATCACATCAGACAGACTTCTTTTGGAAATGTCTTTTTACGTTTTTACAGTGTTTTAAACCATTTACAGTGTTTCACTGTATATCAGGGGTATTCAATTAGTTTCAAGAAGTCCAGCCTCCATATTTCATTTCCAGCTGAGGTCCAGACAATACTTTTTGGAATAGCCTAGTTATAAGTTTTCCTGTGAACAGCAGTAGATGTAAAAGAAAAAAAGAAAAAAAAAGTAACAATATCAAGGATAAGGATATTGGGGCCAAAGCAGGTGTCCGAGATTTTCTAAAAAAACAAGGTTGATAATATGCGTGGACTCATTCAGTATTTAAATTTAGATGAATAACATGTCATTGTGTCACAAGACGATTTCAAATAAATATGAAGTTATTATTTCTAGCTCAAAGCTATTTATTTTAAGTATTTATCTTTTAGGCCCTTTTTAATTAAATAAATGTATAACTATTTTTATTGATTTACTTATATGTGTAGCCTTTAAATCTTTTAAACTGTATTTGTGTTAACGGTTTTAGTTCTACAAAGTATTTCATATTCGAGTTAAAACACATCAAATTAAACAATTTAAGAAATAAATCAATCATGTAATATTTTTGTATTAATTATAATATAATAATGGTATGCAGAAATGCTACAAAGAACAAACTGTCATATTACTTAAGACAGCATGTTAGATCAAGTAAATAAATCAATTCATTCTTAGGTTGCAGGAGCTTCTGAGCTTATATGAGAATGTGCTGTCTGTATGATTACTTTGGTTTGCAGCTTAACACACAACACATTTGTTTTATTATTCATACCACAACAGTAAATAAGTGTTTAACTGCCATTAAGTGTTGATTGGTTACTTGTTCACACAATTACTATGTTTTATATGTTGAATGGCAAATAGTGCACTATAGGGGGATAGGGAATGATTCAGACAGTGTAAATATGCTTCCATTGGGGCGAATGAAGTCTGGTTTCAAGTGTTAGTGAGCATGTTTACATGCACACCAGTACGTGGATAACTCACAAAAATCAGCTTATTGAAATAACCTGTTGTCTGGGTTTACATGCAAACCAATAACCCGACAACGCAAGTAAACCGGATTTACAAGACTTTATTAATGAATCATTCAGTTCTTCAGGCGTTTCTCCTCCATCAAATAACCGCGACGTTATCGGAATGGCCGAAATCAGTTAATTAAAAAATAAATGTAATTTAAATTCAAATTAATTCTTAAAAAAGGGGATACATTAGTAGATCGGGAATCAGGAATCTTGTATCAGGAAAACTCGCTGAGCTTTAACAATTTCTTCTCTTTCGATTTATGATTCTTGTATGAGATATGCTAATACACGAGCCTATGGATTGCATTGCAGGGCATAATAGAATAAAATAAATCTCACAAATGTCAAGGTTTAGGTTAATAACAGTGGGCCTATCACCATTCAATAGAAATGAGATTAATTTTATTGATATATCAAGCAAGGTTGACCATGGAAATCGTCACCAAGCTGAATTATTTTTTATTAATATTTCAAGAAACATTACAGTAGAGCAAACACACATCTTTTAATCTAGAACATTTCGAGCAATAGATAAATAAGTTCAATTATTACTATTTTTTTTGCAGTGTAACATTCCCACATAGGACAAAAATAGGACGAAACGAGAAAAAAATAAACAGGTATGGTAGATGAGATCTCGTAATTGTTCTTCAATAAATAAGTACAATTTTATTTTGAATTATTAGTGATTTAATTAATGTTCTACCTCACATAAGAAATCTATAAAATTATAGGTATTTTCTTAAGAAACCTTTTAAGAAAAGGTTTCCAAAAAGACAAACATCCTTCTTGCGTAAGTTACAGTTCATGTTAACTTTAGAAAAACAACATGAACTGAAATAATTCCTTTATTGAATTCCGACAGGGAGATGCAAGCTTCATGAAAACATCATAATATTGATTACTTTTATCAAAATTTTCCGTCACCTTTTCTAATTTTAGTCAATTGTCAAGCACCATTGCAACTTTATTTCTTTGAAATCATTATCATTGGAAAATAACTGTTTGTGAATGACTGTAGGCTTATTACTCGAGCCGATTATGAACATCGAGCTCCGTGTTTGACATCAGAAGTTGTGATCGTGACAATCGTGGAGCTTTTAAAATAAGAAATGTTGTAAAATACATATGTTCATAAAGATATAAATGTTATGCCAAAACAATAGCAGTTGTAGTTTGCACGATAGAATCTGCGCTGACAAAAACATTCGAAAACAACCCTTGGCAACGGGCCAACGCGCGTCACTCTTTGTGACGTCACAACCCATATACAGTGCTTTGAAATTCCGCTCAGGTTGTAGAATAGTTCAGTTGGTTTCTGGAAGTTCAAGTGACCCGACTAGTATTTCTGTACATCTGTGGTGAAAATTTGCTCAAATTGTGTCATATCTCTTGATTTTTAGTATTTCATTCGATCCGTGCTATATTTAATTTCAGTCAACTTGGGATAAGTTTGTGACAGAACATCAGAGAGACATCTGGAGCAATGGGGCAGTGTAAATCTCACAATTACATTGTAGAGGAAGATGCTGCTGCATCTATGTCACCAAGGCCTGTCCCAGAGAGGGTAGAAAAGAAGAAAGGGAGGTTCTTTAAATGGGCTTTTTCTCGGAAATCCAAGAAAACTTCCACCGAAGCCCAACAGAGTCAGTGCAGAAATGACAGCAGCCAACAGCCTGAGAGATGCTCTGATGGTGAAGTTGAACAGAACAGCGACATTGACAACTCGGTGTACAGCTGGCACACCTGTGTATCTTCTCTCACCTCTGTGCAGGATGCTGATAAAGACATTCCCAGGCAAGAGCAAAGGGACATCAGCACTCACAACAGCAGTCCTTCTTTCATTGAGCCATCTATGACTGAGGAGAACAAAAGCTCAGCTCCGAAAACAGATGACATCTTTTGGAAAAATGAGGAAGAAATTATCCATTTAAGTTTAAAGGGAAAGACAGGTCAGTTTAGATCACAAGCCCCAACATGACTGATAAAATGTGCAAAATGTACCTCAGTTTTACTTTTAACATTGTCTTTCTTATCCAAAATAAAAATGTGAACTGAGGATGGATTTTGGTTGTGTGAGGCCCAAAGCATCACAATAATGTGTCCATTCTAAAGCATTCTTTAATCAGTAAATTTACAGTTTAAATCATAAAAAATGCCATGTTCCTCTTTTTTATTGACAGTGGACTTCTTGCAGCACTATGAAACTAAATTCGGAATACTAGGTCGAGGATCATATGGAAGTGTCTATGAAGGGATCCGTTTGTCTGATTCACGAAAGGTTGTATTTTGTACACTTGGAATTTAAATTTCATGTTTAAAAATCATGTAACATCTGCACATATAATTGATTGTAACACGTTCTTATAAACAATATTTTTCCCCTTTCCTTGGAGAACAGGTGGCACTAAAATATGTGGAGAAGACTGAATCCATGGAAAATGTCCGTATGGTAAGTAAGCTGCTCCTCTCTTTGTTTTCTTACTCTCAGAGCATACAGTCACATTAGCAATTGGACATTTTAACAAAAATTTGCAGTCAAAAATGTTGCATTGTCAATAGCACATGAACTGTCAAACCAAACACCATTCTGTTGGTCGGCACGGTTAATTCACGTGACTAACATGAACGAGCAGAAAGTGTGTGGAACTTTTCCACCCTCATGCAAAAATTCCCATTAAAATGACTGAATTTTGCCCTGCAAAATTTCGCAGACTAAACTTCAGTACCCATTTCCAGTTGAATTTGTTTCAATTACAAGTCTTCAAACCTACTCACCCAAATGCAGGACATAATTCTGTTGTAATAATTCGTTTAAATTAAACTATGTCCCCTAATCACTTTCACATCTCACTTTCGTATAACTATTATCTCTCCTGTAGGGTCTATTTGGAAAATCCCTTCCAAACGAGGTCGCTATGATGGTTCTTGTGAACAAAGGTCCCAGCGTTCCTCAAATAATAAAGCTGCTGGACTGGTACGAGACACCAGAGGAATACGTACTGATCTTAGAGCGGCCCACGCCATGTGCAAATATGCGCCGGTTTTTACGGCAAAATGGTGGCAGAATCAAGGAATCGACAGCACGAGCTGTAATGCGTCAGGTTGTCACTGCTGCAAGAATATGCAGTGAAAGGGGCGTCTTCCACAGCGATATCAAGCTGGAAAACCTGCTCATCAACCAAAACACCTTGCAGGTCAAATTAATAGACTTTGGTTGTAGCAGACGCTTGAAGAAGTCTCCTTATTCGAAATTCAGAGGTACGTATTATTCCACAAATCTATGGTGAATAAATAGACAAAAAGCTATGGAAATACAAATTCATTGCAATGGATGAAATCTTATTTCTTTCAGGCACAAGAGCTTATGCTCCACCTGAGAGTGTCAACCATCAAAGGTATCATGGCAAGCCTGCAACAGTGTACTCTTTAGGCGTACTGATGGTCAAGATGCTGTCTGGGAAGTCCTCTGGCGAGATCCTCCCTCAGATGTTTGCTGAGCCCTGGTACACAGAACACATTTCCAAAGGTGAGAGCATGTGGACGGGTCATACAGGAACTTTATTACTGCTTAAAATAATATGATCAGTTACACAAAGTATAACACTTACAATAATAAGCGGACATCTCTCCCCTCTTTCTTCACAGAATGCAGAGATCTGATCTCTTCATGCATGGAAAGGGATCCAGCCAAGCGGATTGATTTGGAAAAGATCCTCCTCCATGACTGGTTCCAGGTATTGGTCCTTGCCTAAAAATGTTTGAAAACAAGATACCGTCATGAGAGACAGAACGAGAAACAGAAGAAACCAAGAGAGTAGGTAAAGAAAAAAAACCTTGTGCCTAAAAGAAAAAAGTAAGGAAAGGAAGTATACATGTGTTGTAACGGAACAGAGACTCAAGACAAAAGGACATGAGTGAGAAACAGGTTTATTGAAGTAAGTATGATGAGTACCAGTGGATGACGATATTGGTGAATGTCTTTGAATAATGAGGATATATACTGACAGTCTTATTGCGTTGCAGATGGTTATGGAGGTCGTGGATAACAGTGAGGATTGATGGTGGAAGCACACACTGGTGCGGGAGGATAGGTGAGTAGTTGCAGGACTATGAGAAAGACGACGAAGAACAGGAAGACACTGGAGATTTGGAGACACAAACTGGGAGACGAAGAGGCAATGCCAACACTTCAAGGCAGGTAAGTATAGACAGCGAGGTGAGTCTTAAGACCAGGCGATGTGACCATGTGAGGTGTGTGCTTATATACTGCCTGTAATGAGGAGATGATGTGCAGGTGACAACGATCTCTGAGATTGGGAAGTGCATGCAGGCGAGGGCCAGGGAGGATGATGGGAAATGTAGTGAGGAGGTGGTGAATTAGCTGGTGACTGTGACATGTGTGTACATACATTATATTGCCAAAAGTTTTGGGACGTCTTTACATGCACATGAACTTTAATGACATCCCATTCTGAATCCGTAGGGCAGGGTCGGCAACAGGCGGCCCGCGGACCAAAACTGGCCCGCCAGCAACATTTTCTGGTCCGCCGGATTATTTTGGATAGCAGTTTTGGTAGATGTGGGCTTACACTTTTTGAAGTCTTCATATAGCTCCATGAGGTTGCGTTTCAGATGACTGTGGAGATTAGTTTCCTCTCGACGTGGCCACAATTTTTCCGCACGACTTAGTGACGCTGTCACTAATGTTCACATATCGCGTTTTTTGCAAATTCGTTATTTCAAATGCAGGCGCGCAGCAAGCACGCTCAAAATGGAAGCACATTTTTCTAGGCCTATGCCGCGATAAGATGAGAACATCTCAACTTTTCAGAATGCCAAAAGCTCACCGCAGGTCATGAGACAAAAAAACAACAATCAGCTTCGGCCTTTCCGTAACAACATCGAAAGCTCGGGCCGAACAGCTGATCATAGCCGTACAGGGCGGGTTTTTATTTCTCATCTCCATAAATATATCTAGAAGTAAAGCTAATAATGCAAGGGCTAGAAATCAATTAATCCTTTGCTGATACTTATTTGTCATCATGGAAAGCCCTCAGCGCAGTTCACGGTTGCATAGCAACGACAGACGCAAGTGCTTGTGGAAAGGAGATAGCGGCGCGGCCGCACTTTCCAGGCGTTTTTAGATGCGATATGTGAACGGCCCCTTACACAGTACCTGCATTTGTGACACTTCTCTATTGAAGCCAAAATATTGCCATATTTCAGACGTACAGGCCAATCAGGATGTTACAGGCGTCTTACAAGCTCTTCATGAGACACACACCCAAGGTCTCCCGCGCTCTCCCTCTCTGCCGTGCGTGCGCTACACGGTGTGAGCAGCACAGTATGTTCTGTCTCGTGTGCGCGCTCTTGCTCGCTCACTCTAGATTCCGGGAGATTTTAACTAATTTGCGGGCATCAGGGAGCCGCTATCAATATACGGGAGACTCCCGGAACTTCCGGGAGACTTGGGATGTCTGAAAATAATTTATCGCACCTCTCTGCGATACGGATATCGCATTTACTATTATCGCGATGACGATAATTTTTCGATATATCGTGCAGCCCTAGTCCCGCGCAGACCTCCTTAAACCTTGTGTATTCCTTTTTTTACTATTGTTTATTCGGGACAAAGTTCAAAAGTCGGACTGTAAGCGAATGAGGCATGATTGCTATTCACACCTTTTTTTTCTATTTTTGATCTGAGCACACAATCAGAAACTCTGGCCCACCATCTACTGGCTAAAAAAAATATGGGCCCGCGGCCAAAGTTAATTGCCAACCCCTGCCGTAGGGTTTAATATGAAGTTGACCCACCCTTTTCATCTATAACAGCTTCAACTCTTCTGGGAAGGTTTTCCACAAGGTTTAGGAGTTTGTTTCTGGGTATTTTTGACCATTATTCTAGAAGCGCATTTGTGAGGTAAGGCACTGATGTTGGACGAGGAGGCCTGGCTCGGTGTCCACTCTAATTCATCCTAAAGTTGTTCTATCGGGTTCAGCTCAGGCCAGTCAAGTTCCTTCACACCAAACTCGCTCATCCATGTTTTTATGGATCTTGCTTTGTGCACTTGTGCGCAGTCATGTTGGAACAGGAAGGGGCCATCCCCAAATTGTTCCAACAAAGTTGGGAGCATAATATTGTCCGGCCCTCTGACTCCTCTGGCTTCAGGCACCCAGCAGCGAATCTCCTGTTCCTTGCTCCTCCTCATCGTGGTGGAGGGCAGCAGGCTCCGGCCTCAGGCAAACGGCGGCGACTCCTCCACTCCCTCTCGGACAGCAGCCGCCCCTCCACAACCAGGCGAACGGCAGCGAGTTCCTCTAGTCCACGGGCACCGAATTATTTAAACATTTATTTAGAATCATCAAGGGCAGGCACGGAGGCTCAGTGGGTAGCACTGTCGCCTCACAACAAGAAGGTCCCGGCTGAGCCGGGATTTCTTTCTGTGTGGAGTTTGCATGTGCTCCCCGTGTCTGCGTGGGTTTCCTCCGGGTGCTCCGGTTTCCCCCACAATCCAAAGACATGCAAGATAGGTGAATTGGCGAGACAACATTTTTTATAAAAAAAAAAAAAAACATTTATAATAAATACTTAAATATTTAAAAAAAAACAAGTATTGTCAGTTTTGCTTTCATGGTGACTAAAAAATGACATGTTTTTTGTACTCATCTTGCAGCTGTGGTGGTTGCCAAGAATTCACCATAAAAAAAATATGGTGACGTTGTTTAAGGGATTACAGGATGGCATATCGATGCCTGTATATTTTACAACTTATAACTGTATATTTCATGAAGTGATATAATGTTAAATCATTACTGATAACAAAATTGGGAATAAAAATATATATTATAAAATATAATCATTTTGTGATCAGGAACATCACATCAGACAGACTTCTTTTGGAAATGTCTTTTTACGTTTTTACAATGTTTTAAACCATTTACAGTGTTTCACTGTATATCAGGGGTATTCAATTAGTTTCAAGAAGTCCAGCCTCCATATTTCATTTCCAGCTGAGGTCCAGACAATACTTTTTGGAATAGCCTAGTTATAAGTTTTCATGTGAACAGCAGTAGATGTAAAAGAAAAAAAAAAAAAAAGAAAAAAAGTAACAATATCAAGGATAAGGATATTGGGGCCAAAGCAGGTGTCCGAGATTTTCTAAAAAAAACAAGGTTGATAATATGCCTGGACTCATTCAGTATTTAAATTTAGATGAATAACATGTCATTGTGTCACAAGACGATTTCAAATAAATATGAAGTTATTATTTCTAGCTCAAAGCTATTTATTTTAAGTATTTATCTTTTAGGCCCTTTTTAATTAAATAAATGTATAACTTTTTATTGATTTACTTATATGTGTAGCCTTTAAATCTTTTAAACTGTATTTGTGTTAACGGTTTTAGTTCTACAAAGTATTTCATATTCGAGTTAAAACACATATTAAACAATTTAAGAAATCAATCAATCATGTAATATTTTTGTATTAATTATAATATAATAATGGTATGCAGAAATGCTACAAAGAACAAACTGTCATATTACTTAAGACAGCATGTTAGATCAAGTAAATAAATCAATTCATTCTTAGGTTGCAGGAGCTTCTGAGCTTATATGAGAATGTGCTGTCTGTATGATTACTTTGGTTTGCAGCTTAACACACAACACTTGTTTTATTATTCATACCACAACAGTAAATAAGTGTTTAACTGCCATTAAGTGTTGATTGGTTACTTGTTCACACAATTACTATGTTCTATATATTGAATGGCAAATAGTGCACTATAGGGGGATAGGGAATGATTCAGACAGTGTAAATATGCTTCCATTGGCGCGAATGAAGTCTGGTTTCAAGTGTTAGTGAGCATGTTTACATGCACACCAGTACGTGGATAACTCACAAAAATCAGCTTATTGAAATAACCTGTTGTCTGGGTTTTACATGCGTTGTCGGGTTATTGGTTTGCAAGTAAACCGGATTTACAAGACTTTATTAATGAATCAGGTTATTTACCAGTAGTGACGTCAAAACATAATAATTTGCCTATCGGACTCAAAAGGATTTCATTTGTCATGTCGGTTGTGATGTTAAAGGGGAACTGAAACGAAATAGGAAGTAAAGGTGATATAACAGATTTGTCTTTTTTTGTGTGGTAGGACACTTAAAACTGCTTAAGTAGTTACAAGGGGGGAAAACAGTGTTTGTTGTTTTGTAAATAGGGCGCAGCCATCTTGAGCTTACAACGGTTGACAGCTTCAACAAAATGGCATATCAAGAGCATAACAGATCAGAAAAAATTGTGATCTGTCCAACAAGCGAATAAAACCTCCGATGCCATCAAGGACTGAATAACCTGTTTGCAAAATGACTGTGGCATAAAGGTGACCACGGCAGGTCCTGTAAACAAGTTCCACTCACCCCTTATTTGTTATCGTGATGTTCACCTTTACCGTAGATCACCTTGCTAAATTAATCCAACATCGAGGATGCTATCCAATATAAGCAATATCCATCGACGACACTCGCAAGATACTGGTTACTGTGATTTCAGCCGCTTTCAAACTGTGTATGAGAGACGTGGCGGCGCGCCTTGCCAGTTTAAATTTGACACACATGCCTAAACGCAATGCAGACAGCCAGCTGTCACAGCGCATGCACTAAACTAAATTTTCTTAGTAGTCTTATTGCATTTAAAGTGTCAAAAACACAAGATTCACATAAACAGTTTTGTCTTAAGTGAATGTAAAGATCTGTAAGAAATCGTGTATGTATATATCAGTATATTCTAGATCCCTGCATTACTGTAGTTCTTAAAGTGACAGCAGTCTATGTAAGAATCAGTATACGTTTCATTCATACAGTGAAGAATATGTAGTTTTATTATTTTATTTGATGATCAAATTTCTTACTTAAATGCTGTTTTTAGTGTTAACTTGTCAAAATCAGCCAGAGTAGCAGTAAAGTAGCCTGACATAACGTTATGGTGCGTTCAAGTCATCTCGTACAGATCGTATTTATGAGTTGAGCGCACATGAACGCCACCACAATGTCGTAAATACGAGTGGGAAGCTCGGGATTTTCGATCTTTACGAGTTGGGGGCGTCACTGAGAAACATGGCGGAATACCACAATACTTAAGGTATTTAGCAGTGATATTGTCAAACTTTTCTATTTACAGCGAAGTAAGCTAAATGCCTGCGCAGAATATGATGGCATTATAATATAACAATGTAATCTCAGCTGTAGTTCAGTGTATCGATCTCAGCTGTTGTTCTCTGCTGTTCTGATCTCTGATCTGCTGTTCACTGATCGATTGCTCCTGTCTGCCTTCCTGCCTGCTGTGAGTTTGTTTGCGTCGAGGCTGTAAGCTCTACGCCTCGTATTAGCTTCGTATTTCTTTCTGTTTTGAACCATCGTTTACTACCATTTCTAGTTTATATTACTAAATATAGTTTACCCACCATCTCAGATTAACCTTACATCGCTAGCTTCCGTTATTGTTAGCACCGCACGCTAGTGTTTACGCGCCACCCGCGCTCAATTATTTATTATTTATTTTCTCTCGCGCGCCCGCGCCTTTGAGTTCATAAAAGCCCAGGTAAGTAAGAATCAGTCAACACAAATGGTGAGTAATGTCTTGTCCTGTTATTGTCACCTGTGTCACATGTCATATGTTTAGTATAGCCTTCTCCGATGGCAATATAGGATTTATTTGTGATAAATGCAAGGAGACAGTCAGGCTGACGGAGAAGATTTCAGAGCAAGAGACACGCATCCAAACTTTAATTGAGGATAGTAAGGATAGTACTAGAGCTTTAGATACTTTTTTGGATGCGCCTAGCATAGTGAACTCTGTACATGTTTCGGTTCCGGCTGAAGTAGAGCCCACGCAGCAGGGCAGATGGGTGACCGTGAGAGATCGCTCTAGTCGCGGATTAAAAAACCACTCTTCCGTTCCGATTACCATAACAAATCGATTTGCCCCACTCAGTGAAACACCCACTGAGAATTCTGTTGATTGTGCCCTGGTAATTGGTGATTCGATCACACGGAACGTGAAAATAGAGACACCAGCCACCATAGTCACATGTTTGCCGGGAGCCAGAGCGCCTGACATCAAAGCAAATTTAAAAGTGCTGGCTAATGCTAATCGTATATTCTCTAAAATTATTATTCATGTCGGCACTAATGATGTTCGACTCCGCCAGTCGGAGATCACCAAAATTAATATTAAAGAGGTGTGTGAACTCGCAAGTACGATGTCAGGCACTGTAATTTGCTCTGGCCCCCTTCCTGTTCGCAGGAGTGATGAGATAGTTAGCAGATTGGCCTCACTCAATGGTTGGTTGTCTAAGTGGTGTCCGTTGAATAATATAGAATTCATAGACAATTGGAAAAGTTTTTGGGGCAAGCCTGACCTGTTGAAAAGAGATGGTGTTCATCCCTCCTGGGATGGTGCCGCTCTTCTCTCTAGTAATATGGCACATAGTCTTAGAGCTAAAACATGACAATCTGGGGCCCAGGTCAGGAAGCAGACAGACTGGCTAAACCGACCGTCTGCTAGAGGCCTCGCGTCACCAAGGTCAGATAAATCTCATCACATAGAGCCTCTTTCACCTAGATATCATCATATAGGGACTGTGTCTGTTCCCCGAGTTTGGAAATCCAAAAAACGTCAGGTAAAAAATTTAATTGATGTTCAACAAATAAAAAACAGATATAATACAGATGAACAAATGATAAAGCTTGGGTTGCTGAATATTCGATCCCTTACTTAAAAATCGCTCATAGTTAATGATATGATTTCAGATTATAATCTAGATGTGCTGTGTTTGACAGAAACCTGGCTAAAACCAAACGATTGCATTACTTTAAATGAGTCAACCCTACAAGATTACTGTTATAAACATGAACCTCGTCTAAAACGCAAAGGGGGAGGTGTTGCTGTAGTTTATAGTTATATTTTCAAAACCTATTTTTATAAAAAAATCGATTTTTAAATATACTTCTTTTGAAGTGTTGGTGCTTAATGTAAAAATATATAGTGTAAACGATAAATCACGTTTGAGATTTCTGCTGGCTACTGTATACAGGCCACCAGGGCACCATAAAGATTTTATCAAAGAATTTGCGGACTTTCTATCAGAATTAGTATTGGCTAACGATAAAGTACTAATTGTTGGTGATTTTAATATACGTAGATAATGAAAAAGATGCATTGGCATTGGCACTTAAATACATTGTAAACTCAATTGGAGTTAGACAACACGTGTCAGGACCCACTCATTGTCGTAATCATACTCTAGATCTAATATTATCACATGGAATAGATGTTGATGCCGTTGAAATTCTGCAGCAGAGCGACGACATCTCAGACCATTATCTAGTCTCATGTAAATTACATTTAGCCAAGGCTGCAAAGCCGACTCCGTGTTATAAATATGTTAGACCTATAACTTCTGCCACTAAAGATTCCTTTATCAATAATCTTCCTAATCAGTTTCATCATCTCAGCATCCCGGATAGCTTAGAAGAACTCGATATTGCAACAGAAACTTTTAACTCTCTCTTTTCCAGCACTTTAGACGCAGTTGCTCCGTTGCGCTTAAAGAAGATTAAAGAAAATAGTCCAACGCCGTGGTATAACGAGCACACTCATGTCCTTAAGAGAGCAGCCAGAAAAATGGAGTGCAACTGGAAGAAAACAAAACTAGAGGTATTTCGGATTTCATGGAAAGAGAGCTCGATTGCTTACAGAGAGGTTTAAAAGCTGCTAGATCTGATTATTTTTCAACCCTATTAGAAGAAAATAAACAATCCTAGGTATTTATTTGAAACAGTGGCTAAACTAACAAAAAAGAAAGCTTCAAGCACAGAAGTTTCCAAGCAACACAGCAGTAATGACTTTATGAACCTCTTCACTTATAAGATTGATAATATCAGGGACAAAATTATAACTATGCAACCGTCTACTACAGTATCGCATCAGGGAGTGCATTGTAGTCTCCCTGAGGAAAAATTCTATTCATTTGTTGCTATAGGAGAGGAAGAATTCTGCAAACTCGTTAATTCATCTAAATCGACAACTTGTATGTTAGACCCTATATCGACTAAGCTATTGAATGAGATGCTTCCAGAGATCATAGATCCTCTTCTTAATATCATTAATTCGTCTTTGTCTCTAGGATACGTACCAAAAACTTTTAAGCTGGCTATGATAAAACCGCTTGTTAAAAAACCGCAACTTGATCCTTCAGAATTAGTCAATTACAGGCCGATCTCAAATCTGCCTTTTCTGTCAAAGATATTAGAAAAAGCAGTATCCTCACAACTGTGTTCCTTTCTTGAAAGAAATGATATCTGCGAGGATTTTCAGTCAGGATTTAGACCGCACCATAGTACTGAGACAGCTCTCATTAGAGTTACAAATGATTTACTTTTATCATCCGATCGTGGTTGTATCTCTCTATTAGTGTTACTTGATCTTAGTGCTGCATTTGACACAATTGACCACAACATTCTTTTAAATAGACTAGAAAACTATGTTGGCATTAGTGGAATTGCACTAGCATGGTTTAAATCATACTTATCTGACCGTTATCAGTTTGTAGCAGTAAATGAAGAGATGTCTTATCGATCACAAGTTCAGTATGGCGTACCACAAGGCTCAGTACTAGGGCCGCTGCTGTTCACTCTGTACATGCTACCATTAGGACATATCATTAGGAAACATGGAATTAGCTTTCATTGTTATGCCGATGATACTCAGCTGTATATTTCTTCAAAACCTAACGAAACTTACCAATTCACAAAATTAACGGAATGCATAGCGGATTTAAAAAATTGGATGACTAGTAATTTCCTACTACTAAACTCTGAAAAAACAGAGATTCTAATAATTGGACAAAAAACTTCCACACGTAATAACCTAGAATACTGTCTAACACTTGATGGCTGCTCTGTTAAGTCTTCGTCGTCGGTTAGGAACCTGGGTGTGCTTTTTGATAGCAATCTTTCATTTGAAAGTCACGTGTCTAGTATCTGTAAAACCGCATTTTTCCATCTTAAAAATATATCTAAATTAAGACATATGCTCTCATTAACAAATGCGGAACAATTAGTTCATGCTTTCATGACATTAAGACTAGATTATTATAATGCTCTACTGGGTGGCTGCCCTGCACGCTTAATAAATAAACTGCAGCTGGTCCAAAACGCTGCAGCTCGAGTTCTTACTAGAACCAGGAAATATGACCATATTAGCCCGGTTCTGTCAACACTGCATTGGCTGCCTATTAAACATCGTATAAATTTTAAAATATTGTTGATTACTTACAAAGCACTAAATGGTTTAGCTCCGCAGTACTTGAGCGAGCTCTTAACGCATTATAGTCCTTCAGGTCTATTGCGATCTCAAAAATCGGGCCAGTTGATAATACCTAGAATATCAAAATCGACTGCGGGCGGTAGATCCTTTTCCTATTTAGCACCAAAACTTTGGAACAGTCTTCCTACCATTGTCCGGGAAGCAGACACACTCTGTCAGTTCAAAGCTAGACTAAAAACACATCTCTTTGACCTAGCATACACATAATATATTATAGACTTCTATAATTCAATGTTAGGCTGCATAGATTAGGTCAGCCGGAACTGGGAACACTTCCCTTAAATCCTGATGTACTCGTTACATCATCATAAGAAGAATGGCATCTACGCTAATTTTAGTGTCTTTGTTTATCCCGAGGTTTTCCCGCAGCCTACCGGATCCAGGCCGTATCCGGATCTGACTGGGAGCTTTGCCTGGACCCGATGACGACGCGGTGCTGAAGTGCCAACTAGCCTCTCCCTATGGAGGATCCCTTTCCCACTCTACAGATAAAACGTTGTGATTCCGGTTCGCGTACCCACCCCGAAGTGATAAAATAAAACAAAATTCTGTATCAAATTACAGTTACTATAAATCCGGCCTCTAGTTCATAAACGCCAGAGGAGAACTGGCCCCCGACTGAGCCTGGGTTCTCCCAAGGTTTTTTTTTTCTCCAGTAGGTCACCTGATGGAGTTTTAGGACACCAGTAGGTCACTTGGAGTTTTTCGGTTCCTTGCCACTGTTGCCTTTGGCTTGCTCAGTTGGGGATATTTCAAAATAATTAACCAAGCATTAATACCATTGATCAGCCCTACCAAACGTGGATTTTTTTTCACTAAGAAACACCGTCATAAACACGACTTCCCACCTCGTAAGTACGAACTTCCCAGGAGGACTTGAACGCACCAGTGACGACATCGAACACGGCTGCGTTCTGATAACAACAAATGTACATTTCAGTATTGGGAAAAACTTCATATAGGTTTTGTTTTTAATATTATTTTGAATTAATATATTTACAATTTTAAAAACCAACATGTTATCGAATTATATTTTTACGGTGGCCGAGAGAGCTCAACGCGCTGCAACTGAAGAAAACACATGCAAACAGAAAAAAAACACATGCAAATAGAAAAAAAACACCCGCAAATTAAGAAAACATCTTCATCAATTTCACAACACACGCGTGCTCCAAATACTCACAACACAACCAAATACAGAAACGCGCTGCAAATAACACAGACCACAACGGAAATGTTTCCAGGGGACCCCAATTATTATTGCTTGTGAGCATCCTTATGCCCTACTACCTTCGAAGGCCAAACGGCAGAGCCCTTGAAGTGGGTCTTAATTCCCACTTCAAGGGAGCAGGGCACTAGTGTGCTATTATGTAGCTGTTTGGAACGCACGTGATGAAGGGAGCAACGAAAGACAATGTAATTTCCTATTATTTTCACCTAGGATGTTCCCATGACAACGCGAGACAGTGACCATCAGCTGAATGCTGTTCTTACGACAGAAATATAATGCTGTTAACATAACAGTTGCAAATAAATAAATAGATATATAACGCATATTTTTATATATATGTGTGTGAATGTCTCAACTTTAAAACTTTGGACCCTAAATTACCTAACATTTCTTATAAAACTTTTCTTTATGCAAATTTAAACATAACATGAAAAAGTTTGTACCATGTAATTTATGTATAGATTAATATCTTTCCCTCATGTTCTTTTTCTCTTTTTTATTTTATTTATTTTAGTTTTAAGCTCATTGTTCTTTTCTCATTTGTATTCTTATGACATTGAACATTGTTAATACACTTTTTATATTGTATACAAAGTTGTATGTCATAAAAATGTAATCTGTATATTTTGTAAAATGCGTCCCAGCCGGGTTCGTCACTTATTGGGGTCCCCTGGAAACATTTTCGTTGTGGTCTGTGTTACTTGCAGCGCGTTTCTATGTCTGGTTGTGTTGTAACTTTTGCAGCACGTTTCTGTATTTGGTTGTTTTGTGAGTATTTGGAGCACACGTGTGTGTCATGAAACTGATGAAGATGTTTTCTTAATTTGCGGTTGTTTTTTTCTATTTGCATGTGTTTTTTTTTTCTTTATGCATTTGTTTTCTATAGTTGCAGCGCGTTGAGCTCTCTCGGCCACCGTATATATTTTGTTCATTTCAGTTCCCCTTTAAATAAAGCTTTAAAAACTGAAGAAGAGTATAGTAACATGTCAGGGGGAAACTTACGGCTCATATACAGAGGTGTAAAGAGTACCTGAAAACCATACTTGAGTAAAAGTACAGATACCTTACAGCGAAAATGACTCCATTACAGGTTATAAGTCACCAATTCAGTTACGACTTGAGTAAAAGTCTCAGAGTATCTGATTTTAACTGAACTTAAGTATTTTACTCTACTGAATGTAGGCTCAAGATGCACCTCGACACCTAAGAGACATGCCAGTGAAAATAAACAATTTGTAAGATGAGAAATCTTTATTTTCTAAAATGAAACTGAACACCTAAATATTGCAATAAATAAAAGGGAGACACAACACCCTCACAACAACGTCTACAAACTCTCAAGTCTGTTAAGCTCAAAAAGGCCATAAGTAAACCAATATCCTTCAAAAAGATATCAATATTATTTTATTTATCCACTAAATGGAGAAAAAAAAAAACTCTTATCAATAGTCACCTGATGGAGTTTTGTTCGGTTCCTTGCCACTGTTGCCTTTGGCTTGCTCAGTTGTACCAATCGTGGATGTTTTTTTTTTCCACTAAGAAACAAACATTATGTTATTTGATTGATACTGTGAAGCTGCTTTGATGCAATTTATATTGTGAAAAGCGCTATATAAATATACTTGACTTTAAGTAAAATTAAATAATCAAAGTCTACTTGCATTGGATGTGCTGGTTTCAGCCTCATCACTGGCTGCAGTCATGACCTCATCTCCTAAATCAAACACCTATGATTCAGCAACTACCTGCTAATGTACTCGCATTCACGTAAAGTAGCCTTGTTGACAATTTTGGGTGAGTAAAAGCAAAACACACAAGATATAGTACCTTCAATGCCCATAGACAGCGATTATGGCTGTAACGATTCCTCGATTAAAGTCGAGAACTCGATTTTAAAAAAATCCTCAATTCCAGTTTACCCGTGTAACACTAACTTAAAGCATTATAGCCTACTATTCCTGCCAAACTTCCATGGTTAAAGTAACATTACGTCGGTTTTATTTTGAGATTATGAATACAAATGCTGCCCTCAAATGTTAATCTGAACTAAAATAAACCTTTGTTTATAACTACTACAATATTACATTTCATTTTGTCCAAGGAGCTGTTTTGTTTTATATGCTCCTAGGAAAAGTCAATTATAGCTCCATCATAGCTCAAAGCAAAAAAAATTCATACTTTATGATGTTAGTTTTAATAATAATAATTAAAAAAAATCAATGAAATTTCTCTGGCATTTCTTTCTTTTTTCTGTATCGAAAACGAACCGAACTGTGACAAGTGTATCGTATCGAACCATGAATTTTGTGAACCGTTACACCCCATCAAGTACAGTAACTAATTATATTTTCTCCAATACTTTACACCACTGCTCAAATTATTATTCTCTCATGCAGTTACAGCACTGTGACTGTACCACGTCTGCTGCATAAGATTAAGAAAAGTGTGTGACCAAGAAAGAGTGAGCAATATATTTCCTCCCTTACTGCAAAACGCTTTGTCTGGATGCACTTAAATCCACAGTAAGGACTCGTTCCTGTCATATATAATATCACCCATGTATACTTCAATAAGCTGACAAAGCAGGTTAATGCGTTAGATGCCGAGCAAAATTGTTGGTTATGTTTATTAAGTTTATGCTTAAGCGGTAAACTAAGTTAAGTTAAACTAAGTTTAAGCTTAAGCATAAGTTTATTGCTTTATTAAGTTTCCACTTTGCGTCGTGACCGCATTACCACCTCGGGTGTGCATTATTTTTCTAATAATTCAACGGCCCGTCGTCAATTATTCCTTAATTAATCTCTCTAATAACATCTACAAATATAATAGTTACCTGTTAATAGGGCTGGGCGGTATACGAGTTTTGACGATGTATCGATATTTTTTTCTCAACGCGATACTGGATGAGACAATACCGCCTATATCGATATGGTTTGATACGACTGTCATGAGTTAGGTTTGACTCTCTCCCTCTCTGTTCTTTCCCACCTGTTTGCTATCCAAATTAGCGCGCTCTCTGATTGAGGCCGCACGTGTTCCTCTTTGTGTTTGTCTTTCGTGCTATTTAGTGCCTTCCTGTGTTTGGTTTCTTTGCCAGATTATTGTTGGATGCTTATCGCTCGTTCACATCTCTCGTCCGTTCTACTCCTTTTCTAGAAGCGGTTTGCGTTGTCTTGTCTGTGTTATCGTTTTTCTGTCCAGTCTCCTGCTGTACGTGAGTTGACCTTCTGGACGGTTTCTGTGGAGCTGTATTTATCTACTGGAGCTATTTCACTCATCGATGCGTGCACAAGAAGTTTGCCAGTAACTGAAGACTTTCTCCTTCGTTTGATTCCTGTGTTTTGCTCCAGATCTGCATCACCATTTCCTGATGATCGGCAGCCTGCCTATGTTCCTTTTTGACTGAATAAACATTACTTATTTGCATCTTTGCGTTTGGGTCTTCTCTCCGTTTCATGACAGCGACCCTCCCCAGCTCCTGCTTCAGTTCACACACACGAATCGGACCACTCCCACTCCATCACACAAGTTTGACTGACATGGAGGAAAACACAGCGACGATCAGACCATCAGAAGTCGATCTGGTTTGTAAAAAGAAAAAACTGGTTCATTTACTTGGAGATGGTTTCGATTTAAAAGATTTGATGAGCAGCAAAACCAAGCCATCTGTAAAGAATGCCATAAAACGATCATGTCAAAAAGCACATTAAATCTCTTCCACCAATTACAACATCACCATAAAGTGCAGCTCGATGAGTGTTTAAAACTTCGCGCTTCATCTGCTACAACCTCAGCCACGAAGAAGTTTTCTGTCCCAAAACAAAGCAAAGGGTTCTTTTACCCGCAGCGTGCCTTACGAAAAGAGAAGTTCCAGATGGTGCGATATTTACTAAGGCGGTAGCTTTCCACATCGCAAAATATATGGTTCCTGTTGCAACAGTGGAACAGGACGGTTTTAAAACGCTGCTAAAAACCATTGACCCCAGATACCAGTTACCCAGTCGCAAGTACTTTGCAACTAAAGCTCTGCCAGAAATGTACACGGAGCTCAGACGAAAGCTTTCCGACCGACTCGCAAAAGTGACTCATTTTGCGCTGACAACTGATATATGGTCAGGCAGGACATGCGAGCCATATATGAGTTTGACAATACATTTTATTGAAGACTGGAAAATGAAGACCAGCTATTTTCCCCAAGACCACACCAGGGAGCATATAGCATATAGCTGAAGCCTTGCAAGATACACTTACGAACTGGAAGCTCAACGAAGAGGGACTGGTTGCTATTCATGGGTTTCAGTCACGTGCCTTTTTTGTTGTGGCCGCCATCTTTAGGACCTTTGCGTTAAATCGCATAATCTCTCCCTGGTGATCGAGAAGATGTTGCACACTTAAATAGCACAGATGAAAAGCAACGGTATTTAAATAAAATAGATACTTTAGGTATAGATCCGTATTTACTGTTAAACGAACTGCTGACTCAACTAAAGTCTAGTAAAAACTTGCCAAATTTTACGTTTGCTGACATTTACATCTAACGTTACCTCGTCCACAATCCCTCTCCATGTCCCCATCACTTTTGAAACATCTCGCGGCACGGATGTACCAATACACATAAATAAAAGTAAAATAAGAGGTGATCTAGCACGCTGAAATGTGTTGTTTTTTAAATCAAGTGATCAAACTGCTTGTTGACTCTGGATCAGTGGTGCAGAAACAATGTTCTCTCGTGACTCGCGCACACCGCACAGTCTTCACACGGACGCGCGCTTTAATCCAGTGAAATCACAAAATAAAATGCACACAAATGTGTTCCTGACTGATATACAACCACTAATAAACATAATCGATTTTAATAAGGGTTTTTTAATTAAAAAAAAAGGGTACGAGGGCGGATTAGAACCCAGAACCTCTGACACGCTTGGCAAAAGTTCCGCCACTGGACCATCAAAGTACATATGTAAAATAGTCGGATGTTGAATATCATTAAACAACAAATTAAATTCAATGTACTATTTACATTGATTGCTGGACTATGGAAGTAAAATAATTCAAAATGTTTTTGAAACAAAAAGCCTGTTGAATTGCACTACTTGAAAAAAAAATGCATTGCATTAACCCTGCTTGTATTTTAATGCATTGTATTTTTAGGGTTTGCATATTTATGGGCTGAAATTTAGCATGGTTGAATATTTAAGCTGTGAATTTTTAAATTCAAAACATTCCAAACACATTTTCATTAGTAAAATTTCAATAATCCATATTCACCTTTCATATTTCACTTCCAAAATATTCAAACTGATTAAAAATACAATCTATAATATTCAACAGGCGGTTTTCGGTCCATTTTATTTTGCTTTGCAAATTCGCTTCCACAAATTCAGTGGTTCAAATTCGACAGTAAATTCAACGTTGACGTCCAGGAACTGCAGGAAAAGCAGTAGATTACCGAGCATAAGCTGTTTTTATATTTAATTTATTAACTTCATTGTTACTTTCCCTGTTTAGCCTTACATGTTATCAGCTTTTTCTACCATGAACGGGATTATAATCGGTTTCCCTAAATATCTCATCATAAGGATTCCCCTTCCATCAGGACAAAACGCTTACCGTTGCTTAATGGACTAATACAGTGATATAAAAGACCCAACTCGCACCTTATTGGGGAAGTATGCCTGCCTACACACGTTAATATTCCTACATACATGATTAATCTGGGAAGGGTCATAGCACTTCCATATTGTTGTCCTATATTGTTAGTTTAACTGTAAGGTAAGTCGCTTTGGATAAAAGCGTCTGCTAAATGACTAAATGTAAAATTGGCTTGACATTAGCACATTTAGGGAACGTCTCTAAAGTAACATTGATAGTCCTATAGGCCTAAACGTTTCTAACTTCAATTTATTTGAATAAATTGCGCATTATGCCTGCAATCACCTACATGAACACTTTACAGTTGGTTTTATGACTACAAGTCATTCTCTTCAAATGCTATTGAAGTTAGAAACGTGTATACCAATGTCGTATGTAACTTTAGAGACAGTCCCTAAATGTGCGAATGTCCAATGTCAAGCCAACTTATGCCAGTATCACTGAGAAACACTCAGCTTTAAACTTTGCGCTTTAAGTTCATATTCTGAGTCCTTCTGCTTGCCTGCGAGTTTGGTCTTTTATATCACTGTATTAGTCCATTAAGCTACGTTTGGTGTTTTATATGTCCAGCAGGGAAATCCTGACTTATTGAGGGAAACCCTAGTACTGCATGCAGCACAATCCCCGCAATATAACCTTGAGGCAACTAAACAACCAATAGATATATATGTCAAACTCAAATGTAACATGGGATCTGTATACATTCGCATCGGGGGAATAACATTATAATCTCGTTCACGGTAGAGATGCATGTAGGCTACACTGGAAAAGTAATCGTGAAGACACTGAATTTCACATAAAAGACAATCACAGATACAATTACATTGTTGTAAATTAGTTTTTATGAATGAATGGCTTGCTCTAACTGTTGCTCTGGTCTTAGTCAACAACACGCGCTTGCACCCCCTGCTGGTGAGGTCGACTAACATCAGATGGAGATTATGCTCTGTAATCTACTGCTTTTCCGGCAGTTCCTGGACGAATTTACTGTCGAATTTGAACCACTGAATTTGTGAAAGCGAATTTGCAAAGCCAAATAAAATGGACCGAAAACCGCCTGTTGAATATTATAGATTGTATTTTTAATCAGTTTGAAAGTGAAATATGAAAGGTGAATATGGATTATTGAAATTTTACTAATGAAAATGTGTTTGGAATGTTTTGAATTTAAAATTCACAGCTTAAATATTCAACCATGCTAAATTTCAGCCCATAAAAATGCAAACCCGAAAAATACAATGCATTAAAATACAAGCAGGGTTAATGCAATGCATTTTTTTTTCCAAGTATTGCAATTCAACAGGCTTTTTGTTTAAAAAACATTTGGCATTATTTTACTTCCATACTAGACATCATAATGTTATTGTACAGGTATATCTTATTTATGATTTAGTGTTGTATTAAATGCCCCCATGAAGAAAATGTTCTTGATAACAGGAAGGGTAAGTGGCACTCTGTTAATCAAGCAATATTAACGTACCAGTAATCGCTGAACTGAATTGCTAATAATGTCGGTAAAGCACATATCTCTTGTATTATCAGTGACGTTTGGACACCTTTATTTTCAATTTTCATTTATTTGTATAGCGCTTTTCACAATATTTCAAAGCAGCTTTTTTAGAAAATGCATGTGTCTACATTACAATTTAGAGTGTCCGAGTTATGCATTTCAGCAATGTATATAAATCATGCAGTTAGCTAATAATCTATTAATTTAAACAATGCATTTAGGCAGAAACAGTGAGCAGTAGTTTAGCATACTGAAGCAGGTAACAAGAACATAATTCAGCCAAATGTATAACTAAGGTTATAATATAAATATAGATAGCTGTCTAGAATAAGGTTGTATAGAGAATACGTGTTCAAATTGTAAACTACATGTTTTAATTTAGCTAGCTAACCTGTAATTTGCTAATTTTACTTTTATTTAAATTTCCAGGTCAATGTTAATTTCTCAACATTTCTTTCTTTTTCACTTCAATTCGGTCCTACAAATGGCGGCCGCTCCACTGTGTGACGTCACATGAAATCTATGAATAACGACCGTCAATGGCAGCAACTTTATCAAAGCGGTGGAACTGAAGAAGTGGCTGAGGATGCAGTGCTTTGGTCACCGACTTCATCTAGTCACTGGTAAGTGCGAAGTTTGTATTTGATTCTAAAACGATTTTTTGAACTTGTGAAGCATATTGTGCTTAGTAAAATAATTGTTAGCAGTAGTAACTTCTTAGTATGCCTAACCGGTATAACAAAATATATTTGCAATGTTAAAGCAACATTTAAACATGTAGTAGTTTTATCACACAAATCTATTACATGTACATTGGAATTCTTGTACGTTTCTAATTTGAAAGAAAAGTAGGTAACACTAATATTTAGTGTTTAATTAAAATTAATAAACACTAAATATTACATTTAAAAAATTTAGATTTATAAATAACCAGCTTTTCAAAATAACAGTTACAATGTGCAATTTTAACAAACTATACAAATAATTAAAAATATTAGTGCTAAAATGTGCAAAACAACGTTTGCCATGACTGAATGCGCGCAAAGTGCGCTCCCTTAATAATTTCTAAAAAGCTGACATCAGTTCATCGCGATCTCAAACATCTCTGTTATTATCAATGAAGCTAACTGCACAATGAATATTTCATAATATCTAACTTTCTTTGTTATAATTAGATAATTTGCCAGCATGCAGAATTCAGCACTGAACAAAAAGTCCGTTTTGAGCACAGGTTTTGAGCGGTGAGGGGATTCTATCTTAAATGCTTCTGATTGGCCATTGTGTTCAAGAAATCAACACATATGTCTGTGATTGGCTACATCGCTCAACGCTGCAAACATGTTACAAATAGAAACTCTGGCCTGTAAATCGTTTCTATTTTGTTTTAGTAGTTCTTTTCTGCAACAATGAATAACAATTGATTCGTTTTTATATATTTTATACATTGATATTTCTATTTTGTCCCGCGAATCGTTGTATTCGCCCGCGCTCGGCCATCAAATCTAGTCCCGCGCCGCACCTCTCTAGATCAAGGGCCGGGCCCGAGGATGGCTGCGGGAAATATCCACCCGACCCGGGTAAAGTTCGGGCTCGGCACAGAATCTAGCAGCTCTAACTAAACAGGAAAGAGTAACACTGCGGATATCGCTCAAATAACGTTACATTTTTGACGACGTAGTTAAGGCGGCAAGCGTGTGTTGTTATGGTGGGTTCACATCTCGTTAATTCTAGCATTCTGCCCACTTTAAATGACCAGTTCACTCAAAAAAAAATTTTTTGTTGTTGTTAATTTACTCACCCTCGGGCCATCAAAGATGTAGTTGATTTTTTTATTCAGTTGAACAGTAAAGAAGGCTGAGGGTAAAAAACAAACAAACATATACAGTCAATACTAAATTAATACCTGTCCCTGACGATACATTTAGGTCTTATCAAACGACAGGACTGCGCCAGAAACTGAACACCATTTACAACATTATTACCTGTTATCCAAAGCTGGGAAAACCAAACGCATTCACGACATTCAGCGCGAGCTTCCTGTCGCATCATGACGTATGCGGCTATGCGCGGCAAACTTACACGTGACCATAGACAGTAAAAGAAATGGACACAGCGAACCCGTTGATTTCAACGGAGAGATGTCGCTACTTATCGAAAGCCAAATGGTTCAGAATTCGCGTGGATTTGATCGCCGTATAAATATTAAAACGCCGTCTTCATAACGCCGTCTTCATAACGCCGCCAGGCGTTAAATAAGCGCCGTCAGGCGATAAGTAAGGATGGCTGGCGTGAAACAGACGTTCCGAAGCTTTGCGAGATCCCGAAGCAAAGATGATTCCTAACACTGATCCGAAGCGTGATTCAAAACACCCACGTCACGTGACAACGGCTAAATGAAGCGTCTAAGTGTTTCATAAGGTGGAGTGCTCCGCCGAATCAGGGTTTCATTGATTGGTCGGTTCGGGAACAAATCACACAATCACACAGTATAAAAGTTTTGTCAACGCATTTTCATATCGTGGGTTTTTGTGAGAGGAGTTATAGCGGAGATAGCGGATTTTTGGTGATATAGTGACATTTATAGTGCGATTTGTTTAGTTATATTTAGGATTTAATTTACATTTACACATTGACTTAGAGACACACAGAGTACATATAGTGGCACATTAATAGATGCATTGATATATATATATATAGATAGATTGATTAATAGACAGATACATATATTACAGATACATATAGATTATTAGATAGATAGGCTACATATAAAATAGATAGATAGATAGATAGATAGATAGATAGATAGATAGATAGAAATGGAGGCTCCACAGAAGAGATGCCGTACATCTGTGGTGTGGGAGCATTTCCATTTGGAAACCCCAAATAAAGTGAGATGTGTGTATTGTGATCGGCAGCTAGCCTACTGCAACAATACATCATCCATGACGCGCCATTTGAGGAGCATTCATCCTGCCATTCTGCAGGGTGCAGAGGATGGTAGTGTTCCCCCTGTACCAAGGCCTGCTACTGACACTGCTGGGCCATCTAAGCAAGGTATGCATCGTTTGAAATATAGGCTAATTATAAGTGAAATACAATAACTAAGTGTTGGGCCATTGTTTAGAAAGGCCATGGACTAAGACATGCCTAACATCCCAATCACAACTGCCAATCACTTTCAAAACAAATGTTGTCAATATAATATTATACTTTGTGAATATACATTTTATATGTCTACATATGAGTACCCAATCTACAGCCAAGACATCATTTTGTTTTTTTGTAATTGTTGTATTTCTATAATGCACTTTATCTTTCTCTGCACACTGAGCATAAATATTCATAACATAACTTTGTTTAGGAAGGTTTCCAAATGAACCAGTAGACTACTTTCACGGTAGGCTACTATTTTTCCAATATATTTGTCTGAAAGTATGTTTTATCTTCTCTTTTAAAAGGCAGACAGAGGGAATTGGATGAGGCTCTTCTGAACATGGTGGTGAAGGATCTGCAGCCCTTCACCATCGTGGAGGATGAGGGTTTCAGGGCCTTTGTGAACAAGCTTGATCCAAGCTATGTCCTCCCATCCCTGAAGGTGCTTAAAACAATGGTCAGCGAAAGGTACAACACAACCAAGGAGAAGACAATGGAGGACCTACAAAAGGCGGAATTTGTTAGCCTTATGGCTGACATGTGGTCTTCCATTAATATGGATGGATATCTTGGTGTAACATGCCATTACATAACACCGGAGGCAACAATGGCAACTGTTTTACTGGGTGTAAGGAGGTTTTACCAAACCCACACAGCCCAGCATCTCATGGAGGCTAAAGCCTTGCTAATGGCTGAGTGGGGAATAACCTCCAAAGTTCACTGCATGGTGACTGACAATGCATCCAACATGATCCTAAGTGCCCAGCTACTCAACCTTCGCCATGTCCCATGTTTTGCTCATAATTTGAATTTGATAGTGAAAAGGGCCCTGGATCAAACCCCAGTCATCAATGAAATTCGCCAGGAAGCCAGAAAGATAGTGGGGTTGTTCAGATCCAGCTGCAAAGCAAAGGACCAGCTTGTGGAGATGAAGAGCTTGATGGGCAGACCAAGTCTGAAAATGATACAGGAGGTTGAAACGAGATGGAACAGCACATTGACATGATACAACGCTTGTATGAGCAACGTGAGCCAGTGGGTGCTGCACTTGCCAATTTAAACAGTGATACTGCTCCCCTGACAAGTCTTGAGTATGACATTATTCAACAGTCATTGACACTTCTTCAACCATTCAAACTAGCAACAACAGAGATGTCAGAGGAACAGAGAGTGTCTGCTTCAAAGCTCATACCATTGTACAGGATGTTGCAGCACAAGCTTGCACAGAAAAAAGGAAATGCGACGCAGGAATCAACTGTACAATTAGGTAGGACACTATGACCATACGTGTAATTGGCCATAACTCTCATATTGTTGTCATTATTTTAATTAATATGGTTTTCTCTTGTGTTGGCTCATAGGCTCACATCTACAAGAAGGTCTGCACTCCAGATGTGGAGGGTACGAGACTTTTAGAGCCTTGGCACTGGCTACACTGCTGGACCCAAGGTTTAAAAATGTGGCTTTTGGAAATCCTGCCAAAGCCCTGGATGCTGAAAAGCACATCACACTGGAGTGTGCTTCACTGATGCGTTCAAACACAACTCCTGGTGAGTTTCAGTCTATGTTATCTTATGTAATGTGATTCATGAAATTTATACTTCATATGTGTTGTCAGTTTATGATTTGTTACTAATTATCTTTTTCTTTTAATTCAGAACCACAAATGTCAACATCAGGCCCATCATCATCAACACCAGTTGAAACACAAGACAGTTTATGGGAACATTTTGACAATCGTATCCGTGAGACCCAGATGATGCATAATCCTACAGCTGATGCCACAGTGGAAGTGAAAAAATACCTCAGCGATGCGTTTTTGCCCAGAACTCATGATCCTCTAACTTACCGGAAAGAGAGAGCAGTAATCTTTCCTCATTTGTATGTCCTAGCTAAAAAATATCTTTGTCAGCAACAAGTGTCCCTTGTGAGAGAATTTTTTCAAAGGCTGGAGAAATTATCTGTAAAAAAAGTAGGCTGAGTCCTTACACAGCAGAGAAATTAATATTTTTGAATAAAAATCTATAAGAAAGGGAGACATTGTGGCTTGATTTATTTTTATTAATATTCATTTTTCATGACCAAAATCGCATTATGCAATGTGAAGAGACTACAGGTTACAAGCTTCATATATTACAAAAATACAATAATAAAAAAAAAACAACACATTTTTTTATTAGCTCTTTGTAAAGGTTGTTTCAGATCAACACCTGCAAGTGACCACTAGGTGTCACCGTGGAGACGGGTTTCGGATTGATTCGAAGCCTCGAAACAAAATGGCACATTTGCTTCGACTGTTTCATTGCTTCACGAAGCCTCGATCTGCCCATCACTACAGTACAGTACAAATCGTGACAGTAAAGTACGGATCGAGTAGTGACAGTGACGTTGTCGTAAAAACATTGACGATGACGGGAAGTGGCAGAAAAGCGTCGTTTTCGCACATGCGCAGTAAAGATCGTGTTTCCGTTACGGATCGAGTATAGACGTGACTGACGTGAGCTATGGCTATATCTGACGCTGTGCTTGTTTACAACAGAGAGAAAAGCATGCCAATTGCTCTGTTCTACGGGGATGCTAGAAACGAAAGCACTCGTTGAGTTGATACTGCAATAATATCATATTGTATAAATATCATATTTGTATTTGCGCTCTGGAGAACGTCAATGTCTTTTACAACGCGATTTTGCAGCGGTTAGAATGTAGCCAATCACTATGGGATTAAAATCCTGCCATGATTCAAAACTGAAAATAAAGTTCTGAAAGGTTGAAACTAAATGTTCAAAACGTCAAAATCTTACAAAAAAAAAAGTTTTGCAAGATCGAAAAATAAGATTTGCAAGCTTGCAAAATATAAAAAAATAAAAATATCTGCAAACATTGTTTTTTTTTTTTAAGATTTCCTACTTCAGAACTTCAACATTTTATTTACGATGTTGCGCAAACAAATTTTCAGAGTTTCAAATTTTGTCACTAAATCACAGTCATATTTGCAGATCTCTTGACCGCAATGGCCAATCAGAGGTGTTTAATTGAGTCGGAATCCACTCACCGCTCAAAACGCCAGAGTTTGGTTTAGTTTGTTCAGTGCTGGGATCTGAGCGCTCTCGAATCCTCTCATACATCAAATAAGATTAGACACGATGTAAATAAGAGATTCATTGTGCAGTGTCCATTATGTACTGAGATAAGTTACACCTTTTTAGTGATTATAAAGGGAGCCATCTTTGCGTGCTTTCAAGGCACTTATAATCAAAGACTTTAAGGGACTTGATAATCCATTGAATAGAAGTTTTTTACATCTACATATAGCCTAAAATGCGTGATTTTCTATCGAAAATACAACGATTGACTGATAACCATAGCATTAATCAATAATCAGCAATAATATTGTAAATCTCTCACTACATTGCTTATTGCATCACAATGTGATGAATCAGAAAAAAATGTGTTTTGTCATTTAATCATTTATATCTTAAATATCATTCAATCAAATGTTATCAATCATATTTTAAGAAATCATTAGTATCATGTAATGTTGATGTGTTTCTCATTTTTATAATCTAGATGTGTTTACCATTATCGTCATTTGAAATATGCTTAATGCTTTTCTTTTATTAATCTTTATGCCTCAAATGTATAGCTGATTGACAGGTGAACTTTTGTACTTCCTAGATGAGGGCAAATGTCTATAAGTTTCCGTTAGACAGACCACAAATGCTCGAATGTCTCAGAATAAAGTGGTAAAGAATGTAGCTAAACATGCAGTGGACGGGCTAACAACTCAGAGTGCGAAAACATGAAAACTAGATATGTTTGTGTCTTGTGTGTTTGCTTTGATGTATATACTATGAAAAGAGTAACTTTGCTCTGTTTCGATATGCAACTGTATAATAGGGAGACCAATTCCCAGGTCAGTCTATCCTTTGGACTCAGACCTTGCTCCTTTGAAAACCTGTCTTTTCAAAGAGAGATCTCTCAACCAAGTTTACGTAGGCTATCTTTAGAATATTATACTCAGAGTGTGTTAAATAAATTTTACTTAAAAATATTAGAAGTGATTGTAACGGTTAATGGTGTGTCTTTATTAAACATTTAATCCTGATTATGGAATAAATCATTTGACTCCTCATTTATTATCATCTGACTGGATCTCTTCCATGCATCACTATGTATTTAACTATGATTCATGAGAGAGAGAGAGAGAGAGAGAGAGAGAGAGAGAGACAGAGAGAGACAGAGAGAGACAGAGAGAGAGAGAGAGAGAGAGAGAGAGAGAGAGAGAGAGTATATCCTTTTTGCTTTACCATTTCTTGCATCTTTTAGGGCCTCAATATTATAATACATAAGTTCGAATTTATATAATATGATGTTAGGTTTATTATTTGTCCATTTTTGTTTGTGTATATTGTTTTTTAGCCTACATAATTATTAAATTAATCACCAAATTTTGCTTCGAACTCTTACTTTTATACAATAAGTATATATCTTTACCAGATAGCTGAATCTTTAATTTTGTAACTTTTTTCAAAATGAAAATTTAATTTTGACACATTTAGTCTCAATGTCTCTAAAGAATTTTGAGACTACTTGTCTAACATCAAATGAATAACTTTAAATGTACCTTATTTAACTTTATTGGTGAGACATATGTAAACTCCAGACCTCTTTCCGTTCAATCTGTTTATATATTGTATTCCAAAATGGTTTGCATTTAGGCCATGATATTTCTGCATAATGTTTTTATATAAGAGTGTTTTTTTTTATCAATAATCTTCACACCATTAATACTTTTGCAATACTATGCAAACTGATTATTAGGGAGAAGAGGGCAGTATCGTCTGCTAATTAAGAGCATTTTAGCTTTTTCTCCTAAAGTCCAATGCCACAAAATGTATCCCTTGTAAAATGTAAGTTTACAGTACATGTACATTGGAATTCTTGTGCGTTTCTCAAAATCAGCTTTTGTGAAAATTTGAAAGAAAAGGGAGCAGCAAACATTTTCATAAGTGCAAAAAAGACACACCATGCAAATAGATACACAAATAGACTTACTAAAAATAGATACACATTATAAAAGGTAGTAAGGTAAATAAATAATATAGCACGTTGTAGACTATAAGTAATATTGCAAATGTTGGTCGACAGAAGTGCTTGCTCTCAACAAGGTCCTCTGTAGACATGGATGAGGGGCTGATATTGAAGTCTGGCCTTCTTCAGCAGTCTGATGAAATGCAGCCTCTGCTAAGCTCTTTTCACTGTTACTACCGTGTTTTTAGCCCAGCTAAAGTGCTGTGAAATGTGATGGCCAAAGAACTTATAGCTGAGAGTCCACTCCACCTGTGCAACCCACCCCGTCATCCACTGATCTGTTCAAGCCGTAGGCAAACTGAAGAGGGTCCACTGTGTCTGGAACCACAGTTTATGTGTTGTAGGACCAGCTTCATCAGCTAGTTCATCACCTGTGATCCAAGATGCTTACTGGACAACCTCAAGTCAAGTCACATTTATATAGCGCTTTTTACAATACAGATTGTTTCAAAGCAGCTTTACAGGGATAACAGGAAAATAATGCAAAAAAAAAGTTGGCTTCTAAAAGAAAATAGCGTCACAGTCCAGCTTAAGTAAGTTCAGAGAAGTTTCATTTTTGTTTTAAAAAGTTATTAATTTAGAGACACTTAAAGGCCCAGCAAAAGAAAACCAGAAAATCACACACTGCTCTTGATTGAATTAACTTTAGCTTTAATAATAACACATTTCTTGCTTGAATGCTGCTGTTAACTGCTCTGGTGAAGAGATAAAGATGACGGACTGTGTACAGCTCACTCAGGGCGGGGTCTATGCTATGCTCTCTATGTTGAGAGCTGGAACACACACTATACATATAAAGCATACAGCTACTTTGTTATAAAATGTGTTTATTTGCAATAATTATTAACAGCAATATTAAGAAACTCCTGTTGTCCAGCTAATGGGCTGAAGGACATCATGCTCTATTAAGTAACATTACAGACGATAATACAGAAAATACATTGTCTTTCATTCCTCCCTTCACCAAGTGCGTTCAAAAGAGGCTTTTTAAATTATGTCCCCATTTTAAAGGCTCTGCCCTTTGGAATGAGTAGGCATAGGGATACTCACTTCCGATTGGAATTTGCCCTTACATAAAATGTTAAACTATAGACTATTGTCTACTATCTAACAATAAGACTACTGTTTTAAATGGATCCTCCTTTTTTCAGTGCAGTTACAACACTGATGCAGCAAATATTTACTTAGTACCCACACAAGAATTAAGTAAATTTATCAAGGGAGTGAACACAATAAAAATGAAGTTAAGACAAAATGCAAAAGAATTGCATTTAATAAATTAAATTGACTCATTTTAATACTCATTTTAATAAAGTAAATTGAAGAGCAAGAAAAATCACGTTGAGTGAATGCCATTTGTTTGAAGTCTGAATCAGTATAAACAGTTTATTGCAACATGATCATATCACTTTTTTATGAATGCATTTATTTTCGCTTAGACTTACGCAATATAAGTGCCTCAAGCATAAATACAGTAGTCAACATTTAAGTGGATCAAAAAAAGTGAATCAAAGTTGTCCTAAGAGAAGAATGGGTATTGTTCAAAATTCATGTATAACTTTTGATGAAAGGTTTTGATCCACTTCATGTTGACTACTGTATATTAAGTCCATTGTAAGCATATATTGTTTTAGTTATTTCAATAGAGCATCTTTCCTATTTTTTTTTCCAGAGACATCAAAGTAGCACAATTAAAATAATGTAATTTTTCATACCTGTAGTTTTAACACACACACACACACACACACACACACACACACACACACACACACACACACACACACACACACACACACACGTTATCCACCAAATGTAGATGCAGCCTATTGTCTAGGTTTGACTCGATGCAGCCTGCGACTGGGTGGGGAAGCCCATGGTTTATGCTTTCATAGCCATTATTAGCAGAATGATTGTGAATTTAAACATCACCAACAAGCACCATTGTGTCTCTAGAGTCTAGACTGTCTAAAAGGGGTTACTTAAGTTACAATTAAGATTAAAGCATCAGCTGAGTGACAAAGAAAATTCCACATTTATTTCCTTTTAAACATTATAGGACATTAACCAACAGGCTTAAGTCATGTTGATTGCACACAACATTCAGAGACATACTAATATTATCTGCATGTAATTTGAGCACAACGGTGGTGGCCTGAAACGGTCAGTTGCTTTTTACATACAAAGTTGCACATTTAACTTGTGCGCACAATTGGAATATCGCATAAAACATTTGTGAATAAAGCACCATTTCCCCTCTGTTCAAGAGAGCAAAGTCATTACTTCCTGGGAAATTAGTGCAAAATATCTGTAATAAAAATGTAAGTTCATGCAATAAACAGTAATGTGATTCCATCAGTTTATGTGCACGCCTTCTTATGTAAAGAAAATGTCAAATGTATCTGCCTAATTAAGCGCATACGATTTTAAGGCAAATTTTTCTTGCCATTTCCATCCAGTGTTTTTTTATGCAATATCCCAAAATGCGCATATAGAAACATAACGATTGTTCAAAGACATGCTTTTTTTTCTTCCATATTCATTGTCATTTAAATCAGTGATGCTCAGAGAAAATCGTTCAAATGAACAAGCAAGATTCCCTCTTCCCGGCTATTTTATCAAGGATCAGAATTTCTACTGTAACCAGACAGATACATTTATCACATTTTCAAAAGGTATAGATCTTATTGTGAATGATTCATCCATGTATACCAGACTTCTCCAATAATTTCATCCACTTAAATCTCACCCCTCCACAATCAACTCCAATCTCGCATTATTTTCAAAGGGATAATTCACCCCAAAATGTTAATTCTGTCATCATTTACTCACCCTCAAGTTGTTCCAAACCGCTTTCTTCTGCTGAACACAAAAGAAGACATTTTGGGGTAATATGGGTAACCAAACAGTTGATGGAGCCCATATACTATGGAAGTCAATCAACTGTTTGGTTACTGACATTCTTCAAAATATCTTCTTTTGTGTTCAACTATCCCTTTAAGTGCAACGTCCACATCTTAAAATCCAATCAACAATCATTTTGATAACCTGTTTCACGTCACTTTAGGGATGAACGCAAATAATGGATGAATGGATCTGTTGCTGCTTCCATTTCACCACGATTAAAGAATATATCTTTTAGCTGAATTCAAATAAAATCAACGCAGGTTTGAACACGGTTAGGAGTTGCATATTTGATTTTGTTTTCCATTACGATTTTATTATTGTGCGTGTAAGCTAAAAGAATGAATACAAGGCTTGTTTGGATCCTTCATAATTGATGATATTTTAACATTATGACTTAGCACCTAAATAGTCTTCATATTTTAACCATAACAACTTACATAATTCTCAATAAAAATCAGCTAATGATCATTATTAAATTCACACAGCAAAATGGAAAATCATATCTTATATACACTGCAACATCCTGAGAGGAAATCCAGAGATAGAGCCACATTTAATGTTTCTGCACACTGGATTAGGCTTCAGACAGTAACATCATCCTGTTGAAATAACAAATAAAGTGTAAATATGCATGTTTAAGGTGGAAAATACATGTGATGTGTTCACAATTTGTGAGTTTCTAAACATTTGTAGATTTCAAAACCTAAACTGTACCAATGGATGTGAACGGGAAAGTTTTAACTTAGGTGTTTTTTTTTCATGGCATTTAACACTCGTATTTTACAAGTTTCTCCATTCAATGGATCTATTACCTCATTTGCCCATGATACCTGATGGAGTCTATGCTAATTATAAAATGCTGACAAATAAACAGAATGCAGGCATTATTATTGACAGCATCTGTGTCAGACGTGTTACAAAAGGTTTTCTCTGTGAAAAATGATTTGATTCATCCAAGTTGACTTTTCAAACCCCAATCAAGTAATTTTGTCCACATGTACCCTAATACACAATTGAACAAAACTACACAGTATCTTCAGTATGTTACACATACTAGGAGACACATTTTAAGGCAACTCAGATGAGGCACTCATTTTACATTAGTGATGACTACTAAACAAGTTTCACTGTATGGCCCCAGATTATGTACAACTTTAAAATGAATATGAATGAATATCACAATGAAAGAGGGTTGTCTAACTCTTGATTGTTAATTTAATCAAAACACAACATAATTCGAACAAATGCAACACTGCAAAAAAAAAAAGGGGGAAAAAAAAGATCACTTTTGTTTACTCTAACGTGGGAAAAATGCTTTAAGACCCACCCGGCAAACACTGCAGAACATTAACAATTACAATCAAATAATAAATGGACAAAACAGAAGATATTTTTCTCTGAGCTAGTGTAACGTACATATTAATAACTGTTGGCAGAGATCTAACGGAGTATGCAACTCAATATCTGTGCATACAGGTCCTTCTCAAAAAATTAGCATATTGTGATAAAGTTCATTATTTTCCATAATGTAATGATACAAATTAAACTTTCATATATTTTAGATTCATTGCACACCAACTGAAATATTTAAGGTCTTTTATTGTTTTAATACTGATGATTTTGGCATACAGCTCATGAAAACCCCAAATTCCTGTCTCAAAAAATTAGCATATCATGGGTAAGACTGCCGACCTGACTGCTGACCAGAAGGCCATCATTGACACCCTCAAGCAAGAGGGTAAGAAAGAAATAAATTTCTGAACAAATAGGCTGTTCCCAGAGTGCTGTATCAAGGCACCTCAGTGGGAAGTCTGTGGGAAGGAAAAAGTGTGGCAAAAAACCCTGCACAACGAGAAGAGGTGACCGGACCCTGAGGAAGATTGTGGAGAAGGACCGATTCCAGACCTTGGGGGACCTGCGGAAGCAGTGGACTGAGTCTGGAGTAGAAACATCCAGAGCCACCGTGCACAGGCGTGTGCAGGAAATAGGCTACAGGTGCCGCATTCCCCAGGTTAAGCCACTTTTGAACCAGAAACAGCAGCAGAAGCGCCTGACCTGGGCTACAGAGAAGCAGCACTGGACTGTTGCTCAGTGGTTGCATGTCATTCGGAAATCAAGGTGCCAGAGTCTGGAGGAAGACTGGGGAGAAGGAAATGGCAAAATGCCTGAAGTCCAGTGTCAAGTACCCACAGTCAGTGATGGTCTGGGGTGCCATGTCAGCTGCTAGTGTTGGTCCACTGTATTTTATCAAGGGCAGGGTCAATGCAGCTAGCTATCAGGAGATTTTGGAGCACTTCATGCTTCCACCTGCTGAAAAGCTTTATGGAGATGAAGATTTAATTTTTCAGCACGACCTGGCACCTGCTCACAGTGCCAAAACCACTGGTAAATGGTTTACTGACCATGGTATTACTGTGCTCAATTGGCCTGCCAACTCTCCTGACCTGAACCCTATAGAGAATCTGTGGGATATTGTGAAGAGAAAGTTGAGAGACGCAAGACCCAACACTCTGGATGAGCTTAAGGCCGCTCTCGAAGCATCCTGGGCCTCCATAACACCTCAGCAGTGCCACAGGCTGATGGCCTCCATGCCACGCCGCATAGAAGCAGTCATTTCTGCAAAAGGATTGAAGGACCAAGTATTGAGTGCATAACTGAACATAATTATTTGAAGGTTGACTTTTTTTGTATTAAAAATACTTTTATTGGTTGGATGAAATATGCTAATTTTTTTAGATAGGATTTTTGGGTTTTCATGAGCTGTATGCCAAAATCATCAGTATTAAAACAATAAAAGACCTGAAATATTTCAGTTGGTGTGCAATGAATCTAAAATATATGAAAATTTAATTTTATCATTACATTATGGAAAATAATGAACTTTATCACAATATGCGAATTATTTGAGAAGGACCTGTATATGAACTTCAGACCATGTGAAACTGAATTTAGCTACTTAAACATTTACAAGAGTAAAACATGTTTAATATTAAGCAAGTAGTGCTTTTTAAATTGTCCCATCTCACTTTGTGTTCTAAACAGTGAACCGACAAATTCAGTTGTTAAATGTCAGTCAGTCAAACACACTTACCATATGTCGTTATATAGATTGCTGCAAATAATTTTCATACATCACAAAAAATTAAGCCTTTTTTTTTTTTTTTTAGTAATTCCCATTACTGTAAATTGATTCTTTTTAGATTCTCCAAAAACTAAAACTAAAAAACAAACACTTGGTAGAGTGCAACAATCTGGTTCTGGAAGTAAAAACGGTAAAAAATATTTGTACCAATAACTGACAAACCTTTAAAGACAGACCTACTGTGAGTTACGAGGATGTTAATTGACGGTATATGCTTTTGTTGAAGACATTTGTGCACATTATTTAATTTTTGTGATTAACAGCTGAATTTGTGAGAAAAACCAAATTACCCATGATACTGTGCAGAAAATTCACTGTGAGCAAATCGCACCGAAAAAGCTGGCAGGGAAACCACCCTTCCATGTAGCAACGACAATGACTAATATATATATATATATATATGTGTGTTTGAAAAAATGTGCGGGCTTAATGCATTCTATGATTTTCATTTAAGGCATCATTTTTATACAAATTTCTTCCTTTTTATTTTTACTTTGGGATGAAATGACCTGGTGTTCTTGATGGGTTTTTAAAATGTAGCCAACTTTATGTGTCCAGTCTATGTCAACAGCTATCAAGAATTTCACCCAAATGGCCATCAGTATTGACAATTTTCTGGGATGATGGATGGATGGATGTGATCAATGAAAAAAAAAAATGTATGCATTTGGTTAAGTTTTCTAAAGTAGCAACAGCTTCACATACCAACAACTAGATATTGAAAATGTTCAAAATGCACTTTCATTTAGATGAAACATGACATACGTAAGAACCACAGATGGTAAACAAACCAACCCCCTTAAACCAGCTTGGAAGAAGAAAGACTTGAAGGCACCAGTGAAAAGTTTACTCACAAATTTAAGATTAAATAAAATTCAAAACCTCACGTGCTATCCAATAAAATAAAATAAAAAATCAAATACTTTTAAACAGATTTATTTTAGCTGTAAAACTACATATAAAAGATGGGGAAGTCTGCTGAAAATCAAGAGATAGATTACATTCAAAAATTGTTCTTCAAATGGTTATTCTGCAAAGCGGAATAGCATTCCATATGTTTACCGGTATTAAAAAAAAATAAATATCTTCATTTTTTTCTTTCTTTGACACAAAACAGTTCCAATTGTGTCAGACCCAATGAGGAAAAAACAAAGCTCATCAAATAGTGTCTTTAGAGCACTGGTGCTTTCAGCTCATCAAAAAGTTCATAGAGAGAGAGAAAACACCCAAGCTGAAGATTGCAGGCAACCATTTCCAGCACACCCAACCCTCCAATTACAGCAGATTGAAAGTTTGATGGGTTACCCAAACCAGTTGTTGTCACTTCGTTTCCAGAGGTAAAAATATCTTGCAAGGCAGAATTTGAGAGTTGCACAAAATGAGAGCAAGAGGAAAAAGGGAGAAGAGATTCACACACACCACAGTTACAACCCCCCAAAAATGGCTTGTCTTCATGTCGCAGTTTATACCTTACTCCTGAAGAGTGGCTTGGCTCCAGGCCCACAGTATTCATTGTAGATGAGTTTGAAGAGGAAGAGGTGGAAAAGCGTGATGAGAGATGCCACACTGAACCAGAAGAGGAAGGGCAGGCCAGGGTACTGTTTGGCCATGTGGTCCTCGTGAGCCAAGATGGCCTTGACGTGCATCGTGTGCCTCAGGTCTTGCAGGTGAGTGAGATCAGTGGAGATGTACAGTAGAGGCGTGATGGGCTGGGTGACCATCACAGGGAACGTGTGACCTCGCAGCTCCGAGGTCAGCTCCACAGGCTCGTTCATGCAGCCGGCCTCGCAGGCGTACAGCTTCACAGGTTTCTCCTGAGGCTTTACAGACACATGCAGGAAGGGTTTGCCTTCGATGTCCTGCAATACAGCCAGGTTGATGAGGTCTTTATTGTAATGGATACCCCTCAAAGAGTAGCTGTTGTGAAGAACATCGGGGTCTGCCTGGAACTGAAGGTGGTTTTCAGTGAACTGCAGACCTCCAAAACTAAGGACCATGCCTTGCATCATACCATGAGTGCCTGCTGCAACAAGTACCTTGCATCCTCTTTTCTGGAAAGTCAAGTTCCAGAGATTCACAAGCTGCAGGATCTGAGCTACGTTTGTCAGACGCTCTGGCCACAGGTTCTCTGCATGCATGGTGGCGTGGCCGCTGAAGCAGTGGTCAGCGTAATTCAGACTGGACTCCAGTCGTTCATGCTCTTCTGCTGTGAGACTCTGATCTAGTAGGGGCGCTGTGGAGGTGGACAGAATGTAGTATAGGGTGTTGTTGACTGTACGACTGGATGGAGTATGGGCATCTGTGATCTTTCTGATTTCCACACCTGTAAAGAAGAAAAATACTATAAAAGATTTCCTTTTAGCTTCTTAAAGCAAGTGAACAAATGACTAGAAACCCTAAATGGGTCATCATATAGGCCTACTTATTTTACTTTTCCCCCCAGAGGTCCACCAATGTTTTTTATATTTAGGCATAAATTATATTTTTTACATTTTTCAAATTAAACTCTAGAATTTTTGCTGCTCTGCCTTTATGATTTCTATGCTCAGGTCTTCTTCACATGTGAAATGGGTAACAGCATTTGGACTGCAGGTTTGCTTTTGGGCCTTATATTATTCGTACTGTCCCAAGCAACTCGTATGTGTGTGACTGAATAAATGAACAAAGCATTAGATCAAAAAACTGATTGAAACACCATTGAAACATTTACACACACATTTCAGATTAAATCCAAATCCTCAGTGGCTATCCCCTCACAAAAACTGAATAAACTAACATTTTTTTAGCTGCAAAACAATGTACAAGATAAAGCCTGCTTTGTTATTAACAAATGGTCTTCAAATGGTTATTAACAGTTCTTAGCAGAACAGTATTTTCCCCAATTTGTCTTTTGATATTTTTTGCTGTCTCTGAAACGCGCACGCACTCTGTAGATTGTCACGTGGAACAAAACTATACCAAACCAGAAGGCAAGCTGACGGAAGACAGGAGCATAACGCGACTTCATCCAAACCTTTTTCTTTTTTTGGTGAATTTTCTGTAAAAAGCAGTCCAAACACTATTATCGCCATTTCTTCTTGTCCGTCATCCCCCATGTTTGTTTACACTAAAGTCACGTTTGACTGCGAGAGAGAGTAACCAGACAGTTGATTAACCCATTGACTTCCATAATAGGAAAAACAAATACTATGGAAGTCAATGGGGTACATTATTCTTCAAAATATCTTCTTTTGTGTTCAGCAGAAGAAAGAAATTCAGAATGGTTTTAAACGTTTAAAACGCTTTAAACAACTTTAAACAACAGAATTTTTATTTTTAAGTGAACTATTCCTTTAAGTGAAACCGCTTCTCAAACAAGAAAAAATAGGGCGGGACTTGATTTGGGCCATCTGGAATTGATTGGATCATTGTGGTTTGCCAATTGCTGTGATCTCAAGCGAGTAGAAGAGATGTCATTGCAAGAGACTGGGGGAGGGGATGTTATTTTGATTAAAGATTAAGAGGGTACGTGAATTAAAAAAATAATTATGTGCATGGATAAATCATTTATACTAAATGTTCCATAAAAATATGAATTTTCAACTTTGATTTCATGGTAACTTTAAGCTCAACAGATCACACATGCATCTCAGACCTCATCAGCTTTTCCTTCATCTGTTCCTCAAAATATAATCTAGATTTTAATTCAGAATTCTACAAAATAAATTTTTGGAGCGAACCTGAAATGTATATACTGATATTATTTACAATTAGTAGACAGTGTCAGTAGACTGTGCTCGGTCAACTTGCCAGATATGAAGAGATCCATCCATGCTTGCTGGTGCTCCTGCATTAATTCTTCCACATTAGCACGGAGGACATCCGCCATCTCTCTTTTGACTCCTTCTCTGAGCTTGCTGAGAGTCTCGTCCAGTTTCCCACTTTCGGTGGGCTCTGAGGTGTGAATCACACTCACCAGGTTTTCTGAGTATTCAGATTTGGGAGGAACCTGGATCTTGGTGCTCAGTCTCTTTGTGGCCGCCACCACCACCAACACAGTGTCCTTCTTTTCAGTGAGCACCCTACCTGAGGACACCATGAATTCTTTGTCCTCCATCTTCTCAACAGTGCTCCTAAATAAAAGAGACTCAATGACCACGTCAATCGAAACCACATGGTCTGTAGGGTTTGACACGTGAATCCTCTGAAGATAAACATTGGGTCGGCTGCGATGCGCAACAAATTCCTCGCGTACGATTACACAGTCATGAGAAGACTGAGAATTAGCTGTCAGGAAGCACCTGGAGGACAGCACAGAGCCTTTTCTGTACCACAGCATCATTCCCCAAGCTTCAGAGCGCGTTCCTGGCACCTGCAACCGAACTATCGGGCTGTAGTCTGTTTGGTGAACCGGTGCAGACCCAGGCTGTGAAGATGAAGCTACCCAGAGTTTGTTAGAGTCCACATCCACCAGAAAATGTCCATTACCAACCACAACTGGAACTGATTCTTTGGTTTGGGGGGTAAGAACCACTCCCTCCCCTCTGTCAACAAGCGAAACCCACCTGTGAAGATCGGTCTGCAAACATACCCCCGCAGCTCCCCCAGGCTCCCTAGACATGTTCAGAAACTTCAGGAGCCCATCTGAGCTCAAGTACCAGTAGAAGATGAGGAAGAGCAGTAATCCAACCAAAACACGGCGGGCCCAGCTGCTCGAAAGCAAACCAGGCAGACCCTTTAATCTCTGCTGAAGCCACATTATCTGCCTTTTGCTCCAAATGCTCTTTGACGGTTTAAACATAAACTACTGCTGTTGTCTTCAGTTGAGGGGGATATATATGCTATATAAGGCATCAGTGACTTCCTGACAGCAGTAAAAGCTGGGAGGGGCAAACAGCTTTGACAGGCATAGTAGCTATCAAGCTTAACTTGAAGAGCAAAACGCGCAGAAAAAAAAGTATTAGTAATTTCTTCGCCCACAGAGTGCTGGAAATCCCCAGTTCCTCGTTCAAAAAGCAAACATAATTTTCAAGAACTTGGTCTTGAACTTATTTTCCGCTAAAATAAATGCAAAACCAACTCTAGACATTTGTCAAACGAGCCACTTCAGTCTGCAGAGAGTTTGCATTCATTCCAGTTGCTGTTATCAGGCTAGTCAGCTGACCAGTCAACACATTTCTGCTCACCCATTTCGCGTTCACTCTTCAAGATTTACTTTGTCGCGTCGAAGCAATGTTTGCCTCACGTACTTATATGTGTCTGCTACAGTTTATGTCGTCGTTGTTTGTTTGCTGTATCATGTTGTAGAGTGGACATGTAATCTCTCAGCCAGCTGACATCTCTGTTTGTGGCATTTGTGGAAGGAAACCAGGCTGCCGCAAAAATACAGGAAGTGTCGCAGTCCAAGACCTGTCGTAGTTCAAGCTGGAGTGGCGCTTTATTATGTCTGTTCAAATCGCTGTTCTACAATCAGCCGTTGGGAGCCTGTGTGACGTCATTGCAACGTAGCAGTGGAAGACGAAACTGATCCTGGACCACTACATAATACTGAACTGGAAACTTCCATAGCCTACGTCTTTAAGGCACTAGTGATTTTTTTTATTTTTTTTTATTATCCTTCAACAACACAAACAAACAAGGTACATTAACACATCTCTGAATATAACTAAAAGGGACTTTTTAAATTAATTTAAACGTATCCAAAAGAGAAATCAATTTAAGGGCTTTCTTTTTTAAATATTTTCAAGTTTTAAAGATTTGCACAAGAGTTTAACCTCATTCATCCAGTGATTAAAGTTGGGTTTAGATTTAAACCATCTGCATTTATGAATGAAAAACTTTCCAAAACATAACAAGAAATTACTAACAAAATCACAATCTTTGTTTTCCAGACAAACACCAAACCTAATTAACTTCCCCATGAGAGGTGGGAGTTCAACCCATAGACAGTAAAGGTTCAACCCTCCTAGACCTTAACCAATTCTGCACCTCACTCCAAAAGGGTTGCACCCACAGTCTATGGTTGCACCATATCACAATCAAAGAAGACGTGCTCTAGATTTTCAATATTTGTTTCACAAAAAAAAAAAAAAACAATTATTCACATCAAAATTAAATTTAAATCTTAAAAATTCCTTAGTAGAATAAAACTCGTTTAAAATTTTGAAGTTCACCTCCTTAGGAGGGAGAGGAAAAGACAAATAATTTTTCCTAATTTTTTTTATTTCAACCTTATCAAAATCTTTAAGCACGTATTCCCGTCTAATTGGGTTTGGGTAATAAGCCTGTAAAATAAAAAAAATCTATATATTTATTTGTAATGTATTTTATAACTATGGCTTTATCTATTTTAATATTTTGAATTACTGTACATTTTAGTGATTCGAGTAAAATGAAGAAAATTTTCAATTGGGCTTAGCTATCCTAAATGTCAGGTCAGGGCAAGTTGTCACATTTTTTGGGCAAGTTGTTTTGTGTTTGAATTTACGGTCTGTTGTAAATGAGGTTTTTCTTCCTCTGCGTGGTCAGGGATCGAGGGGTGGGGAAAGACAGAAGTGGGCAGGCTGTGTGTGTTTGCACGGGAATATAACTAACTTTCTCTTGAGGAAAGGCCTTATTCCACCAGTCGCCGTTACTGTAGAGGTTTGGCGAATAACGGATCTGAACATGAGAGAAGTTCTGCTCTTTCTCGTGTGTTTGTTTGCCTCCTTTTCTCCGCTTCACTGCAGTCAGCAGGGCTTGATCTCCGAGGGTAAGGCTATGATTTCAGCTTATCACTGTCTTAACGTTAGATAACCACACCGCTTCTGTACATGATAATGTAACTCACTACTACAATTTCACCATGATTCATTGTAAGGGTTCGTTGCAAACCTGACTTGCTAGGTAAAGTTAACCAGGCGTTACAGACTCACGCCGCTGACGTGGACCCTTCGTGCAGAGATCAGCGAGTTTATGAGGATAAATTACAACAAAATTACACTAAAACAGTGCAAACAGTTTACTTCATGTCTCAAACTGTAACGTTAGTTGTGCGCAATATGAGCAACAACAATGCGCAATGTGAGTGCAAAGGACATTATTACATTGTACCTACGCGTACTTTTCTCGTTACAGATTTATTGTAGGTAAACAGGCTTGTAAATTACATCGCAAAAGAAAGAAAAAAACTCACACATTATACTACAAATGATACAAAAAAACGTATTCGTATAAAGAAATATTACTTTTGCGGCAGAACTGGTCGGTTTACGACCGCGGCTTGTTTAAATACTATGTTAATATTCCAGCTGTGCACGGAGTTCCTCACAGGAGATGTGGGAAACCCATTAGGATGTGCTATTCAGCACGTAGGCAGGAGAACACTCAGATTTGTGTTTTCTCTGTCTCAGGAGATCTTCTAGTGCTGACTGTAGCCACGCAGGAGACTGACGGCTTCAGACGGTTTTTGAGATCCGCAAAACAATTCAATTACTCCATCAAGGTAAGGCGCCTTTTCCCCCAAAAGTTTCCCTTTGAAAAAGTAATTAACATGTTCACCTAAACATTGAGCATGTTATTAAAGTGAAAAGTTACTGTTTAAGCAAGTCTCTGCTTAACTTTATTGGGTACATCCACGTTATAATCCAAGGAAGCCTATTTATAGGATTATATATTGCATTATGGCATTATTTTCATGACAATCACATTTTCTTTTCAAAGTACTTATGATAATAAAATAATTAAATAATGAATTAATACTATGACATATGCTTAGGCTATAGTCCAAAAGTTTAGGTTTAGTTTTCTTTATACACAATTTTATTTCTCATGTTTCCAGGGTGAAATATGAACCTGACATTTTTGTAAAACACAGTTTAGTCAAAAGAAGCTTGTTTCCCACTGAATAAATAATTATTGTGACTTTTTATCTCACAATTTAGTGATAGAAACTCGCAATTGCAAGTGACAAAGTCAAAATTGCGCAATTCTGACTTTTTTTTGCTCAGAATTGTGAAAGTGACTTGAAGGCCAAGTATGGTAACTAGATAGCCTACTGTTTTCATTACATATAGGCCTACTCTCTAACCATTAGGCCACAACTGCTCTGTGATATAAACTTGCAATTCGGACATTTTTTCTCTCAGAATTGTTAGATAATAACTCACAATTATATTTTATTTTTATTAAGTGGTGGAAAACAAGCTTCCATAATAGTCTGCAGACAAATGCCTGACATTCTTTTGCCTTTTTTTTGTAGGTTCTCGGAAGGGGTGAAACATGGAAAGGTGGAGATTACATGTCATCTCCAGGTGGAGGGCAGAAAGTGCGCCTGCTGAAGTCTGCTCTGGAGGAGATACACAAGGAGAACATAGTCATTCTTTTTGTGGACAGGTAGTAATGTCCATTATAAATAAATACATTATATTTGGAGTGTGTTGATATGCATGTACTCTTTCAAGCATCATTGCTGATCATTACCAGTAACAATTATTTACGCTCTGGCTTTCCACAGCTATGATGTAATCTTTTCTTCTGGTCCAAAAGAGTTGCTGAAGAAGTTTCAGCAGGCCAAACACAAAGTTGTGTTTTCTGCCGAGACTCTCATCTGGCCAGATCGTCACCTGGAAGACAAACATCCTCATGTCAGGGAAGGGAAGAGGTTCCTTGGAGCAGGAGGCATGTTTTTCTCTTTTTTCGACTGAATGCTCTTTTAGCTCAATTTTGTATAGTTTTAGATGCAAAATGAATTTGGATGCAAAAAAATCAGTCCTCCTGGGAAGTTTGTATTAACGAGTTGGAAATGCGTAATTATATACATACATTATATACATATATACAGTATACACAGCCTGGCCAAAAAAAGTTGCGATTTGGATTTAAATAGGCAAATACTTAAGAGTCTATGATTGGATCATTATTGAAGTGATTATTATGTTTTTTAGCATGTTATATGTTTGGCAATAGTTCTTCTAACCCTAACTGATGGAGTGTGTAGCTTTTCATTTCTTAAACAACCATGTGGGAAGAAACATCATGTTAACATTCCAGGATGACAATGTTAAGATTCATCAGGCTTAGATTGTGAAAGAATGGTTGTGAGGAGCAAGAAGAATCATTTTCACACATGAATTGGCTCCTCTGAGTCCAGATCTTAAATTCAGAGAGCTGGACTCTTGCTTTGACAATACAAGATCTTGACCAAAAATGTATGCACCTCTTGATGAAAATAACATCACAACATTTATTTTCATCAAGAGGTGCATCATTTTTTTGGTCAAGATTTTGTGAGTCAGGCACTCTGTAAAGTCGATATATATTTATATATATATATATATATATATATATATATATATATATATATATATATATATATATATATATATATACATTTACAATCAATACAGACACTGCATTCATTGCATCCACCATGTTTTGACAAACAAGAAAAAAAGAGTTTCCCTCTCCTAATTACGACTTTGTTGTGCCATTCATGTGCATTCAACGAGTAAATATGATCTTTCCAACATATTTCACCACACCATATATTTGTCCACAAAATTAAATGAGTAAATTAAGAAATTCAATTTATTTAAATGCAAAGAGGCTCTTTTTAGGACCATTATGATTGCATTTTTGTGACCATTAACCACCCCTCATTCTCAGTGAAGCTGCAAAAAAATCAATTTCCTGTCAAGATGCTATTAAAATTGTTCAATTAAATTACAACTATGATGTATATACAAATGTACTGATTACAGTCAGAAGAATGACTTTTGTTCAGAACACTGTACGGTGCATCTAACAGTTACGTATTAGCTAATACCAAACACACCACTAACTAAAATGTATTTTAATCTTCTAATTCAGTTGTTGAACATAATTGCGATTAGCTCATTTGTATAGAGTTTCATTTATTAAGAATTGCTTATTAAGAAGTTTGAGGCTTCTTCCTTTTTTAATTTCCTTTTTCGCAGTCTCTGAGAATTATCCAGAAACATTCATATTTATATGGTGATGTCAGAGATTAACAGCTGTGGAATTTAATCAGGACATCTGTATTGTCATCTGTGGCCTCTGAAAATTCACTCACTTCTTTATATGCATAATAGTTAAAAGATAAGTTTAAATCATCCAGTTTCACATCTAAACCAGATAATAACAAGTTTTGTGTCTATTTATAGGCATTTCTCATTCTAACGCTGGGTGTTTCCTTTTTTCTAGGCTTCATTGGCTATGCACCCAACCTTAAAGAGATGCTTTCTGACTGGACAGGAGCTGATAGTGACAGTGACCAGCTCTTTTTCACCAAGATATATATCAACCCAGAGAAAAGAGTGAGTGTTTTGGTGTAGTTTATATTTTAAGTGGTGGCAACCATGGTGTGGTTTCCTGAAACTTTATAGCTCTGTTTTAGGATATTTTGCCTTGTTTACAGAATGCACATTCAAGTTCACAGTTTTCAGTAATGACACATATTAAATGTGTGTATGCTGCGTTATGAGATTTTCTTCCCTGTCATTTCCTCTTTAGAAGTCCATAAATATAACTGTGGACAACAAGTGCAGATTGTTCCAGAATCTTCATGGAGCTCTTGGTAAGTGTATCATTTTGTGTTCTTACAGCCTGCTTTAGAAACATAACCGTTATAAGATTTTAATTGGAGAGGAGTTCCAACATAAACTCTGTTGAGACTTTAAAAATGCTTCTGCAAAATTCTCACTAGCATCAGCTCTCTGAAGGAGAACATCCTGTTTTATGCTTTACAAAAGTGCAGCGTCAGTAGAGTTCTTTGCTCTCTGATACCTGCTGGGAATTTCCTCTTTCTGTAACCTCTCAGTTTAATGAGGAATCGCTAATGAAACGCTTTGCTGAGGGTCTCAAATGCTGATTGGTTTCATGTGAACTGAAGCTCTTGTGTTTGACTTTAAAGCTGTTTTCTGCTCGACTGGCAGCTGTAGTTTTGACTCACTGCCAGATTGTGGGAGAAGAGCGAGTTTCCCAGTTGCCTGTGGCTGGAATGGTAGAGCTAACGGTTATATGTGCTTGTGGACACGTACACAATCTCAGCAGGATGTTACAACCCAGGTGTGCGACACTGCAGCTTCTGTATAGCTGGGCTTAAAGAATACAGTACATTTTGTCTGGGAAAAAGCTGTTATAACACCATAAATATTTAGCTATGCTGTCATTTGGATGAGATTAATAACCATAAAGTAACCATAATTTAATAACCATAAAGTGAGATTCATTTTGAAATTCATGACAAATTTATATATGTTTGATTCGGGTCTGGGAAAAATATTTTTTTTTTCTGGTTCCAAAGTGTATTTTGATACAATTTGTGCATTGTAGTGTTACCTACAGTTTATTTAAACCAACTTAAAGGGATTGTTCACCCAAAAGTAAAAATTCTGTCATTAATTACTCGCCCTCATGTTGTTCCAAACCCGTAAGACCTTCGTTTATTGAGGAACACAAATGAAGATCTTTTTGATGATATCTGAGAGCTTTCCGTCCCCTCATTGACAGAACTACAACTTTGACGCTTCAAAAAGTTCCTAAAGAGATTGTAAAACTAATCCATATGAATCGAGCGGTTTAGTAAAACATTTCTGAAGGGAAAACACAAAAACGAACCTCATTGGTTCTTGCAGAAGCTCAAACGTGCTGCGTAACACAAGATTGAACCTCATTGGTTCCTGCACGTCAAGCGAAAATGCTTGAGCTTTCATTTATCATAACTGATGAATTGATGAATGTTTATTTGGGAATAAAAGCCTGAATTCAAACTGTTCATCATATAAAGCGATCAAATCTTTTCAGAAAATTTGGACTAAACCGCTCAATTCATATGGATTCGTTTACATTCTCATGAACTTTTTGAAGCGTCAAAGTGGTAGTTGCGTAGCTGTCAATGGAGGGACAGAAATCACTCAGATTTCATCAAAAAGATCTTTATTTGTGTTCCAAAAATAAAAGAAAGTCTTACGGGTTTGGGTGAACTAACACTTTAAAGTATTCTCGTCGCTTGATAAACTTAAGATTGAGCCACTGTAGTCACTCGGGCTATTTTAACGATGTCTTTCATAACTTTTGGGCCGGCCAGTTTCAATCCCTTAAGAAGCCTATGGACTAGTATGGAGGAGTGATCCAGCTCTCAGATTTAATCAAAAATATCTTAATTCGTGTTCCGAAGATGAACGAAAGTCTTCCGGGTTTGGAACAACATGAGGGTGAGTAATTACTGACAGAATTTTCATTTTTGGGTGAACTATCCCTTTAATGCCTGTCCCCGAATTCCAGTGTCATTTTTTAATCAATCTAAGAGTATGTTATGATCTATAGTGTTGAACACAGCACTAAGATCAAGTAAAACATGTATTGAGATGCAGCCTTTGTCAGAAGTTAGAAGTAAGTCATTTGTAATTTTACCGAGCGCAGTTTCTGTGCTATGATAGGGAATCCTGACTGAAATTTTTTATAGATGTAATTTTTTTGTAAGAAAGAACACAATTAAGTGGACAGACACAACGTTTTCTAGAATTTATATAAATATTGATGCAGTAAATTCTAGTAATAAAACTTTTGGAATAAAAAAGAAGAGCATTAAGAAACTATAAAGAAAGGAAACATTAAATTGTGAATTTTGCAATGAATCGCTCATTCATCCTAATGGCAAACGTGGATGTTTTTTCCACTAAGAAACAAACATTATGTTATTTGATTGATACTGTGAAGCTGCTTTGATGCAATTTATATGGTGAAAAGCGCTATATAAATATACTTGACTTGACTTGACTTAGTATCAGGTTCATTGGAATTCATGTGAACAGTGAAAAGTTCACTGTTTAAGCTTCAAAAGGCTGTTTCAAAAGCCTTTTTACTCTATCGAAATCAGAGGTATCCATTACAGATACCCAAGAGAGATTCATCCAAACATTTGTGGAGGAAATCCATTATAAATAGGCCAGTGGATATTTATGGCTATTTAACTACAGTGATTCAAACAGAATTCATGATTTAATAGATAACTGTAGAACTAAATGATTATATAGAATATTAATCATTCTGAATATTAATATATTTAAATAATAATTTTTTATTGCATGAACAGATGAAGTCGTGCTGAAGTTTGAAGATGGACGTGTGCGAGCCAGAAATGTACTTTATGACACACTACCCGTTATTATTCATGGCAATGGACCCACCAAAGTAAATCAATTTTCTGTCATGATCCAAATAACTAAGCTATCTGTTTTCTTTGGTTTAATAATTTGTATTACATGCGGTTTCTTTCAGCTTCAGATAAACTACCTTGGGAACTATATCCCAAAACTGTGGACATTTGAGACTGGCTGCACAATTTGTAATGAGGATCTGCGTCCGCTCTCTGGACTCCAGGTGGGCCTTACATTTACTACTATTACCACAGTTTCCCATTAGCGTTTTTTAAAAATGATTATTATTAAAACAATCCTGAATCTTATTCTTAAAGGGTTAGTTCACCCAAAAAGGAAAATTCTGTCAGTAATTACTCACCCTCATGTAAGACTTTCGTTCATCTTCGACACAAATTAAGATATTTTTAAGCGCTTCTGTGTTGTACGTCAGAACGTATGGCTCACTATTGGCCGATGCTGGTCATGTGTGTGATGCGTGAGCCTACGTTCTGACGTACAAACCAGAAGCGCTGCGCTGTTATACTATTTGAACTCACGTCAGAGGCCCACAGAGAAGAAAATTAATAGTTTAATAAAGTCGTTATTTTTGTTTGTTTTTTTGCGCACAAAATGTATTCTCGTCGCTTGATAAACTTATGGTTGAGCCACTGTAGTCACTTGGACTATAGTGTTTACTAACTTTGTGGGCCGGCAAGGTTTAATAACATTGAAGCCTATGGAGGAGTGAGACAGCTCTCAGATTTAATAAAATTAAATCTTAAATCTAATTAGTCTTTTTAATAAAAAAGGCTAATTAGAGTCATGCAGATATGACGTTAGAACCCGGAAGACTAATTTGCCGCTGGTTCCTTCGGGATTTTCCTATAGGTTTTTAAAATGGGGTTTTCCGATTTATGTGTAAAATAAAGCCTGTGGTAAACATAACTCGACTATACTTTGACTTTTTATTCTTGTTGCATTCATAAAGGTATTGCTGCTTTTAGATTGTTTTATTAAATTATTTTAAGTCCACTTTTACAGATCCCTAGATGACATGAAGGGAAAGAAAAAGATATTGTGGTGAGCAAATTAAAGGGATAGTTCACCCAAAAATGAAAATTAGCACTTGATTTACTCACCCTCAAGCCATCCTAGCAGTATATGACATTCTTCTTTCAGACTAATACAATCGGAGTTATATTAAAAAATGTCCTGGCTCTTCCAAGCTTTATAATGGCAGTGAATTGCTTTTTCTGTTTTGAAGTCCATCAAAGTGCATCCATCCATGATAAAAGTGCTCCACAAGGCTCTGCGGGGGTTAATAAAGGCCTTCTGAAGTGAAGCGATGCGTTCGTGTAAGAAAAACATCAACATTGAAACTTTATTGACTAAAATAACTAACTTCGGCAGACAGCCTACGCAAGTTGACTTACGCCACAAGAATAACCCGTGACGCATGTATGACGTAGGATGTAGGAGTAGCGTAAGCTTAGACGCCCCTCGCTGTTCAAACTAACAGGGCTGGACAACAAACTCAAGCTCCCCCGACATTTCTCTTTAAAAATAGTCGTTTTAGACTTCTAATTCGTGACTGGTGTTTTGTTTTACTCTCCTCTGCGCTTCCGCATTCATCCATGCATCAGGCCAAGTGTCACTCTTTCACCCTTAAATATGGATATTTTTCTTACACGACCACATAGCTTTGCTTCAGAAGCTTGAAAAAGCCAGGACATTTTTTATATTACTCTGATTGTGTTCGCCTGAAAGAAGAATTAGTTCCCTTGTTTTATAAAATGTCGCCACAAATGATTAAGGAATGGGAATGAATTCTTAATTTGTGGGCATATATATTCTTTCTTGTGTATGACATATACGGGGCTCCATACAGTTAAATAAACATGATCATATAATATAAAGATTGATACTGTGTAGTTGTTACCTTAAATAGCTGTTTATACCTGATCTGACCCTTAAAACGAGCTGGTGGTACCTGCTTTAGTCACATTTAATATTATTTATGATATGGATATTGATATTGTTTACACTATAAGCATTCATAGACATTTCTGTAGAGAGTTAAAACATGCATTTCAATTTAAATGAAGCTTTAGCTGAATAATTGTTTGGTGTATTAATGAATTATTTGCCTGTTTGTTTCATTTTTCGTCTGCAGGAGAGTGAATATCCTGTAGTGGTCATTGGGGTCTTCATCCAGCAGCCCACCCCCTTCCTCACTGTGTTCTTTGAGCGCTTACTTACTCTCAAATACCCCAAAAAACGGCTCAGATTATTCATTTATAATCAGGTAAAATATTATGTGCAGATTTATAACTCCTGTATGCACTTTTTAACAGTTAAACGGTAACACTTTACAATAAAGTTTCATTCATTAACATTCATGAACTATATTAGTTAACATGAACCAATAATGAACTAATTACTAAGAACTTTTATTATTATTTTTTTTTTAATCAAATGTTGTAATTGTTAACATTTAGTTAAACATAGTTAATGAACTAACATTAATACATGTTTTATTAATGCTTTAAAAATGATATTGCTCATTGCTAGTTCATGTTAGCTAATGTTTACAAATATTACCAGCTGAGCTCTTGACATTTTACAGTCTTTATTGGAATCTATCTTACGAGACATAATGTGCTAATTCTATATAAAATATACAATTTAAATACAAGTTTGCTTGCAATCACATCATTCTCTATAGGGCACAGCTGATTGGTTCCTGCTGTATCAGTAGCCAATGAGCTTGCATGCTCAAACATTAGCTGTAGCAGTGTAGAAACCCACTTTTAGAAACCCCTCCATCTTCCCCAGCTCCACCTGTATAGATCCGCTATGAGTAAAGGCCCAGATATACTCATGGTGAAGATCTTTTTTGTTCTTCGCCTTGGGGTAAAATGAAGTTTGAAATACGTGAGCAGCAAAATATACTGTTATCGAACATCCGCCCACAGAGCTGAGAGCATCGTTTAGATGAATATGTGAACTATGTGCTGCACGCTGTCCTCTCAATAACAAAATAAACACACAACAAAATTAAGAAAACAGCAAGCATTTTTTTATAAATTATAAGAAAAGCATTTGATCATAGCAATTTGGATATGTTTGCACGAGCTCAGCATGTTTATTTATATAGCGCTTACAATAGATTGCTTAAAATCAAGCAGCTTTACCATATTTAACATGAAATACAGTGTCAGTGTCTCGTTTCATCAAAGGCACAACTTAATTTTATACTATAAAGCAACTCCAAAGAAACTTCATTTTGGACTGATTTTGTTTGAAATTACGTCACAGCAGTTCTTCGTTCTTCGACTTTGCTTGAAGTATATCGGGGCCTTCATTTATGTATGCTATATTGTCCAGCAGCAGCATGTCTTACTCGCTCACAGCAGCAGCAATAACATCAGCAGCAGTATAGCAGATCTATTCTGCCAAGACCAAACATATAACATTGTCATATCTATTATGATGCCAAACACTTTGAGAGAGTTGTCATAACAGAACTAAGAGTTACGTGAAACAGAACATGTGAATAAGATCAGTATCAGGAAACTGATATTCCTGTCCTGTGTGCCTGTTGAGTATCGTAATCACAGCAGTTTTTTTATTTTATTTGTTAATGAATCGGATTGCCTACGTTGACGTTCATTGTTGTCATTGCTCTTTTTTTAAATTCAGTACATAATAATGAGGGACAATACTTCTGAATAATCTATTTTGCAGGAATCACACCATGAACAACAGGTGCGTACATTTCTAGAGCATCACGAGTCTGAATACCAGGGTGTAAAGCTGATTGGACCAGAGGAGGGTATTGATCCTGTGACCTCACGTAATATTGGCTTGTAAGTGTGCTTTTTAAATTCAGTATTTTTATTTTTACAAAGAGTACATTTAAATATGGTGCACCTAAACACCATATGGAAACAGTTGTACAAATAGCTCCTCTATGCTTTGACTAGTCCATTCATTTCTTTTTTATGTTTTTGTTGCAGCGATATGTGTCGAGACGACATTGACTGTGAATACTTCTTCAGCATAGAAGTGGATGTGGTTTTAAAGAATGAAGACACACTTAGAATCCTAATTGAGCTCAATAAGTAAGTGAATAAGTAAGATGTAAAGAATTGAATGTACTTGACAAATGAAAATGATCAATTTAAAAGTAATGTGTTTCTTTACTCGTTACCTGAAAAAAGTAATCTGATTTCGTAACTCGCGTTAATTGTATTGTATTACTCATTAAAATGCTTAGTATTTTTATGAACCTCACAGGCCTTTCATTGCACCAATGTTGACCAAACCCGGGCGACTGTGGACAAACTTCTGGGGTGCGCTCAGTGCGGACGGGTACTACGCCAGGTCAGAGGATTACGTGGACATCGTTCAAGGAAACCGTGTGTAAGTTGATTTTTAGTTTGTTCTGTATACAGTCATGTGAAATCATAGAAAATCCACTGAAATGTATGTACATGTGCATGTTTTTATCTCAGCTATTTAATTTGAGTGATCATTTTCTTTAGTATTCTTTGGCATGATGATGCACTAAAAATATGAAGGAGTCTTTGAAATTCATCAGGATACCAGGATAAATGGCAAATATGTGATCATTCTCTGGTGCCTCCACAGGGGTTTGTGGAATGTGCCATACGTCTCTAACATATTCCTGGTAAAAGCGGATACATTGAGGACTGACCTCAAAGCTCCGGACCTGTTTGAATCCGCAACGCTTGATCCAGATATGGCCTTCTGCGCCAACGTTCGGAGCAAGGTCAGACATGAAATCACTCAGTGAAAAGTGTAATAAACTACCAATTACTTTGCTGCCATTGATTGATATTTTTGTTTTTCATTTTTAGGGCATCTTCATGTTTGTAACAAATATGCAGACTTACGGTCGAGTTTTATCAACTGAAAATTACCAGACAAATCATTTGCACAATGATCTCTGGCAGATCTTTGAAAATCCTATGGTAAGATAAAATATAATTTCAGACCATATTTAATCAAGTATTATACAAGACATTCTTGCTTTATTGTTCATTTATTTACTCTTTATTTTTGCATTAATGTCCGTTATTCTTTTTCCGTGGAACAGGAATGGGAGGAAAGATACATTCATGAGAATTATTCAAAAATTTTGAGAGATGGGCTTATTGAAATGGTGAGTATTCACACAAAGCATACAATAATAGCAGCATTTTCTGAACATTTTAACATTAAATAATGTATAAGATTATTATCCTGTCCATGAGAAGGTATAAAATGACTGTTCAAAAGTTTGGGGTAAGTAAGATTTTCGACATTGATAATAATAAGAAATGTTTTGTTGAGCAGCAAATTGGCATATTAGAATGATTTCTGAAGGATCATGTGTCACTGAAGACTGGAGTAATGATGCTGAAAATCAAGCTTTGAACACAGGAATAAATGAATATGTTTGAAAATATATTAAAACAGAAAACAGGTATCTTAAAGAGTAATAATATTTCACAATATTACTGTCTTTACTGTCTTTCTGATCAAATAAATGGCGAACATCAGAGACTTAAAAAAAATAAGTCTACATGTCAACTAACTCTCATTAGAGTATTATAGACTGTCTGCTACTTTATTTTATATGCTCCCCCAACAGACATTCTACTAACTTCGCAACTACATGCCAACTTATTCAAACCCTGACCCTACAAGTCTACTAATACAATGACTGGTAGTTGACATGTAGTTGCGAAGTTACTTATAGTTAATAGAATGTCTAAAGTGGACCATCAAAATAAAATGTAACCTATATTTTTAGGAGTTAGGGGTTTGTTAAAATGACCAAACCTAAGAAGGAGCAATAGTTATAGTGATGGCAAGCACCGCAAATGATTTTCAGTTTTTTGTAAAGTAATTATAATTTAAACTTTTCTTATTTGGTATTCTCTGTTTAGCCGTGCCCTGATGTGTTCTGGTTCCCTGTTTTCTCCGACGTGGCCTGCAATCATTTTGTTGAAGAGATGGAACATTTTGGCCAGTGGTCAGGAGGTGGAAATGCGGTACGTTGTTGTTTTTCTCTGTTTCATCCCCATGCTGTTTTGTCTTACCATAGTACTTCTTTGAGCAAACAGTTTAGTTTTTTTACTTTTAGGACACTAGAATCCAAGGTGGATATGAAAATGTCCCCACTATTGATATCCACATGAATCAAGTGGGCTTCGATAAAGAGTGGCAGAAGTTCCTTTTGGATTATATAGCACCGGTCACCGAGAAAATGTTTCCAGGGTACTACACAAGGGTAAGCCTTTCTTTCTTCTCCTGACATTGAAAAACAAATTATTATATTTGTATTAAAGTACACTAGTGGGCAAAAGTTTTAAATAATTAAGTTGATGGAGATTAAGATGGAGCTTTGCCATCAAAGGGAATTAATATTATTTTAAAATATAATAAAATATAAAACACTTCTTTTAAATTGTAATAATATTTCACAATTTTTTTTTTTACTATTTTGATCAAATCAATACATAATGATTAACTTTTGAACAGTTATATGAGACATTCCTCAATATTCAGTTGGGTGATGTACCTTAAAGTCAGTATGAAGCGATGTTCACAATCTATTTTATTGCCATACATGTGACATATTTCTGGCGAAATGAGATCTTTTATATAATGAGTTCCAGATTGGAGGTCTTTCTATTTTTTTCTTTGGGCCAGCTGATTCTCTACACGTGAATGCTGCATGATGACTCTGCATCTGTCTGTGTGATTGTCTCCTGCAGGCTCAGTTTGATCTGGCATTTGTAGTTAGATATAAGCCTGATGAACAACCTTCATTAAGACCACATCATGACGCTTCCACTTTCACCATCAATATAGCTCTCAATCAAGTGGGGATTGATTATCAGGTGAGTGAACTATGAGCTATGATGTTTGGCTGTGCTGTACACAGTTTTCTTTTTGTTAATCCTCTGGTGCTGCTCATGTGGCTGCCAAAAATTACAATTTTTTTTTTTATTTCAATAATATAAATGTTCTATATTTTAGTTCAATAATATTTTTTGTTTAATATTTTTTAGTGGATTTTATGGTACTAAATTATATTTATTGAATAGTTATGATCCATTTATTACCTGTTAATTACTTTTTGAGCATAGACCTTCATAGATGTCATAAATCATGAACGATTTGAAGCACAAACTAAATTTTGGTATCACTTGGCAGATTATTGCTGTTTAAAATATTACTAATTAGTTAATTTAGTTTCACCTAAATAGTCAAGAAGTGAAACTATTACTATTTTTATATTTTATATGAAATACATATCTTCCAAAACATGTTTTACTCTAAAACTGACATAAACAAGTTGTGTTCCAAATTTGAGGTTGATATCATAAAACAATTTGCTTTCAGTAAGATTTTGTTTGGGCACAGTATCAAAATTTTCCACTAGATGAAATTCGCTTCCCATTGGTTTCCAATATAGTAATTTTTAACCGCGAACAGTATGACTATATTGTCAGGACCCATTGAACCTATTCAAATCATGTCCATGATTTTTTGTGTGTTCACATAGCAGGTGGCAAAATCTTTACCGTTCCGATGAAGTACAAAAAAAATTGTTTTAATCAAATTAAAACATAAATTTACCGAACAGCACTAGAGGGTTAAATACTTGTTTTTTTTACACAATTGTGTCATTTATATTGACCAAGTGCTTTTTTATATTGGTCTTAATTAAAATCATGGTTCCTCTTCAGTCGGTCAGTCGACGCTTCGTTGAGTACGACGAATATGAATCTCGCTAGAGAGGCCAATCTACTTCGAGTGAAACTAAACAAGCCAATGCACATTGGCATGCAATCATTTGCATCAGCTGCGCAGCCTCGCAGCGCGGGTACATAATGAGCAGCTGGTGTGATTACACTTCAGCTTTTTGCTTCGGAGCCAAGCACTTCGTATGCTGACTACACAGAGTGAATCTACAAGCCTCTTCTGGACCTCTCCACTTTGGTGCGGGCGTGGCAGTACAGCAGTGCGAGCGGTCTTTTCTTCTCTCTTCTCTCTTTTTTTTTTTTTTTTTTTAGAAAAAACTGAGCAAAAACAAAAAAGCTGTTTTTACAGCTGGTAAGGTGCGCACTGGTAAGGTGCGCTGGTGAGACCGCTCAAGAGATCCTCCTCAGAGGGTTGCTTCGGCCAGTGACGTGGGTGACCTGAGGATTACGGTGAGCGGGCTTCCTTTGGGGAACCAACCCCTAGGAACCCTCACCCCTCTCACGCTCCGCAGCCAGTTGAGCCACCAAAAGAACATGCTGGACCATCCTCGAGGTGTGTACCAGTCGTTTCCTTTGGTGCTCCCCGCGACGATCAGATGTCGATCACTGCATCGGAGGGTGGGTCTGACCTCTCCACGGATGACAACTTGGTGCCGCTGCCTCCTTGCGCAGACACTGTGCAAAGTCAGGGAGGACGAGGAGCAGGTCCTTCTGGTGGCTCCCTATTGGCCTACCCGGACTTGGTTTTCAGAACTCATGCTCCTCGTGGCAGTCCCTCCCTGGCCCATTCCTCTGAGGAAGGATCTTCTGACTCAGAGACGGGGCACACTATGGCACCCACGTCCAGACCTCTGGAAACTCCATGTCTGGTCCCTGGACGGGACGTGGAGCTTCTAGGTGACTTACCCCCAGAGGTACTTAACACCATCACTTCAGCACGGGTGCCGTCCACGAGACGTGTTTACGCCCTGAAGTGGAACCTGTTCGTCGAGTGGTGTTCTTCTCGCCAAGAAGACCTCCGAAGATGTTCGATAGGGTCTGTGCTTTCCTTCTTGCAGCAAGGGTTGGAGCGAAGGCTGTCTCCCTCCACCCTTAAAGTACATGCTGCCGCTCTTTCAGCTTATCACGACCACATAGATGACAAAACAGTTGGAAAGCATGATCTGGTCGTCAGGTTCCTTTAGGGGGGCGAGACGATTAAATCCTCCTTGACCCCCCTCCATACCTTCTTGGGACCTTTCCCTGGTGCTTCGAGCACTTCAGGATGCTCCATTTGAGCCTCTGCAGTCAACAGACCTAAAGCTTCTTTCCATGAAGACTCTGCTGCTGATTGCACTGGCCTCTGTCAAGAGGGTAGGGGACCTGCAGGCATTTTCGGTCGACGAATCGTGCCTAGAGTTCGGGCCAGGTGACAACCACGTAGTACTAAGACCCTGGCCTGTCTACGTGCACAAGGTTCCTACCACTCCCTTCAGGGACCAGGTAGTGAACCTGCAAGCGCTGCCTTTGGAGGAGGCAGACCCAGCCCTGGCTTTGCTCTGTCGTTGACGCTCTGCATATGTACGTGGACAGAACTCAAAGCGTTAGGACCTCAGACCAGCTCTTTGTCTGTTACTGAGGCCAGCAGAAGGGAAAGGCTGTCTTCAAGCAGAGGATGGCCCACTGAATAGTGGATACCATCACCTTGGCTTAACAAGCACAAGGCGTGCCCTGCCCGCTCAGTTTGTATGCACATCCCACGAGAGGAGTTGCATCCTCCTGGGCGCTGGCACGTGGCTCCTCGCTAACAGATATCTTTAGAGCTGCGGGCTGGGCGACACCTAACACGTTCGCTAGATACTATAGCCTTCGTGTAGAGCCGGTCTCCTCCCGTGTTGTCACCCTAGACCGGTAGAAGCACTGAGAGGCCTGGCTCTGTCGGCTTGCTGCACCCTACTGTGCACCCTTTTTACTCCAGAGTAAAACCTGTTGAGTCCTCCAAAACCCCTCGGCCCGGACATGGCGGAGCGTCCGGCGCCAGGCCTTTATCCGCTGAATCCCTGATAACCAGATCTGGGCTGGGTTCCATATGTGTGACCCTACATGGATCCCATATGTGTATATTCTCCACGGCTGCTCCTAACGGAAGCCTGTGTCTTTCCCTTGGGCTAAGTCACCCACTATCTCATATGTAGTACAGCCTTCGGGCTAGTCCATATGTATTACCCACATAACTCCTTGAAGAAAGTGGCTTTCGCAGCGTCCTCCTTCCTAAATGAAGGGCACGCTTCCCAGTGTTATCCAATAATCTCTCTATATGGGTTATCACAGAACAATAGTGACAGGTACACTCTGTGTAAGCCTCCTCCTATTGTCCTTCCAGGCAAGAAGGTGTAGAGGCTTGCACAGGGCGCTGGATGGGGTGCAGCAGCTGTGGCTCTTTGGAAGGGATTCCTATTCGTCGGTCTCGACGAGGCGTCGACTGACCGACTGAAGAGGAACATCTCAGTTACATATGGTAACCCTCGTTCCCTGAAGGAGGGAACGGAGACGCCTCGTCCCGTAGCCACATCTTTTTCAGGCTTGGCTCCTCAGTAAAAAACTGAAGTGCAATCACACCAGCTGCTTGTTATATACCCGCGCTGCGAGGCTGCGCAGCTGATGCAAATGATTGCACGCCAATGTGCATTGGCTTGTTTAGTTTCACTCTAGCGAGGCGTCTCCCTCCTTCAGGGAACGAGGGTTACCATATGTAACCGAGACGTTTCCGATCTACATCTATTGTTTGTGTCCTATACAACCAATTTCATTTTCTCTCCTAAACTTGATTTCTTTGCTTTCAATTAATTTAATTCTCTAAAATTGTGACATAACTGAAACTGTAGTTCAGTTCTAAGACAACTCTTAAATATGATCTTTCTGACATGACATGAACGCACCATGAGTTTACCTTTTCGCCTAATGATGTTTAATGTCCCCGACAACCTCCCATTTAGCTACTTGTTAGCAAACACCTTATACAAGACAAGTAAAAGCTTTTAAAAAAAATCACAAGAGGGTATTAGTGATGTCTTTTATATTGTACAATAGAACGTGTAAATATCTTGAGCTTGTGTTCACCACAGACCTTATTTCAAGCATTTAGCTTAAAAACTAAAAAAAACTTTATTAACAGTAAAAACAGAAAACAGAAAAGAAATTGACTTCAGGAGGATGGAACTGGAAAAGCTTAAATGCTAACTTGTTTCCGAGTTTTTTGTACTACAAAAATACATCATCCCTGCTCCAGTTTATACAGTAGCTAGCTAATATGATCTTATAATTCAGTGATGTGGAATAAACACACACACACACGTTGTGTTTAATGTTTTGCGGACTCTCCATAGAAGTAATTATTTTTTATAGTGTACAAACTGTATATTCTATCCCCTACGCTAAACCAACACATAACCCTACCATCACAGAAAACTTTCTGCATTTAAAAAAGAAAAGAAAAAAGAAAAGACTTAGTATGAGTTGTAAGCTGTTTTCCTCATAGGGACCAACAAATGCCCCAACAAATACAAGGACAAAATTTCTGACATTTTGTCCCAATAATTTAAATATAATTTGAGAAAAACAAAAAAGTTACAAATGAAAGCATTTCTTTTTAAATTTGGCCCAATGTATAATTTTTTCAGTGTAGTTATGTATACAGAATTAAACCTACACTACTATAAATGTTGGGTTTCATATCTTAAATTTAAGGTATGCCAACTGTTGGTTTGTAACATGTCATGTTGTAACACAGCAGCTTGACCTGCAGCTCTCACGAAAGCTTGAGATGTGGAGACATGCAGGAACTTGCTCAGATATCTAAGTGTTGGAACACAGATGTGTCTCTGGCATGGGATAGGCTTTCATTCTATTTTTTTGGGATGTAAATTATTATAGGATTTTTTATATGTCTTGTTTCTATCCTTTTTTCATGTTTGTAAAGTGAAATAGTTAACTTTTGTTTCTGCTATTTTGAAGCAGTTTGATAGAGCAAGAGGAAGAGCACATTGTATTAACGATCAGTGACTTTCTGTTCAGGGTGGCGGCTGTCGGTTCTTGAGGTACAACTGCTCTGTTACAGCTCCCAGGAAAGGCTGGGCACTTATGCACCCTGGACGCCTCACTCACTACCACGAGGGTCTACCCACCTTAGAGGGGGTCAGATACATCTCTGTCTCATTTGTGGATCCTTGAACTTCTTTTTATTGGAAACTTGAATTTGCTTTGATTTCAGAAGACTCTTGAATGCATAGTCCAACTGGAGGCTATAAAAATAATCAATAAGAACATTTTGACACAGTGCCTTACATTGTGAATATGTCAGTGTATATATTTTTTTCACATTTTTTGTTACATAAAGGCATCTTTTGATAATGATCGATGAATGTTGAAAGCAGTTTGACATCACTATGTAATATGTCATTTAAATGCAATGGCATTTTACTCATTTATTTATTGTCATTTATTGAAGGGTTTAATCCATACAGATGATGTGGATTTCAATAATGTATCTGTCCTTGCTTTGACATTCACAAGAGTTGTTTTCATTATTGATGCCCTTCAAACAATTGGTGCTGCTGTTTGAAAATAATCAGACGTGGTTTGTTTTCTTACTGCTTAATGTTGCTTATTCTAGTCTTGTTTATGAATCAGTCATGCCATGAGTTCTGGAAGAAAACAATAAAAAAGAGAAAATTACATAATGGTTAATGGTACAAATATGCCCACCCCCTTTGGAAATTCTGTCATCATTTTTCTCATGCTCTGTCACGCCCTTCTCTCATTTCACAAGGAGCACTCTTCTGAAAATAAGAAACTATAATTCTTTTTATTATCAACTCTATTATCAAAAATGGAATCCTTCCCACATAACCTAAATTTTCCCAAACATTTTTTAAGTAAACACTGATTCTAGACAATGCGTTTACCCTAGTCACGTGACACATGTGACTTCACTTCGCTGGTGAGGATGGTCCAATCACAGTTGTTTTGATGACTGGATTTTTATTTATTTATTAATATATTATTAATATAAAAAAAATGTTATGTTAAATTTTAAGTGGATTTGTGTTTGTATGTCATGTACAAAACATTTCAGTGCCTCCATGAAGGATTGGCTATTATGTGCTGCTGAGCGCATAGCTGAGCGCCCCCGTGCGGAAGGAAAATACTTCTGCTTTTGTCAAATGAAAACCGTCGCATGTACATGACGTAAGACATTTAACCAACGTTAGAAGATGGCGACCAAGTAATTTCAGAGCTGTTAGATAAGGAATACATTATTAAAACGCATATTCATCTTTAACGTCAAGCTAAAAACACATCATGTTGATGTCAAATAACGTTATATACATCAGCTTTTTTGTCAATATAGTTATTTAGCAGCGTTGCTTTGGTGGTCAATAGTCTGATGAACAGTGCGTGAACATTTATTTCGTTTATTACTGATCTTGTTTCAGTTTCGTTCAGTCTGTAGTGTATCAACAGCAGTCTTTGGGAAAGCACTTTCAGTAGAGGATTTTTGAGATTATTACGAGGACATCGCTGGACCAAAATGCTTGAGGACTGCTGACTAAAAATATAATCACTTCGCCCTTGCTGGTAAGCATATTTGATTAGAAAATAATACATTTGATTATAATATATACAATAGTGAATATAGCAACTGTTGGTATTGCATGTCAGGTTTATAATTTCACCATGTCTCCTTCAGTTTCTTAGGAATATGATAACGTTTTAGAGACTAGATAGATAGATAGATAGATAGATAGATAGATAGATAGATAGATGGATATTAGAAATATAATTAATATACACAAATATCAGAAAAATGCACATGCCCCTTTCTCAACCAATAGGAATCGTTCCCCCTGTCAATCATTTTGTACTTTCCGAATTGCTCACATGGGAGTGGCTGACATATCGGTGGGGCGTGGTTTTGTACTGATGGGTTTGTGGTTGATGGTGGTTAGAGTTGAAAATCGCTATATTTTATATTTTATTACTATACTACTACTACTAGTATATATTATATTATAAAATAGTTTATTATATTTTCCGCAATATTTGACACATTCAGGCTTGTTGAAGCCATATAAAATTCAATCACGTGATTATCACAGCGCTTGGTCTGGTGGAGGAGTGGATTGCAGTCGCTAGCTACCGCTGCTGAATTTTCACATTGAGCTCGTGAAAATACTAACGTTAGTCTCCATTGGAACTATGACTCGAAAATCAGTCTGTCTGAAGCCGTTAGAGCTGAACTGAAGACACGGAAGGTGGAGCGGTTGTTTGTTTCGGGATATTTCACCCACTTCAGACACATTTAACCCATGCTTGTTTCAGACTCGTGGAGGAGTGATTGCAGTCGCGTGCTGCAGTCAGTGACATTGGTCTCGTGAAAGTCGTGACTCTGATATCATTTTATGTTATGGCTTCTAAAAGGATCATTACATTTATCAAGACTCGTATTTGGATTTAAAGCGAACAGCGTATGTGATCGGCCTCGCAAGAGCAAGTGCTAATACAGGAGGTTATTTGATCGTCACTGTTTTAACGTTATATAAACTCTTACACGGACTGTCAGGTAAGACTGCGTTGTTATATTAGTAGTAACTTATGTTTTTATTCTTGTTTTAGCATTTGTGGCCTGGTGAAATGTGTGTGTTTTCTAAACATGTTTACAACGTTCAGCTGAACAAATCTCTCAATCAGTTCATCATTACCAGCAGTAATATCCAAATTATGTTCGTAATTTGGACATTGTGTAAATGAATAGGTATTGTTTGAACGTTTGAGAATTTCAATGTGAGTGTGCACTTGTAAGAATGATTGCACAATATAAAGGGAGTGTATATGGGAGTGTTTCCTCTGCTTATCAAGAGCTTGATAAAGGACATATTTAGTGTGACATGCATAGATCTGTAGTAGTTCTAGTGTTTTGGCAGATACTGTTGTTGCCATAGTTCAATTATTTATAAGGAACAACCCTTGTTTAATAAGGTGTGCTGGCCTAGTTTTAATTCAAGCTACTCTTTTCATTTGCATATTGCAGTTTTAATTTTGGGGTAGTTGGCATGACATTACAAACAATGTATTTTAGAATGACATGCCATACCTATTTTAAAACAACATTTTTCTAATTATAGTGCAATTTCTTAAACATTCACTGCAGATCTCACATTACTTGAGACATGGAATATTTCACTGTTAAAAAAATTCTTTCACACTGCTGTAGTGTTTCTATATATATAACAAGTCTAATTAGAATATAGTGATTTTGTTTTTAATATTCAGAAGCAACAGAACCAACCTTGTATTTTTTTGGACTGCACAAATAGGATGCTGTTTTCTACACACAGCAGACAGTGTCCAGATTACTGGCATGCGGTGGAGGTTTGCTGGTAGTTAGATCAGGTAAAGTCATCTTCTGATGTCTGGTTACCTTATGTTCAGACAGCTAGACGCTTTACTGACGTTGCATTTGTCGTGTTCGTGTTTTCACTGAAGGTGACTTTCCAGAGCACACGAACGCTCCATGTTGCACGTATTTGCCAACTGCAGGTCCAGACTCTTTAATATGACACCGCTCAGTTGTTCAGAAGACCCCTGGCATTACCAGCACTGAATGTTAATAGTGTACAGCTGAGGCTATGCTGAGGAACTGATGGCCAAATGTGGCTTGTTTTGAGGAAGTAATGTGGTTTCAATGGCTTAAGATTTTGCGGAATACAAGAAGACCCGACTCTTTTTTTTTGTATGGTTTTTTTATATTTATATTTAAGCATTACAGTAATGTTGCCTGTGGCCTATCTCTTAAATAAATATAACAATGCAGTTTGTAGCATTTGATGATTAATGACCATGAATAAAGTTTTACTGTGATGCTGTATGAGCTCCTTCTGCATCCATGAATAAAGAGAGAATAACATTTGTGGCGGACTGGGAGATATAACAATATTATTGCATGTCGATGATGTCTCGCAAGTATCACGATGTTGATTATAACATAGTCAGTGGTCCAGGTGATCATCAGCAATATCAGGGAAAAAATGACAAACATCTTTCACATATCCCTGTAGTGACTATACACATTTTTATTCACGTGCAATAGCATGATTTAAATATTTTTTATATAGTTGTTGGTAGGGTTGAGAATAGAACATTGATTCCAATCCTGGAATTGGATACTTAACATCAGGAATACTTGTAATAAAATTAAAATTTGGATCTTGACTATCGATTCCTATGCACATTTTAATGTGATTTTAAACCATTCAAGCGCTAGAAGACTCGAAAGAGAACTCAATTCTGTACTTCTGCACTGTATTCTGTGCGACAAGTACAGAAAGCCACAGAGAAATCCCGTAAACACAGTTGGTTGTGTATTAAGTGAACGTAAACAGTTGAGGAAGAAAATGCATGTAACAGTAGGCTATATTGGGTCCGAGCATTATTAGCAGCCTACTATTCCCATTGCCACCTGTCATTAATGTTAATCTAAAAACAAAAGGAAAAAAATTTACCATTACCATTTACCTACGTGTCAGTGTGTTCGACTATGCTTTGTAGATACTTTCCCTGTAAACATCATTTATCCTTATTTTCTTGTCAAACATTGTTTTTTGATCACACATCTTGATTCGATGTTTTTTTTTTATTCCTAATTTAACAGTGCTATTAATTTCTATGCAATTTATTTTGTTCTGCAGATGAAAAAATGAAACGATCCTATAGAAATTTGGAATAGGCAGTGATTTCTCCCATTTTTAAAATAATATGATCAAGTAGGCCTATTCTTTTATTTTGATCTGCAGTCTAATAAAAGGTAAACGGAAACATGGTTGCTTCATTATAGTGTGTTGGGAGCGTTATACTTTTGCTGTCGTCTAAAAAAAATAAAGATAACTCATCTAGAAACTGTAGTAAGCATATTTAGAACGGCTTGTACATAATGTGTTGTTGACACTGCTCTAAATTGGGCGACACAGCATTTCCCATCAACACATGGGACTGAAAACAATAGCTCTGAGCAATGCAGTGAAACAAAATCATAGCTGAATGTTTTTTCTCTGAGTAGTGCTCAGGGAGTGTTGTGTTTGCATGTGACAGAGAGTGTATCCAAGTGATTGTATTGCGTATTTTATACGTTCATTTGCAAAATGTGTCTTGTGGGTGTATAATCCCTTTGTTTCACCTCTTTACAAGATTAAATGGTCAGAATTTTGTTAACATTAAATCCTTCATCCCTTTATAAGGAATTGGAACAGCATTAGATATGTTTAATGTTTCATTATTAAAGAGTTTAATGTCTTAATGCCACCAGAAGGTATTAGATAAAGTTTTAAAGCAAAGACCCAGAACACCTCATCATTGTGGCTGCTTTTTTTCTTTTTCTAAAAAATGTTAATTTAATTCTGTCTTTTCTAGTGAGATGTCTTTGGTTTTCCCACGACCCAATACCAGTGTGATCGGCAAGAAGGACAAGCGACTCATGGCTGAGGTGAACGCCTCCCCGCTCAAACACTTCGTCACCGCCAAGAAGAAGATCAACGGCATCTTTGAACAGCTGGGGGCTTACATCAAAGAAAGCTCAGCCTTTCTGGAAGGTGTCTGCTTTCATTTCCCTTGGCAATTCATTCCACTACTTGTTTCAGGATCTCAAAAGCACCCTGTTGCATGCGGTACATCTGTCAAACTGATAAGAGAAACAGGTTTCATTCTGACTTGCATGCCTTAGATAAAGAAGACCGGTTACGTAACAAAATGGAAGACGCCTGAAGGCTCAGGGAAAAAAATGGCTTAGTCAACGTGTCATGTCTGTAAGACTTTCTTCTATGTACACCTCTGGTTATCTTCTTACCAAGAATGACCTTAAAGTAACTTACAAATCTACCCTGGCAGTTGTTATTAGTCTGCCAAGCTTTTTACTGGAAGGATTTTTAGGGGATTTTATATAAGGTTTATTTGAGGTCAGTCATATTTTAGCCAAAATTGCCAAAGCTTAAATAGATAGCATAAATTGTTAAATAGATTTGGACATGCAGGTAAAAAGGTATCTGTCCTAAAGAGTTTTTCTACTTCACTAAAGAATGTGAAAATACAGTAATTAAAAGCAAGCGAAAGGAAGAAACGCTTGTAATCCCCTGCAAAATGGAATAACTCATGGAATATTGTAGCCTGGTTAAAACCAGACCATTCTCAGTTGTAACTGAGTAATGGTCTGGCAAAGCGTCAGAGACAAATCATTTCCAGAGGGGCGTCCCCAACGGACGTCGCGGGTAGACCTAAAACCAATCAGAGCGCTGAAGGAGATGACATATGCAGAGCGACGGCCGGCGGACAAACATCTCCGAGTGTTGTTCTTTGCTCGGTTTTTAACAAAAAGGAAACGTTCAAATCGCTTAAAACAGACACGATAGCTGATTCGAACGAGTGATGTTCGACGGCGGCATCCATCTTTGTAATTTAGGCTACAAAATAATCTGCTTCAAAATCCCAGCGCTGTCGTCATCGTGTAAAGCTCGCCCCAACGTTTCTGATTGGTGCCTCGATTTTGACGGATTGGAAATGGGCTTGAATGAGCTCTTTGCCAGACTAACTTTCAGAGCAAATCTAAATTTGCCGGAAGTTGTCTGGGTTTTCCCAGGCTAGGAATATTGTTAAATTCGCAGAAAATTGTGTGACCAGATTAGCTGACAAATGGCTTAAATCTATGGGATCATGTACCTCTCTCATTCATCACAAATCCAAATGTTTCCATGGTTGCGATGTGACATTTATTGCTTACCTATTATTTATTTTGTAAACAAAGTTTTGAGCTTCTCTCATGCCGAAATATTCATGTAAATTAGCATTCACATCTGGTGGGGCTGAAAACCAGATCTATCCGTTACCCTGAGATTGTAACTTCAACATTTGTGTACTGCTTGTTGAGGAGAAGTTTGCTGTTGCTAGCCGTATCTAGATACCAGGGGCTGGATTCACGTTCACGATAATCTTCTTAAGAAAGACGTTTTTTCTCAATTTCTCAAGATAAATTCTAAGAAATTCATAAGAATGCTCTCTAAGGCTGGAAGCTTACGCTGCTATTTTGAACCAATAATCTGAACAAAAAGCAGTTGAAGGATGGTGTGCTTAATTCAGTTATTTATCTGACTCCAATATAATTCATCTGACTCCATTAAAGTTTTTGTTATTCTTTAACCTCTTATTCTTTTAAAGTAAAGGTCTTTCTTGGAACTGATAGGAAAACGTAAGATTTAACCTGAACGTTTAGATAACGAAAGTTATAATCACTTTAGCTTTCAACATCATCAGTGATAAAGGGAAATATTCTTAAAGCCTTTAAAGCAGTCAAAGTTATTTATTAAATTACACATTAAATATACAGACAGTAGAATGGAACAACATACTGTATAGAAAACTTAGCTGAAACAAATAATGCACTGCCGTGCAGAAGAGGCCGTAGAAGCCTTTCTTTTACAACTTTAAGAGACTTTAGGGCGGACTCTTCTGGTGTGGGCCACGAATCCATACCTATATTTGACAACCATGACTATTGAATATAAAGGCATTTCAAAGTTCTTAATGTTGGTGAAGTATTTAAAATATCAAGTGTAGTTAAACTGGTCTCTTTTCTATGTCAGAAACTTACAGCAATGAAGAACTGGATCCTGTTACCACAGAGGAGCAGGTGGTGGAGGTGCGGGGATACCTGTCCAAAGTGTCAGGGATTGGGGAAGTCTTGTCCCGGAGACACATGAAGGTGGTCTTCTTTGGCAGGTACAGTGTATATATTATATATATATTGCCCCTCAAAGCATGAACACAAATAGGGATGCACCGACAAGTACTTACATTTGGGTACTCGCCGATACTAAGAAGTACTTAATAATACCATTACAGTTTTTCTAACAATGTTTTATTTTCATCAGATGTTTTTCATTTTCTGACTGTAACAAAGTAAATATACAACTTGATGCTGTTGCTGACATTTTAACTTTAAACTTGGTGTTTTCCTAAACAAACATGGCACTGCTGCCCATTTCACATAAATGTAACCGAAGAACAACTGAAATTCTATGCTATCATATGTTAGTAGTAGTATAGTAGGCCTACTAAAGACTAAGCCTGTTTCGGAAAAGTGAGAGGCAGGTTCTTTTTGATGAAAAGAAGCTTCTCTGCATTATCAACGAGCCTGTTTCTGTTTTCATCTATAATATGTGACACTGCTAAACAGCCTTTTACTTGTAACACTACTGCATGGTAGACGAGAGGTTAGGCTAATGTCACGTTGCCATAAGGGGCCATTCACATATCGCATTTTGTTATTTCAATTAAAGGGCGCGGCAAGCGCGCTCATAATAGTTTTTGTTCATGGTTGCATAGCAACGACACTTTACTTCTAATCCACTATATCAAAGAGACAAATACTGCATTTATCTCACTGTATTTACTTCACTGCATTTACTTTAGAAAAGACTTTGCATATTCAGCTTAATAACACAAAATATCACTAAAATAAATTCGGAATAGCCTACTTTCACCTATGCACTTATACCCCAGACAAATGCAGAGACGTTCTTCCGAGCTGATGGCCTCCCGGTGGTTTGGTTCTCTCTTCGAAATAGAAGGTCCAATTTTCCGGAACAACATTCCAAACTGTGTCCCGCTCATCCGAAAATACTCCTTGAACCGGCTACCGTCCAACTTTAGTTCTTGGACCAAACGATGGTACTCGCCGAGATGTTTTCTCGCTCTCGAAATCTCATGAACCCACATAGGGTCCGTCCTCTCTTTCAGCCATCCCTCAATTATTCTTTTCAGGGTTCGTAAAACCTTTTGATAGTGAAATTTAAGCACTTTCAAGGACATGCAAAAGTGCTTCAAACTTTTTGCAGCACTTCAAAGTTCTAAATATTATCTCATTTAAATGTTATTTTTAAATGTGATGACCAAAAGTAAAAATATATTAAAATTGTTCCCTATAAAAGTTAGGGTGTTACATGTTACTGTTAAAACAAATTTATTTGATCTGCATCTCAACTCAAGCACAGTGCTTGACTGTCAAATGTGCATTTCCAAGAAATAAACATGTAATATTATTAGTTACTGCACTTATTAATGCAAAACAATATTCATTTTATGATTAAATTACCTTTATGATTAAAAATCCCCCACTCCCCAGTGCTACTGCTCTCAAATGTTAGTCTGGAGCCCTGGGACTGCTGATGACTAAAATGACTACACACGGACTAGACGCAAGCCAGAGCGGAACGCGTACAAGAATGCTGTCAGCTTAAGTGTTCATGTCAAAACTGAATTACTTTGGGTTAAGTCACACCTTTTGCATTTACAGAACCAGTAACGGGAAGAGCTCCGTCATTAACGCCATGCTCTGGGACAAAGTGCTGCCATCTGGAATCGGACACACCACCAACTGCTTCTTACGGGTGGAAGGCACCGATGGCAATGAGGCTTTCCTGCTCACCGAAGGATCGGATGAAAGAAAGAGTGTTAAAGTAAAAACTTTTCCTTCTTATTGTCATAAAGCCATGCTTAAGTGATTTTGTCTTTGGGTGTGTCTAACATGTTCAGTCAGATAAAACCCATGCAATGGGATTGGGAATGGAAATTGGCCTCTTGCATAGCAACCATAAATAATAATAATTGATTACATTTATATAGCGCTTTTCTCAGCACTCAAAGCGCTTTACATGGAAGGGGGAATCTCCTCAACCACCACCAATGTGCAGCATCACCTGGCAGCCATATTGTGCCAGAACGCCCACCACATAAATAATAGGTCATAAATAAACGAGCTTTGCTCACTGGAGGTGTTAATGATGGTGTGTGTAATCTCTTCAGTCTGACAAGTGAGAAGACACCCTGTAGAGCTAAACTTGTGTTCTTACAGATTTCATGAATATTGAGACTAAATTTTGGCCATGTAGTGTTGCAATATTGACAAAGCCGAAACCATATATTCTTATATAACCTATATATTCTTATATAAGCCTAAACCTTATTCTGAGTAAACCTACAGTGTACACTAAACACATGCTCTGTTCCAAAACCTTGTGAGCTGTCTATGAAGGCAGCATCTTAAGGCATCATAGGTGTGCTTCTAGCTCAAAGGTTGGTCATAAATGAAGTGTTAAGTTAATCAGCAAGCATCAAGTGTCCTTTTCTGAAGGAGTCAATGCCAGATTGTAGTACGACAAGCCCAGTATGTATTTGATGCACTCTTGTTTTTTTTTTGTCCAATTTTTGAGTCCAATCCAATTTCAGATTCTGAAAGTTCTGTGTACAAATGAACCCCAAATTTTATACTCCGTTAGTATAAATGTCGTTTTCAATCCGACTCATTGAGGTGTTTACATGAAGGCTTTAACTGAACAATGGATTTTTTTGGGGTGCTTGTAAATATAGCTAATGAGAAAATAAATCCAAGTTGGTGAATGAGGCGAGATATATGTTGTTTTATATCGAAGTATATATTTAGTATGCCTTTTTTGTGTGCACACTACTTAGTTGTGTTGTTAGCTTACCACAAGGGCTCAATGATAAATCAAATATTAGTAAATAGTGTGATCATTTTGCTGACATTATAAAATCAGGTAATGTCTTGAATATCACGATAATGTCGAAAGTTTAACTTAGATTTCTAAAGCCAATTTTACACCCCTTTGTCGTCTTAGTAGTATGACCATGTCAGAGGCATAGTTCAACTGCTTTCAGACACTCCAGGGTGTGTGTGAGTGCTCTGTGAAGCAATGGTTTTTATTTACAACGTGTTCTTGAAACGTTTTCAATGCAATGGCCAATCAGAGGCGTTTAGGTCAGAATGCACTCAACGCTGGAGTTTTTGTTAAAAATTTGGAAAAAAAGAGATCGCTCAGCATTATTTATGTTAACATCAAACTCTATAAATCAGTTTATAAAACAGTTGATTCTCCCGTTAAGAGTTTTGTAACAGAGAGGGGTGTGCAACTGCCATCAAGAGGCCCCAAAGATGGTTAAGCAGTAGCAGCACCACTGCTCTGAATGTACCGGCTGATGGAGGCGTAAAAATGAAGTGACGTGAAGATGAAGTCTTCAGTGTTTATTCCAATAGAGTGTTAATGATATTTACAGTGGGAAATCCCCCAAAACCAAAAAAAAATTAATAAAAAAAAAAACAAATAAACTGCTCAAAGTTATTCATCAACAAATTTTTGGCTATGTCAATAAATTGACCCAAAGTAGAGCAACAAATACCAACCAACTCACTCTACGAGCTCCCTTACAACACTGAGAGGCCCTCTTAAAAATGATAAGCCCCTCCCACTTGGTCTAAACCATTCAGCAATTAAAGGAAATAAAGAAGCTTAAGGAAGACAAAAATAAATATATTTAGCAGTAACTCATAGATAAACCATTAGAATACAAAAATATATAAACATTGGAAACAAAACAAACTCAATTAATTATTAAGGTTTAACGACGAATCAAACAGAAGACCAATCTCCCCTCAGACATGAGAACTCTTAACTCTGCCTTCTATTGGCGGGAAATAGATATTTTAAAATGGTGGCAGTTACTGTGACCAGTTTCGTCTGTTTGGTATTGTAAAATGTTCCGGTGCGTAAGTATGACAATTTATTTTCTGCAAATGGTCAATTGAAAACAATAAACATTTAACATGGTAACCGGTCTTGTTTGTGTTCTTAATACAATACATAAATCAATATAGTGAAATTAATGACTAAATAAATGTTATCTAAAGAAAAAGGACATGGTGAGGACAGGAACAACACTTAAACACAAAAAGTCATTTCTCAAATTAAGAGTCTCTGAACACAGCCTCTCTGTGACAAGTTTTTAATCACTGACAGAGATTCAGTTGATGAGAAAATACTTTGACTATAATCAAAAGTAAATTAACTGTTTTTTTGTGCCTTTAATGTTGTGGCAATTTTTCACAGTTAATGTAAATGCTTAATAATATTGATATTTTTCAATATTGTATTTAATTTAGAAAAGTCCAGTATCGTGACAACAATACTATACGCACAGGATACATAATATATATAAACAATATAAAGTACACCAAATTAAAAGTACACATTTCAAACTAAAATAAACATACCTACGAAATAGATACATGCTTAGTTTCACAAATAAGATAACAGTGTAATTAAAATTACAGTGTGCTAAAACTCAATGTGTCTAAGGCTGCATTTACATGGTTCATGTGACCTAATTCCAATGTTTTCCTCCACGTGGCACAGATCGGATATAACCCACGAACATGTAAGCAGAAACAAAAGCACATGGATTCCGTTGTTCTCAGATCGGTTTCAGGCCTCATTCAAATATGTGGAAATAAATCTGATATGAATCATTGTAATCATTGAATGTCATTGTAAAAGTGACGGTGGCAAATTACGTCAACTCAGGTGGACATAAACCTTGATCACATGACCCTTTTCAATGGAGGATGAGGGCTCAACCCAATGTTTTGCCTTTAAAGATGGTGCGGAAAGCAAAATTAATTATCATTTCATCCGCGTCCATTGCAACTGGCACCATTTTTACTTTCTTTTTGGCCTAAGTATTCTGGGTCAGTGCGTCTACCTTGGGTTGTTTCGTGTGTATAGGGTAAATGCAGATTTTGGATATGGGTCACCTTTAAAAGATGATGTGAGTTGGTCGTCAAAACAATTAGTTATAGTCAACAAATAGGAATTGGGCATCAAGACCTGCAGTGTAAATGCGGCCTAAAAGTGTGATATGTTTTAGAGAGAACTGATTGTAAATTGCTTGTTTGTGAAAATCAGTAAAAATGTGAAAAAAATAATAATAATAATTTTTTTGAAAAAATAAAACATTACTCAATTTTTATATATTTTGAATTATTTAAATTAATATGAAATAATTCAAAGAAATATTAGTTATGGTTGTGCATTACTATAAGGAAGTAAATTACTCCCTTTTATGCATGTACGTAACACATTTAGACATGTAAATGGCAATACTGATACTGTCATTATATTGTGCTTCAATTTTTGTATCATACAATGTGATACAATTAGAAAACAATGAGCAGATGTGGTCTGTGATGGGCAATAAGGTAAAAACTTGTGTAGTGCTAAATGAATGTCTCTAGATCTTGGCTGACTGTACATGAGCTCCAGTCTATAATTAAACCCTCATGAGTCAAGGGCCTTTTCCTGCCAGCTGTCACAAGGTCGCACGTTTTTGTCATTTAGGACTCGTCTCATGACCTCCTCTGCATTGATATATTACAGGGCTGAGGAAACATGCATGCTATCCCTAAAAGCACATTGTTTACTGTAGAAGAATGCTGGGAATGAGCATGTCACTGTACTTACCAGTTTATCAGAGGTGCATGAAAAGGAGAAAGACAATTAGATTAAAATTTTTGGCAAAGAGTTATTTATTTTAATTCTTGCATTTAAACATGTAGAGATGAGACTAATTAAATGTATTGGTTGATATAGTGAAAAACAAAGAAACATGTTGACTTGTAAATTTGCACAACAATAGATGAAGCATAATATCATCAGCTAACAATAGCTTTCCATTCACATATTTTTGTGTGAATTTTATGATATCGCATAAAAAAACACTGAATGGAAGTGTGAAGATGTGTATAAAATATAAAATTGCGCATAAAAAAAACAAGCTCTTTAAAAAAAAAAATTCATGCACATAAGCTATGATAGAAACGCATTTACAGAATAAATTCCTGGATTGGCAACAAAATCCATGTGACTTTGCCTCAACAGATCATCTGGCTGGATAACTGGATTAACCAGCTGGACTCCCAGAACTGTCTTGCACGATTGTGTTCCCAAACATCAGACACTCTCTTCTGAATGTAGGATAACATGGCAGCATTTATTATTCTGTGTTTCATCTGTGCGTTCTTTTCTTCATCTGCGCATGGGATGAAAATGGTGCTTTGTTTGCAATTGTACCACAAGGGTGTTGAATGCTTGATTTTGATTGGTTGACAACATTTTAGGGAGTGCAATTATTTTCCGGTTAACACAGGGAGTTCCAGGTCTGGACTGCATGACAGTTCCATATCACTTCGCCATTTGACTTATTGCAAAGGTCCTTACAGTCTACAACAATAAATGAACCAGAACCATAGTATAAAGGCCAATTCACACCGATCAGTGTTACCCATCGGATGTTGGCGTTGGTCGGGTTTGTTTTCACCCAACTGAACATACATATTCATATAGAACAAAGGTTACTAGCTAATTTTAGTCTAATTTTAATTAGCGTACAGACAATGTGACCAGAGCATCTGGATGATAGATGCTTTTGTGTGTGTGTGTGTGTGTACACTTCAAGATGTGGAACACAGTCGTTCTCTAAATGCTTTTCGCAGTGTCTGAAAGAGGCCATTTCTGTCCTGCCTGAGTGCATGTACACACAATGATGACATAAACAAATACACTCCATCCCAAGAGTGGGCAAAGGTCATACAGTTCCCCAAGTCTTATAGATGTATTACTTGTGTGATCCTTTACTCTCTGGTGTATGCTTGCAACTGGTGTTGTGTGCAATGCTCCATAGTCATATCTTTCTATCATCACACCTGTGAGATTGGCGATGCACAATGTTATCAGGTAGGGGGATTCAAAAGTGTACTTATTGAATCATTAGTTTACTTATTTACTCATATATTTAATTAATTGTTTACTTAGTTCGTGGGAAACGAGAATCGTTCTCTAATATTTTGCGAGCAAAGTTGGTGATAAAGAAAAACGCCACGTCGCATAGGAAGTATTTCACCCAAAAGACGAGCTCATGGATATCACACAGGCAGTTTGTAAACTTTGCACGAGAGTTGTGCTGGTGATGGAGTCTGTTATTAAGGTCAGTTATTCACTACAGAAAGTAAAAGCAAAAACTGAGCTTTTGGCATCTGTTGCTTCATTAACGGAGCAACAGTTATCTCAGAAATGACGAGAGCTGAACCTACCTCAAAATATGCTGATAACAATATATCAACTACCTTAATTTATTGGTCGGTTATGCAGTGATGTTGTTATAAAATGATGCAGAGGCAAATTCATTGTAGGCCCTAATATTAATTTGATAATAATACTAGCCTGATAATATTAATAATGATAATAAATAATGTATACATCAATGGGGAAACCACCCAGTTGTTTTCTTCATATGTCATAGGCATCAGCTATCGGCGTTATCTCTGTCTATACGCAATATCATCATCTATTGACGCATTCCTACTTGCAACCACAGATGTTTGGCTGTCCAGCTTTTTAGGTTGATAATCTCACACCTATCGATTTGTAAAATTTGTCAGCAACCCAAAGCTTTAATAGGCCCAGTTTTGTGTAGCTAGAAGTTTGAAGTTCCATGCACATGGCATCAAACCATGTGTCGCCCAAAGATGAGACTATGGAAAGCTTTAGTTTAGCGTTTTTTTCCCCCTTCTCCATTCACTTGCAAACCGGAATCAGCAGGTTTGCAACAAGGTGTGCAACACGGACAAACACTGACAGGAAGTGAGGTAACTTCCACTGATTGTTACAGATCAAACCAGCCATTTGATCTCATTATTATCATTACATGAAATAATGTAAGTAATTTAGAAGTAAAATCTAAATGTAATGCTGTAAAATATAAAACAAAACAAAAAATATATCACCTTAATAAAGAATCGGCAACAGACTCTCCACCAGACCTCAGAAGTAAACCTGTGCATTCTGCTTTAAATTAAAATAATGAAGAGACAACAGGGTAAAGTAGCGTGAATGCATATGCAATAAGGTCAGCAGTAAAAATAACTGTCCACACCCTTTCAGTGCTTTTTTTCACTGTCTTTAGTAAATCCTGACGCCAAAAGAGGGTTTGCGCTGGCGCAAGCTGTTAGTAAATTTGGCCCTAACCTTTTTTAAAGAGGGGTTTTACAGTGCTGACTGTCAGTACACTACAGCACAGCTCTGAGACGTTGTGGCTCCAAGTTATTTGAGAGTTGTGCCTTCCTTTAAAGGTGCAGTAAGCGAAACAAACACACACCCCTCCCTTCATTGCTCCACCCCCAAAATGCATGAACACACAATGCAAGATTGGATGTTTATCATAACTGAAACGAAGCAAAATATTGCTTCACGAAAAGTAAAACGAAGATAATGAACAAACGACAAGGAAGAACAAAAATGAACGCAACCAAGAGCTCGTTGTTAGTCGCCAGCAACACACAGATCTAGACAAGCAATGACACTCAGAACTGTCCTTACTAAAGCTAACATTACAACAACAGCATATCTTGGTTCTGTGAAACAGCAAAAGCATGTTACTCACATGGAGCAGAAACAACAAAACCTCAGCGTCTGTTTTTAGGCCTTCCGGCTTGCTTTTCTAATATTAACTTGGCTCCTAAAGCTCTTGCTTGATCATAACCCTTCTTTTTCACTAATATTCCTATGACGTTTTTCTCTTTTGTAATGTCTCTCAGCCATCTCTCTTTCTAGTCTTTCTTCAAATCTCCCTCTTGCTCACTCGCTTTGTATCTAGGGACCTCTGTTTTGATTGGCTAACCTCTGTGCTTGTGACTTCTGCACAGTATGTCATGTGTATTTGAAAAGAGTGAGTAAAATAATGTTTTCGATGACAGGACTACTTAAATTTCAGTTAATTTTAAAATAGTTTGATTAAAACTATGTGGTAATGCTGGTAATGTGTGTGTGTTCGTGTGTGTTGGCAGACGGTGAACCAGTTGGCCCATGCATTACATCAGGATGAGGATTTGGATGCAGGCAGTCTTGTGTGTGTCATGTGGCCTAAAGCAAAGTGTGCATTGCTACGGGATGACCTGGTACTTGTGGACAGGTAAACCGGACAGTTTGGTTGTGAGGCCTTGAGACATACTGACATATTTTTAGGAAATTATCAGAATTATTGTATTATATGTATTATCAGAAATGTCGTCATTTAACATAATACATTGCCTGTTTTAATTGTAAGATCGTTAATTTCTGCACATATTAAACTTTGTTTGCATTTATTTATGTATTATATTTGCTTTGATGGATCCTTTTTTTAAATATAAATATGATGTTTAAAGGAACACTCCACTTTTTGTGGAAATATGCTCATTTTCCAACTCCCCTAGAGTTAAACAGTTGAGTTTTGCCGTTTTTGAATCCATTCAGCCGATCTCCGGGTCTAGCAGTAGCACTTTTAGCATAGCTTAGCATATATCATTGAATCTGATTAGACCGTTAGCATCTCTCTCAAAAAAAATGACCAAAGAGTTTCAATGTTTTTCCTATTTAAAACTTGCCTCTTCTGTAGTTACATTGTGAACTAAGACCGACGGAAAAGGAAGTCACGATTTTCTAGGCCGATATGTCTAGGAACTATACTCGCATTCCTGTGTAATAATGCTGCCGTACCATGGGTGCAGCAGGTGCACTAATATTACGCAGCGCCTGAAAATACTCCCCAGCTATATAGGGGATTTGGAAAATGAGCCTATTTCCAAAAAAAGTGGAGTGTTCCTTTAAGGATACCAATGCAATGGCATTATAAGCCTACTGCATTATATAACTAATTTAGTGCATGAGATGTCTCATTAGTAATATCTGTCTGTCTGAAACTTATATGAAATCTTCCTTTTCAAGCCCTGGCATCGATGTCACAACTGAGTTGGACAGCTGGATTGACAAATTCTGCCTTGATGCTGACGTTTTTGTGCTGGTGGCCAATTCAGAGTCAACTTTAATGCAAACGGTGAGTTTAATACGAACGTCAGTTTGTGAAAAAGGCTAATTAAATGTGGTAGCAGAAGCTTTACACAATATTTCCTATATATTACAGCATTATGGACAAATAAAGTGCAGTAGTATTCACACTGATTTGATTTCATGTGTGGTTAAGATTTGTGTATTTATTGCAATGCAAAATATGACTTGTCAAGCATGATTAACTTCTATTTTTCTCCAGTCTTTGTGAGGTTGTCAAGTAATTTTAAAGTGGACTCGTGATGTCAGCTTATTAAAATGTCTCCCCTCTGCCCTCTTAAAGGAAAAATCATTCTTTCACAAAGTGAACGAGCGTCTCTCAAGTCCCAATATCTTCATCCTGAACAACCGCTGGGACGCCTCAGCCAGCGAGCCCGAGTACATGGAAGAGGTGTGACTTACATGACACATTCTCTTAGTCTGTTTACCCTGAGATGTTTTAAACCGTTAGCATCCCTGATATTTAAACCTAATACTGTAAGCATGTTTTTTTTTTGTTTTTTTTGTTTTTTTTTAACAAAATAAAGGACAAGGTGAAGCTTTACGTTTTTTTGTGTATGTTTTACACATTAAATCAAGGAAACAAATTGGACCTTCTAGTAGCCTTTTATGAAACCAAGGGTGAATGATACATGGTGTTTTTGCACTCTTATAAGGAAACTTGTGTGTTTGTCAGGTGAGACGTCAGCACATGGACCGCTGCTCTAGTTTTTTGGTGGATGAGCTGCGGGTGGTGGACCGCGCTCAGGCCAGTGATCGGATCTTCTTCGTCTCTGCTAAAGAAGTTCTTCAGGCACGTGTCCAGAAAGCCCAGGGAATGCCTGAAGCAGGTAGATTTATTACAAACTTTTTCATCAGCTAAACCCTTTAGACGTTAAGTATTTACAACATTAAGTATTTTTGGTGTAAATATTTTATTTTGAATGTTTCTATTTTAAAATTCTTTATATATAGGGGTGCACAACAAAACACTATACAGTATTGCGATTTGAACTACAATATGATGTAGATGGACATTAAAGAGGACTCGAACCTCTTTAGTTGTGAGAGTCTCAGTACATTTACACTGGTGTTTAAGGAATCCAATACAATTAAATATTAGTTTTTATTATTAGTTTTAACTCAATAAATAATATTAAAATAGCATTTTTATTTGACACTTTGATAGTTATAATACTAATATTTATGTCTTAAAAAACTGAAGTCTTAATAAATCTCAGCATTTGATTTGATAGTCGTTATAAGCTATATTGCGATTTCAGTTTTATTTTGATTAATTGTGCAGCCCCATTTATTTGAATGTTTCATTTGATAATAATTATTAGTTTTTCATCATTTAACGCCCAGGCTTTTACAAACCCCCACTTTGGGAAATCCTGCATCACAATTGAGTCAAATATTCTTTAATGTGATCATGTGAACGTTGTAAACTTTAATGTATATGTACATTTAAGCATCAAACTCTTATTTTGAAAGAGCAAGAAAAGTCCTTTTTTCAATGACCCCTGTAAAGCCATTCTTGTTGGATTTTCAGGTGGTGCTCTAGCTGAAGGTTTTCAAGCGAGAATGTTTGAGTTTCAGAACTTTGAAAGACGTTTTGAGGTGAGTGTTGTTGGGTTTCGGGAGTGTGATTGGTTTCAATGTGTGAGTCTGACTGTCATATATACCTGTATGCTTACAGGAGTGCATCTCCCAGTCAGCAGTGAAGACTAAGTTCGAGCAGCACACAATGAGAGCCAAGCAGATTTCTGAAGCTCTGCGTCTGATCATGGACTCTGTGCACATTGCAGCTCAAGAGCAGAGGTGAGCGCAAAGATGTAAACTGAAGCATGTTCTATGACATATCTTAAATGAGATTAATCAGATATCCTTGATACAAAACATAAACGTAACATTACAACTTGCATTACAACATTACAACTTATATCCTGGTCAAATTTGCCCAGTGGCCTCTGTCCATCATGGCCTCCTCATCATCCCCATATACGGATTGGCTTCATCACTGTCTCCTCTCCACCAGTAAGCTGGTGTGTGGTGGGCGTGAACTATAAGATTCTTTTCTCAGAATAATTTCAAATATATATATATATATATATTTTTTTTTTTCAAATGAACAGAATGAATTGGTTGAATAAAACGAAACTGATATTTGTAGATAAATAGATGTTTTTGATGATATATTGATATATTTGTGCATACAAATAAATATAATATTTTCATTATAAATACTACTGTTCAAAAGTTTTGGATTGGAGAGATTTTTTTGAAGTTATGTAAGATTCTTATGTTCAACAAGGTTGCATTTGTTTGATGAAAATACAGTCAAATACGGTAATATTGTGAAATATTACAATTTAAAATTATTCAAAAATATAGATTTTTTTTTTTAAATCCTAAATTTTCTGTAGCCATTACTCTTTAGTGTCACATGATCTTTCAGAAATAATTTTAATATGCTGATTTGGTTATTTTTATTATCACAGTTGAAAATGCTTGTGCTGAAAAATGGTAAAGCGTCTTTTTTGGGATTCTTTGATAGGCATAACATTTGAAGAACATACTTTATATAAAATATTAATCTTTTGTAACGTAAGTGTATTAACTGTCTTTTTTGATTAAAAGAAGCATCAATTTATTTTAAAAAATAGCGTTAATGCATATCGCCATAAACCATTCTTTCTCTTGTTCAATTGTGCCAAAACAATGTGGGAAAACCTAATATTTTAATTATTATTTGGACTATTAGCAACAATGGTTGAATTGGTCCTCTAATACAAAATAACAGTCTTAGATGAGTATTATTAAAAAGAATTTGATTTGTTAAATTTGAATGAAAGTTGACTATGCATAAACTGAAATTAATGTTTAGTATAATGATGTTTTGTTCAGGATTCATTGTTTAGAGATGAAGGAGGAGAGGGAGGACAGGCTGGAGTTCATCGATAAACAGCTGGATCTGCTCACACTGGACTGCAAGAGCAAAATCAAAAAGATCACAGAGGAGGTTGAGAAACAGGTGATTCTTCATTTATGACTCGCTTGTCTTTTTCAGAAGTGTTAGCTATTGCCTATTGTGTCTCTGTTTTGCCTTTCAGGCCTGAGCAAACAGAGTATACAAAGTTAGAAAGATTGGGCTGTGTGTGTACAGTATGAACTTACCCTAGTGTACGCATAAAAAAACGAAATGTACTTTGCGCATTGAAAAAATCAGATTTCAAAAATCAGCCATTTCAGTTGGACTAAATCGGCTCCATGATATTTTTAAAAGACACATTTTTTTTTTGTTTTAGTTTGGCTGAAATCAAACATTTAAACTTCATGTAAACATGTGTCATAAACATGTCAGACTTTTTTTCTTCTCTGAGAGAGAGTCCTCTGAGTCTAATATACTATAATGATGGGGTAATGTGATGAATGTATTATATTAAAGTATAGCTGTTCATAGAAATGTACTTTTGCTTACAATTTAAGCTTCAAGCATAGTAAAACCTGCAAGGCATTTGCAAGGTTGTTTCCAGCTTTTACCCTGCTCATCTGGATGTGTAGGTATCTAATGCTATGGCAGAGGAGATCCGGAGACTGGCTGTACTAGTGGATGACTACCACATGGACTTTCATCCTTCACAAGTGGTGCTCAAAGTATACAAGAATGTGAGTTGGACTTGATGTCCACCCATGTCTTCTCTTTATTTTTACGCTGGTTAATATTTAGTGCCAACGTAACTTTCCGCATGGAAATCCCCCAGCTTCCCAAAAATGTAATTTTAGCTTATCTGTGGGACGAGGACAAGTCCTTGTTAATTTTCAGTTTTACATAGGGCTGTACAAAGATGAAAGCAGTTAATAGTGATTAATATAAGGATTTATTTTCTAGTTAATGTTGTCTTTGGTAGCTCTCATTTTTTATTTAATTTTTTTCTGAAATTGATTTTAGGAGCTCCACAGGCACATAGAGGACGGTCTTGGCAGGAATATGTCGGAGAGATGCTCCAGTGCGATAACTGCAGCGCTTCAAACCACACAGACTGAAATGATAGGTCAGTATCTCTCTCATTCAGCGAGCTTTCAAACGGCTCATACCAGTAACAGCCGAAGATTAACGAGACGCTTGTGATCGTTCCAGAGGGTCTGAAGCCTCTGCTGCCCATCGGCATTCGAGAGCAGGTGGATAAGATTGTGCCCAGACAGTGCTTCGCCCTCAGCTACGACCTCAACTGTGACAAACTCTGCAGTGACTTCCAGGAAGACATCAGCTTTCACTTCTCCCTGGGGTGGACCATGCTGGTCAACCGCTTCCTGGGTCCCAAAAACACACGCCGCGCCCTCATGGGCTACAATGACCAGGTAGCACATGTTCGTTTTGGATGGTCCTTGTTCACCTTTATTTATATAGCGCTTTTTACAATACAGATTGTTTCAAAGCAATCTTTTGTAATAATTGTAAACATTTTTCCATCGAAAGCATCCTTGGGGCGCTATAAAAATAAAAATCACCAAATCTTTTTTTCTTCTTCTGGATTCTGGATTTTTCATGGTTGAATTTAATTTAAAGAATCAATTAGTCAATTAATAGTCGAATTAATTGAAATCTTGAAACGCAATTTAACAGCAATGTACTAAAAGTTTAACAAAAATGACATTTTATTTTTTCATTTTCCCCAAATTTCTTGTTTTCCTTTGAAATTTTCCTCGGCTTTGTTTTAATGGTTTAATTAAATTTTAATTTTAAAAATTCACGTCTAATCAATTGAATTAATACAACTTTAACAATTTAATATTTTATTTAAAGTATTACAATAAAAGGGCCCTATGAAATATTAAATTTTTTCAGAAATTCTGTCTTTTTTTCTGGATGTTACGAAACTGGTTACTAAATGAAGTCATAAAACATTTACAGATGTTTACAGTTCAAATAAAACATGGAGGAAAAAGTGTGTGATATCCTTAGATTATAAAGTTTTATTATTACTTTGAGAAATACATACTACTGTACAATAATAATATATATTTCTGTAATTTCTTCAATTTAAACAGGACTTTCAGGACAGAACAGGTTAAAAGAGTCAGGACAGGTTGTCATGAAGACCTTTGAGATTTTGTGTGTAAATGTTATGATGACAGTTTTTTTTTTTATCAAACGAAATGGTGAAATACTGTGAACTCTTAGCGCAGGTTTAGAGATAAAGTTCATGTGTTCATGCCCTCATATAGTGAGATGACAGACACTGAAAACACCACGAGGGTCACATGCTTGAGTATGTAGTAGAAGAAACTGCACTGCTTATTCACTCTGTAACTCTCAGAACAGTCTTTTTGTGCTTTCATATTTTCAGACACTAGTCCATATCGCATTGATTAAGTGTTCAGCCCTAGCTTGGATTCTAATTGATTAAGGATGTGTGCTGTATTGGCAGGTTCCCAGACCCCTGGCCATCACTCCGGTCAGCACCAGTATGCCTCCTTTCCCTCAAGGATCCATGACCCAGGAAGAGCTCATGGTTTCTATGGTAACGGGATTGGCATCACTCACCTCTCGGACATCAATGGGCATTATAGTTGTTGGAGGAGTGGTAAGAAGATACCAAATATCTCGAACACACCAAAATGCATGTTCCTACAATGTATACACTGCCACCAAGGCTGCATTATTTGATCAAAAATACAGTAAAAACGGTAATATTGTGAAAAATAAGTAACTGTTTTCTATTTTTTTTTAATATATATTTAGAAATGTAATTTATTAGGGATGTGCCGATACCACTTTTTCCAGAAGAAGTCCGATAATGACTTGTAATTATTAATAGTTATATGGTGGGTTGGTGTTTTTCCTACTTTTTTGTCTTAAGCTGATCACATGCCTGAGAACCTGGAAAAAAAAAAAAAACACTTTTAAACAGTGTTAAAACAGTTTCCACAAAAATATTAAGCAGCTGTTTTAATGATGTTGAAAATTCAGTTTTGCATCACAGGAATAAATTACATGTTAAAATATATTCAAATAGAAAAGATTTATTTTATATTGTAATAATATTTCAAAATATTACTGTTTTTATTGTATGTTTGATTCAATAAATGCAGCTGTGGTGAGCATAAGGGCGTTACATCTTTTGAACTCTTTTGTATAGTTAACCTGCAAATATATATTTTGTCATTATTTACTCACCTTCATGTCATCTGCATGTCTAATAACTTCAGTCAATATAATTGTTGTAGTATTTGCTGAAATGGATGTGTGATTGTATTTCTCTGTCTCAGATCTGGAAAGCGGTGGGCTGGAGGCTCATTGCTCTGTCTGTGGGTCTCTATGGACTTCTGTACGTGTATGAGAGACTCACATGGACCACTAGGGCCAAAGAGAGAGCGTTTAAAAGACAGTTTGTGGACTACGCCAGCGAGAAACTACAGCTCATCGTCAGCTACACGGGGTCCAACTGCAGCCATCAGGTTCAGCAGTAAGTCTCAATCTACCTCTGCTGTAGCCAACTGTAGGCCAATCAAATGATTCCATCTGTTTTATAAACGATGTGACAGAAGCCGTCAAATCAAGCACTTTTTGTTTGGTGCCATCAAACTAAAATTTGAATATTCTAATTTTAATTAGGCCTTTTAAAATTTGGGGTCAGTAATATTTTTTAATGTTTATGAAAGAGGTCTATTATGTTCACTAATGCTACATTTATGTGATCAAAAATACAGTAAACACATTGTCATATTGTGAAATATTACAAATCTGTCACAGCATTATTACTCCAGTCACATGATCCTTCAGAAATCATTCTAATCTGCTGATTTGCTGCTCAAGAATCATTTCTTACTATTATCAACGTTGGAAACAGTTGTGCTGCCTAAAGTCCTCCTGGAGTCAATCATTTTATCCATTAAAACATATCTATGATCACCAAAATGACATATTTAAAAAATATGCAACTCTTGCCTTTAGTATATGCTAGGGCTTTGACTTTTGCCCAAAAATCATATTCGAAGTTTGTTTGTTTATTAATATTAATATACTAGAGTTTTAAAGAGAAAATACTCAGCAATGGTGTTGACTTGTGAATTTGCATTTTGTTTGTCTTAAAGCACATAAAAAAAACATATAAACAACATTTTAAAACTTGATTTTCACCACAGGGGTCTTTACTTTGTCCGTTAAATTAATCCGTCTGCAATGTTGAATTAAAGTATTAATTCCTTTCAGAAAAAAATACTGACCTCAGACTTTAGAATGGTGGTGTACATCCATCAAAGAAATCCCATCACGTAAGATAGTAAAATTGATGTCTTACATTCTGTGTGAAAGTCTTTTTCAAAACATACAAAGCCTTTTAATCCTGTATTATTCTGAGTTTGGGTTTATTGATAGAACTAGAGTTAATCTGAAAGGTTATGTCAGTGCAAATGTTGTGTTATTTAAACAATCCTTCAATCACTGGCTTATAAATACAGATTCACCTCTTCACTACTGCCCTCTGGTGGAGACAATTAATATGAACAATTTATGAAGTACATATTATAAGAGATTTGCTTTCTGTAGGTGTCTTCACAGAAATGCGTGCTTTTAAACCTTGTTTAAAACAAAGCAACCCTTGTTTTCCACAGGGAGCTGGCCAGCACCTTCTCTCAGCTGTGTCAGCAGGTGGACGTCACCAGACAGCAGCTGGAGGATGAAATCCAGGATCTGAACAGCAAGATCACACAGCTGGACTCCCTGCAGAGTAAAGCTAAACTGCTCAGGTGAGAGCATGTTCATTACCTGTACACAGTTGATGTTTAGCAGCAGTGAGTTTATATGTAGTCTTGTTCAGGAATGGATTTTTATCATACTGAGACAACATATACACTACAGTTCAAAAGTTTGGGGTCGATAACATTTACATTTTTTAATTAATACACTTATTTTAATTTGATCAAAAGTGATAGTACAGATATATTGATCAAATAATCTTGAAATCTGGAGTAATGACTTTGCTTTGCCATCATAGGAATAAATGATATAAATATGCGCTGCATGTTTTGAAGCTAATTAAATCATATGAATTGTGTTAATTACAGTGACAATGAATAAAGAACTCGCTATATGTATATAGCCTATTAATATATTAACAGTGTAGAGTCTAAAACATATGAACTATGAATTAACAATAAACTAATAGTTTGTAAATGATTTGTAAGTACTTTATTACTGTATACTTATTATAGTGTTACCATTTAAGTACATAGTAGTTAAAGACACCTAAGATAAAGCGTGACCAGACTTCTTTCAAAGACATTTTAAAAAAATCTGATATCAACCCCAAACGTTTGAAATGCATCAGAGGAACCATTGCAACTAAACAGAAATAATTAGCAAAAATAAAGCACATTAAAATCATTTCAGTTATTCATGTTTGTTCATTTGACTTTTGTCAACGTGTGATTTGTTCTACAGGAATAAAGCTGGCTGGTTGGACAGTGAACTAAACATGTTTACCCAGCAGTACCTTCAACAAGGTCGATAGATGAGTGTGTCGAGCAGCTCACCCCCCCACTGCACTTTTAATATCTAACACTAAGACATGCTTTCAACCGTTTATTTGAGCATACCAAATATTGGTCATTTCATGTTTGTTTGTTAGTTTTTTGCCTTTGAGAGTATAGACATGCACCACTTTGAAGAGAGCTCCCTTTTGTTTTTGTACAAACTCTTTCTTTTGTATTTAATACAGGGTTGATTATTTATTCTTGACATGAGGTTGTGTAAAGTGGTACTTGGCATGCCACAGCAAGTTGCAAAAAGTGAGATGTCCATTTTAAACGGTCTCTCGCGTGCCTTGTATTTAGTCTGACAGTGTGTTGTACGGGGGATTCTCATGTGTAACGTTAAGAAAGCGTAATGCAGAGTCTGAGATTGAGTCTTTGATAGTGTGTGGCGGATTGTCACCGGGATGATCTCACCTTTACTGGAGTCTGTTGGAATTCAGTGAAAATGAAAGCTGAGTACTGTCAGTGTCATCCTGAAATACTCGGAAATTATAAGTGATATTTTTGCCACCCTGTTCTAAATGTCTTGATCTGGCTGACACTTTTGGCAACATGTTCGAAAAGTTAATTGTTTTGAATATATGCCCATTTTCTAGACAACTCAACTTTAAAAAAAAAAAAAAAAAAAAATATTAATAACTTTATTTGCAGGCAAAGTATTTTTTTGTGAGAAATGTGACTTGATGAAATCAGCAATATTTTGGTGCCTCTTCGATCTTTTCCCCTCATAACTGCACCGTTTTACTACAAATCATTTGTTTGTTCAGATCATATGGGATTAATTAATGTTAGTATAACATGGTATTTATGAATTGGAAAGAAAAATTAGCTTTCTGTAAACCTGGACGCCAGTGAAGCTAAACATATAATTACTAGTTCATTATCCATTTATTCCACCTCTGAATCTATTCTGCGAGATCAGACGGTCAATGTGTGTGATCCATTACTGACATGTTAGTCGCTCACATATGTATGGTAACCGGTTTAGTTTGGCTTATGATGTGTGCCAAGTGTTAAAGAATGTGATCTGGAGAGCTCTTGTGATGTGCACTTTATATTTTGCTGCTTTTTGTCTTTATTTCCAGCAGGTTTATTAGAAAGAGAATGCTACACTGACCATATGTCAACATTAATGTATAGATGAGCATGCAAAACGTTGTAATTTATTGTTATTCACTATTACTGTTAGAGAAATAATAAAGTGACTCTGTTGAAAAATGAACGTAAGCCTGATTTGTCTCTGTTAAAGCTGTGGTAAATGTCGATTTTTCTTTCTAAAACCATGCTTAAAGAAACATGAGTGGCTGTTACATTCTTTAAATGGCCACAAAAAAAATTATTGGGGAAATAGGTTATATATTGATATTAACTGCAAAAAACGTATTTATTTACACACGCACACATCTAACAGTTTTTCATTGAGTTTCTATTGAATGGCTAATGTGCTTATTAACAGTCAGGGTTTCCACCGTCCTGGAAAACGTAGAAATATTAGAGAATAAAAAAATTATATATATAAAAAAATTAAATATGAAAATTAATACATCTTAAAAGCCGATTAAAGTAGTCCACATCCATCAATGTACACTGTACATTGTTGTCGATGTATGATTTGTATGTTTTGTATCTTTTTGTAAGTGTGAAACCATCTAAAATTCATGAGAATTATCCAACATGTTTCTACTTACATTCTGACATGATTTCTGATGAAAAAATCGGTCACCAAATGCTTTTAATAACATGTGGTGACAAAGTGCTTTTGGTAACACTTTATTTTACAGTCCTGTTCAGCATATACATATTGTATACTTATTATTAATTACAATAACTTGGTAATTATAGGTATTAACCCTGATCCGACCACTAAACGTAACCTTAACCCATAGTTACCTTACATTACCCTCTTTTCCTAGGCAAGTACATGTACTGTCAAATCAAGTGCAACCATAATTTCTTCTAATTACAATTGAGCTGTTGTACAGTTATGAAGATTTTGAGATGTTTTAGGATTTTTTCTTTCTTTTCCACCAGTAGATCTGCTACCATGGCTACAATTGATGCATATAATGGAATTAAAATCCTTGATCATACATTATGATAATGGTACGATGACTTCACTCTCTGACAGGCACAATACATCTTAATGTGCTAGTTAATTAAAGGAAACTAATTAAAAGTCCTTTAAGTTATACATTAATATACCAAGGCTGAAAGTTGCAATTTGTTGTTTAATTAATCAAATTAAGAGAGTTCTGCCATTTAAAAAACGTTTTTGAAAACTAGAATAAAGTTTGAATATATGGGGTAGGCTCCTCAACCATTTGAGGATGGAGTTGATTAAAAAAATGTACAGAACACAACGGTTGATTTTTACACACTTTATAACTTAGAAACATGTTACACACAAGCAAAACTCTTAAGTCCATCCTTAAGACTGCAAAACAAGAGTTCTGAGAGCATGTCCAAGCCCTAATTATTACCCGACCCGTGCATGAAAAAAAACTCCATTTATAACCCTGATGTTTCAGTTTTCAAACAGTAATTAAGGCCTTAATGAACAAAGCACTGCTGCCTTCTACCTCACATCCCTGAGCTCATTTGCATGTTAATTATCATTAGCGTCAGGGGGGAAAGGGCCCATAACAGCTAAATTAGCAGCTCAATCATATTTTTGGCTACCCAGAATGCCACATTATCCCAGTCCCTCTCTGTCTAACACCATCTTTTCGCTGCCTTTCTTTAGTTTTAGAGCCTTTCAAAATAGGACAGGCATTAAATGGTTAACACATAAAAAAATGTCACACCTGACCAGTAAAAAGTGTGAGATTTTACTGTGGTTTTAAAAAGTTTTAAATGCTCCATTATTTTTATTTTATAGTGTGATTATTTCTCCCAAATCGCGATCAAATATAGTCTAATTAGCTCAAATATTAATAATATATAATAAGCCTACAGTAATAATATCGCATGTCAAACAGTTGAGTCGTGTAGCTGAGAGGTGGATTCCCCCTGTCTCACCAAAAGAGGGCGACAAAGCCTCACACTTCAGACTGAAATGCAACGCTCACCATGCTAACAGCTAAATCAAATCTTGACATTAGTGTTCCAGAGGAAATCCCGTTTTACTCGTTAAATCAGCATGTGCAACACTAATATGCATATTAAAATGATTTATTTATTGTTTGTTTATTTATTTAAACCAGTGGGACACTGAGTAATTCATGAAAGTTGTGTTTGAGGTTCGTTGTTTGTTGTAAATCGTGATAGACAATTGATTCCATACAATGCATTTAAAGTTGACTTGTACATTTTAATAATCGTGGTCATAAATAAGACCAAAATCCAAGGTAGCTATGATCACTTTAGTCATCAATTTTCTATAGGGGATATGTGTGTTTAAATTGCATCTAGCCTACCATGTTTTATTTTTGTTGGTCATATTTTGACCCTGTGTAAAGAAATTAATTGGAGCTCACTTTAAACGATAATAAGATTCTATATTGTTTTATAATGCAACTCTGTTGATATTTACCAAACCAATGCAGACCTCCGTCATGCAGCGTTTTCTCAGTACAGATTGTGCCATATAGGTTTGGGAGTTCATTTTAAAACTGGGCATCTATAATATGGCCTACACGCAGATTTTAGAAAATAGATGACTGCATGTCTGATATTTTAGAAATATGATTTGAATGTATTTGATTTCACAAATATGTCCTGAGATGTGGAAAGAGTGTGAGCTGAGCGGCAGAGCTCTGTGTTCAGTGTCAGGTGTCTTGATCGAAGAAACAAAGAGGATGTGGACCTGAGGACAATTACATACTTCACTCTTATGTTAAGATTGTCTTAAGAAGTAGTTTGACCCCTATCAGTTACACACAAGGTAATCAGTCTTACTTTTCTGATTTAAATTAGACCAACCTTTTATGGATCTGACTTTAAAAAGTTAGGACCAGTCTTGAGGAAAACAATTTGATGACTAACTTTTAAGCAGTTTATGCAACATGCCACTGGCTTTTAAATATACTTTTTATACTATCTTGTGACTTTAGATTTGAGATTACACCTAAATTACTAGCCAGTCTCTGGACATTTCATACATGATCTTGTGGTTGAAGATACTCTTGCACATGTAGAAGTTATACACTGCACTTCCACCGCATGAGTTCACTGTAAAGCACTATATATTGTGAAAGGTTATTTTCATACACACAAAGATGACACAACCAAAACAATGTTCTTCTTTTGTGGTGTATTTGCTATTCATACTGGAATGGAAAACCCTGGACGATGAACCTATGAAACCCATTTTCACACATAATTAAGTGGGATTGACATGAAATGGGCGTTGCTAAATCTATGACCCCTGCATGTGGAACATGCGTGTGGATGTTGATGCTGCTCACCAAACCCACGCTTGACACTCCTGCTGCCTTCTGGATTCCACTGGATGGATGAATAGATGGAAGACAGGGAAATTTGATTTGGAATAAGAGCATGTCTTCCTGGAGCGAGATGTGCGTATACACAGCTGTGTAAACAACCGAGTTTATCCTCAGTCACCTGCAAGCAATGAAAGCAGCACTTCAGCATAGAGAAGGTCTGATGCCAACCGGAGTGAGCCAGAGCGCTCGCATGAAATCACACTGAAGAATGGCATGATCAGCAATAAAATCAAAACTGTATCCGACATAAACCAGTTGGAGAAATCCCATAGACTTACACTGGAGGAGGGACCAGAGCCTTATAAAGCTCTTCTGACTTACAATAAACACCTGACACTCAGCACAGAAACTACATGCTCGGACAACCACCCACATCACACTGCACAAACGTTTGGGGTCAGGAAGATTTGATTTTATAGTCATTTATACTATACATTTTAAAATTTATTTAAAAAAGAATTAATGAAAAAAAGCATCACGGTTTCCACAGAGTTTTAAATCGGCATATTAGAAGGATCATGTGACACTGAAATGTGTCCTAAAATTATAAACACAGAAAATATATTAAAAATAGAAAATAGTTTAAATTGTAATAACATTTCACAATATTTATGTTATTACTGTAGGATTTGTAATCAAATAAATGCAACTTTGGTTAGCATAAGAGGCCTCTTTCACAACCAGAAGAATAAATTACTGATGAAATAAATGACAGACCCCAAAATTACCATTATTATTATAACTATCATTCCTATTATCATGTATTGGCCTGTTTATTTATAATTATTACTTATTTGTTTTCTGATTAGCTGATTTGAGGACCAGTTCATGCTTTCCCTTTCTCTTGCTCCTTTGTACTAAATTATATTATATCATAGTTCATAGGATCTACAAGAAGTGTAACAAGCATTGTAAGAACATGTTTACCTGAGGGGGGGGGGGGGGGGGGGGTCCCCACTCAGTCGAAATCACGTTCTGAAAGGACATTTTACTATTAGCGATGAAAGGGGCAGGGGCTCAAGACCCCCAAACCCCCATCCACCCCCCCCCCTCACTTTTTTTTCTATAGCGGGATGTAAAACAGACTAAAAATAAAATGTCATCAGATTTACGGTATTTCTAAATCATCAATGACAATGAACAAAGACTGCATACTGTATAATCGAATAATTCCAATTCCATTATTTAGCCTATATAGCCAAAACTGTGGTTGTGATTATATCTGTCTGTGGTGTCAAGACAGTTTTGGAGGGTTTTATCCAATAATATCAGTTCCCACAGAAATATTTCCCGTTACCCAAGCGGTTCGCTTTTACAATGAGGCCGGGTGGATCATTGCTGTCTGAGGTTTTACATTTCCATTAACCCAATGTGTGTGTAATAGCCCAAGTTTTCTTGTTTCTTTCTGTTTTATATGATAGCCGTGTTCTTTAAGAGCTTTAGCTAACAGTGCTTGGCTTCACATGCTGAAATGTCCCTCTTTGATCTCACATCTTGGCTATCGTTTAAGCCCGGCCTGGTCATTGTGGTTTGATTTTACAGCCACTACCCGGTGCAGACAGACTAATGTCTATTAAAATCCTACCACTGAAGATAAGCATGTGGACAGATAGGCAGTAGTTTGAAGAGTGCGGGCAAATAGAAGCGACTGTAGCGCAGTGATTGGTCAATGACAGAACTTACTATTAAAACCAAATATGCCAGCCAGAGCCGCACTGATGTCATATGTGCTGAGGGTGGGCATCGAGGGACAATATGCTCTTTATACACGCTTCTGCGCTCCGAGGCAGAAACATTGTTCAGCAATAAAACATTCTGAAATCAAAACCACATGCTCCGAAGTGTAGGACACACTTTACATCGCATTGCGAAGCCGTTGCTCAACTGGGGACCGCGGGCTCCCGAGTCATGCCACACTGGTGTTGGACATTGCACATTTTCATTTGTATCAGGAAGCTCAAATGAAGAACAGACTCGGTTTGAGACGTTGCAGGAAAGGGGGTGATGGGGGTTATGGAGATTTCAAGCACTGTGGAGCAGATCACTTTGAGCTGACTGTTTTGACAGGTTCACAATTTGCTGCGTTTTGTTAACTACTGTTAACACAAAACAGAATTTTTTTTCTAATGCTGACTATTTCACAGAAAAGTAGCCCTTGTGAAAAAGAATTAGCATACTTTTAAAAAGAATATACTTACAGGACACTTAATTAGCATGTTATTTACAAGTAGCCTATATGAAAATGCATTATAGTTTACATATATTAGTTGACCTTAAAAGTGCCTTTCGACTCACTTAAGTGGGTCTTTATCTTTCATAGTTAGTTCTATTGTCTTTGAAATATGGTTAAAGTGTATTGTGCTGACAGGCACTTATGGTGAAACTAAAATATACTTTAACTTGTAGCCTAATTACTTTAATGAGCTCATTGTTTCTTCTTTAATTTATGTTAGCTAACTGCATGATTTGTATTTTCTAAAACTGTACATTTCTGAAATATGGAGATTACTTGGACATCTCTGATCACTCAAATTCAGCAATATAGACATCTGCATTTTCTGTAAAGCTGTTTTGAAACGATATTGTGAAAAGTGCTATACAAATAAATATGAATTTAATTGAATTTGCCAATATAATGCATTTATATATATTTGCAACTACACATTTATAAATGATAAACTTGCAATTTAGTACATTTTCGAAAATTGTTTAACTTCAAATATCAGATAACACACTAGATACAATTACTTTACATGTGCTTTAATATGTTAGTCAACATATCTAAATAAGTGTACTTTAAAACATGACAAAAGATTATTAAAATAATGATTTTAAATGAAAATAATTACTTTTAATTTTGACATTATTACAAAGTGCACTTTTTAAACTCTCTTTAAGTACACTTACGTTGCTTTTTATTCCATTAATATTATTTTATCTGCAAGTGTGCTGTTTTAAAAAAATATATAGGCTACTTTAAGAAGTACACAAGTGCACTTTCCATGCAATTCAGCGTTTCATGACAAATTATTGTCAATTAAAGCCTTACTGTGCATAAAAATGCATGTTTCGTTCAGATTTGACATATTCACCTCACAGCATTCAGTTACAATATTCAGCCTTTACAGTAGCCTACTTGTTTGCTTAGTGTATTTCATGCATTGGATCCATATTTGCATAACATGCAAAGAAGCATTTGAAATGTTTGTTTTCTTAATGAGATGCAGAAGGCAAAGAGGTGACCAAGTGCATCTGTGTCTCATGCCAGCTGTTGCTCCGCAGCCAATGCATTTTTATCCCTCTCCGATAGCCTCATCGTTAAACAGCCTGGAAAAAAAACTTGCAGAAGGGTTTGAGAATGAATATATTTTACTGCTTTCATTTAAAGATGCCTCTAAGTGCAGGCGTAATTCCCCCACTCATAAGTTTACACGATGTGGAATTGCAAGCTCTCTCAAAAGTGGCTGGCTTTCAAGAGACACAATTAAAGCGAGCCGCAGTGGGAGCCAGGGGCCCCTTGTTAAAAACAGAGCTAGCGCGCGCCTGTTAGCCATGCGTGGAGATACAGTCAAACAGGTAACAGAGTTTTGCACCGGTCGCCCCGAGCCATGGCTGAACCTCTGACCTCTGGGCGGCCCAGCCGTGTTTGGGTTTCTAAGCAACCGGCGCACTTTTGTATTAAGTTACGAATAATCAGGTTTTCCTTTTCTGAAGCCACTGCTCTGACATGGTTGAAGTCGGGCTTCACAGTTAGAATTTGTGTGGAGTTGTTGTGTGAATAGCAGTGATGTATGTAATGTTTGGTATTATCTGTGTACATGAACAGAAAGCAAGATTTGCATTAGCATTCCAAAAGAAAAAGGAGGAGTTTGTGACGTCTCTCTCTCTCTCTCTCTCTCTCTCTCTCTCTCTCTCTCTCTCTCTCTCTCTCTCTCTCTCTCTCTCTCTCTCTCTCTCTCTCTCTCTCTCTCTCTCTCTCTCTCTCTCTCGGTTTTCTGTTGTAGAAAAAAATATGTGGCCTTTTACCCTAATAAAAATCATGGATTTTATCCTTAAATGCAGTTTTATGAAGCTGAAGGTGTTGCCACGAAGAGTACATATTTCCTGTGTCAGAAATGAAAAATCGAATCCTTAAAAAGAGAATCGCCTAAAAGGAAAGACCTGAAGAGTTGGAGATAAGAGTCATCAGTCATATCTGTTAGGCCACCATTAAAAATAAATACTGTAAGGAACATTTGAACACTTCCACACTAAATAATGGTCACAATTTTGGAGTTACCATAGCGTATCATAAAAAAACCCTGTACTTATCTTATAAATCAGAAAGATTCTGGAAATTCAGGTCTTTCGATTACTCTTGAAGAAATTACTAAAACAGAGTAATTGGAAACTTTTATATTTGACATTTGAGGAAAAGAGCAAATCAGACATATTAATCTTGGCGGTTGTTAGCAATATTATTAAGAAAATACTTCAAACTTCACTTTTTTTCATGCCAATGCTTTCTATGAAGCAGAAGTAAGGTGAGGAGTCAACCATAATGCATACAGATTAGAATTAATAGGCAACATTCCTGAAATCAGGAAATCTTTTTATGTTTCAAATCAGATGTTCTTCTAGATTCATCTTTTTTTCTGTATGCTTCAGGTTAATTTTATAAATCTTGTCTCAAGATAATTTAATTTAGAAAAAATGGTAAGTATTATTTCAGCGGTTTTCCTTCCGTCGTTTCCCTCAGTTTAGAAGAAAGTTTTATTGCACTTTGTTCCACATATGTGTTACATACAAACACACCTGCTCTTTACCCATGTAGTTACCTTATATTAAAAACTTTTTCAGTGATCCAATGGATATTTGGTGTTATGAATTGTAATCTGCTTTCTTTATTGCCCGGTAAGGTATCTTAAAGGGGACATATTATGCCCCTTTTCACAAGATGTAATATAAATGTATGTTGTCCCCAGGATGTGTCTGTAAAATTTCAGCTCAAAATCCCCCCCAGATAACTTATTATAGCTTGTCAAATTTTCCCCTTTTTGGGTGTGAGCAAAAACGTGCAGTTTGTGTGTGTGTCCCTTTAAATGCAAATGAGCTGCTGCTCCCGCCCCCATTCAGAAGACAGCCGATCCTCTAATGTCAAAACACCTCTCCAAAATCTTGCTAAGGAAGCAAAAAACACAGAAAATAAAACCCGATCTGAAATTTTTTATGACGGGTGAAAGTTTCGGAGGCAGTGTGTAAACGGAATTTTTCGTATTTTCGTAAATCGTAATCGTGGTCGTATTTATTTTTCAACGTGCGAAAATTTCGGACAAGAATTTCGAACTCAGTGTCTAAGGACCTTTACAGAGAGACTTTGCAACTTTTAGATGCACCTGGATGTTTCTGAATAGTTTGTTGATATATTTATGTAGTTGTTGTGGCACAGTTGACACAACCGACACAGTTCCCTGAGGTCTTTATAAGACAGCTGTGACACTTTTGGTCAAATAGTATTCTGTGCTCGTCTGTGCAGCCAACGACAGAACAGTTTGCATACTTCGCTCGAACTTTTCCCAGATAGCACAAGTCTATTCGATGTGATGTTTATATCTGGAAGACGTATTTTCAAGAGTGTTTGCTCATCTACAATACGTCTATAGGACGTTTCCTGTCAGGTGTCAAATAGACGTTTAGAAGATGTCAGTTTAACATGCATTCTAAATCATTACATCTTAAAGACATCTTCTAAACGTCTATTTGACATCTGACAGGAAAAGTCCTATAGACGTATTGCAGATGAGCAAACACTCTTAAAAATACGTCTTCCAGATGTAAACATCACATCAAATAGACGTGTGCTATCTGGGTTGCCATTGCGTTAGAACTGGTTTTACTGTTGTCACTTGCCAAAACCAAATTGCAGCGCCATGGGTGGAAGATTAAAGAGTCCGAAAATCGCGTCGGAAATTTTTGCACTTTGAAAAATAAATACGACCTCACGTTGTGTCAATATACGTTTATACACTGCCTCGAAACTTTCGTCCATCATAAAAAAATTCGGATTATGTTCAATTTTCTGCGTTTTTCGTATCCGTAGCAAGATTTTGGAGAGTGGTTTTGACAATTCAGAGCCACTTTTTTCCATACGGAAAAAAAACCCGCATATGAAAATGTCGGACTCAGTGTGCGGCAATATTATAATATCTGATCGTCTTATTTTTTTGACTTGCTTGCAGAGAAAGGCTTACCAAAAGAAAGTTTGGAGGGTTGTAACTTTTCATGTTTTCTGGGTTGGTAGATGCACCGGGGACCCGATTATAGCACTTAAACAGAAAAAGTTAGATTTTCATGATATGCCCCCTTTAAAGATGCATTATGGAAGATTTTGCTTTGTAAATACTGTCTTTCTGCCTTTTCCAGATTCACAACGACAAGCTGACAATAATAATTCAGAATTTTAACTGTCAGGTTCGAATTTTCAGCAAATGTTTACAGTTTTACGCCATTTGTCTTTGTGTGGTAATGTCATATCGGAATATGATTTGAGCTTAGGTAGACTTACTCAATTAGATCATTCAATGGTTCATGGAAATGGATGGTCACTGCAGTGCTCTTTGTGATCTCCGTTTCCATGGTAACAACATGACTCGTCTGATTCGTGGATGTTCTTTCGGGATTACTGTTGTAGTTCTGGAATTTTGCTTTGCGATAAAAAAGAAAAAAAATCACACTTGTCTTGTCTTATTTTGCTAATCTATTTTCCACTGGTATTGATGGTGGGAAATTATTTTAAATGTAAAATGTAACTAAATTATTTAGATGTTTGTGATAACTGCTCATAATTTTTTATATATTATCACATTTAATGGAATAAAAAATATATGTAGATTCAAATTTGTGTTGCATTTTTAAATCATGCACATCAAATACTAAAGAACAAACTAAAACTTTAAAATAAAAATTTTAAAAAGTTTTAGTAGCCTAATTATGACCTTTATAAGTAGTTACCCTCTTCCTGGCCAGGAAATAATGATCATTTAATTTGCAATCTCTAGTGTGATAATTTAGAGGAACTGAAATGGTTAACACTGATGGAGGTGAAAAGTATGACCTTCAAGTAAAAGCAGTTTTTCCTCAGGAAATGTCTGTTACATTAAAAAGCCACTTGAGAGGACCTTTGAATTATCACAATTATGGATTAAATGTGACAAAGAGTCTTTTAATTGTTTATTTAATTTATTATTTAATTTGCGGTATTGATTTTTTTTTAAATTAAGTTAACTGATGTGAAATAATTACATTGTGAATTTTCTGTATATTTACAAAAAAAAAACTTTTACATATGAATGATAGATGTGCCTTTTAAACAGACTTTTGCGAGATGATCAAGATTATCAGAGGTTTTGATATCACTGTTTCAAAATAAAAGACTCACATTTGCTGAATCATGAGAGTGAGACACTAGCTCATTTAACTTTGCGCCAAATTGGAATATCGCACAAAACGAATAAAGCAGCGTTTCCATCCCATGTGTTCAAGAGAACAAAATCGTCACTTCTTGGGAAATTAGTGCAAAGTATCCAAAGCTTCTGCAATCGGGGAATAAACTGTGGCTCTTTTTTCCTCCATCATAAATGACACGCGTCTCAGAGCGGGCGGGCGAAACGCAGTAATCGCTGTCATGTTATCTTGCGTTCGTGTGCACTGATCAGGGAGTCAGACACTTTAAGGGCTGCCTCAATCACAAAAATCCTTCCAGTGCACTGAAACGTTCACTCCCTGAAAAAGTCCCACAATGCACCACGAAAACCAGGAAGCATCGACGCTCACTATGTTCCCTTAACAGAAGTTATGAAGCGCGAAACATAAATCACATGAGTCAACTCTACACATAATGACACGCGTGACTTGTTTTTTGTAATGACATGTTTTTTAAAATACAAACCATTATTTAATTTTATTTCAGCATAAACATCAATCGCTAGACAGGTAATGAACAATATAGCTAACATTTATCATTTATTTACGGCTGAAATGTTGCACGTATATGTAACAAGCAAAGTATTTATCATGATGTACTTTAAATAACGTTACAAATAATGAAAGGTATAAGTTGTGCTGTTCATAAATACCAGTAGTGAAGTTGTGCCCCACTGTCCTGCAGAGTATCTCCAACCCCAATCAAACACATGAAGCAGATAATCAAGCTTTTCAGGATCACCTGAAACTACACATGCAGGTGTGCTGAAGCAGGCTGGAAATAAACTTGGCAGAACTGTAGGGCCCCGGGAGCAGGGTTGAAACTCTGACATATGGTTTGTGGAGAACGCAATCCCAGAATGCATTACGACAGGCTTAGTGAAAAAATCATCTAAGATTGTGGAGAGAAATATCTAATTAAAGGCATCTGTTTAACCCTGTATTTATGTAGGCTATATATTTTTTTCTGTCTATACCATGGTCTGTCTGCACACTCAATTCTGAGTGTGTTCAGACTTGTAGTTTGGTTCGCTTGGTTTGTTTGGTCCAGACAATCTCCCAAAAAACATTTAGTACTGGTCCGCTTATCGCTTAACACCGAAACTAAAGATTCCGAACCTAAAGGTACAGAGATATGTTTTTTATTACGCATTACGTTGGAACTTACCAAACATCCAAAACAATGCTGTGTGCCGGGATAAATGTGCTCACTGTATGCGAGTAGCCTACGTATGATGGTATTTTGACCAGCTGAGAACTCGTGAAGAGCTTATAAAATGTGTAAAGGAGTCAAAAACAGCGGCAGGAATCCTGTCACACAAACAAACGAAGATTGTGGTTCTGACGCCTGTACCGAACTGTGATGGGCAACATCGTGGCTATGACGAGAAAAACAGGTATGCTTGAGCATTCTGTCCTTTTTAGGGTAGCATCTTGTGATATCATGTCATGTTTTTGGTTTATTTACATGTCTTTGGTCCGTGTTGAATTTATATTTCATTCAAACCACACCAGAGTTCTCTTGGAAGCAGATCGAGACCCATCTTTTCAGCGTTCTTGGTCCGCTTGTTTGGTGCGCACCAGGGTTCAGATGGCAGCGTTCACACTTATTGAAATGAACCGCACTAACAGAGCAATCGCACCAGGGTTCGTTTTAATCCAACCAAACCTGCCAAGTGTGAACACACCCTTGGCTGGAAGGTGTGCATTAAAACTGTTCTCAGTTCCCCTCCACTGCACATTTTGTATCACACCTGACTATTTCACACATCTGATTTGGCTCCAAGCTGAAATATGTGAGTCAAATAAGAAAGACATCTAAAATGTGCATGGCTAGGCAATTCAATGATCACATTTGAGGACCACTGGATGAAATTCTATTGGAATCAATTAAGAGTCCAGCCTCCTATGTGCTTCACATAAGAAGTGTTATTTATGTAGCGTGTAGAGTTGCTGCCAATCTAGAGCATTCCTATTCAGTCAATTATGAGTTTCCATAGGATGCTATTCATTTGGGAAAGTCATTGTTTTTTCCTTTAGTCCCTACACAGACCTATTTGATTATCGGGAATGAACTTCTATCATTGAGCAGAAGTTGAACAAAAAAAACTGCTGTCTCCCATCCAGAACTAAACTAATGGAATTTCAGTAAAAATAGGAACTGTTTGTCTCGTTTTGACTGTTAGAAGAATCTCCAAGAGTCCCTTAAGCATTTCCCAGCTTCTTTTTTTTCTTCCAAGGATCACCTTTCAGCTCGCCAGTGACATACCTCTAATGTCTCTCTGTCCAAAACAAACACCAGCAGATCCTCTTGTCCTATTCTTTATACTGAAGCCTGTCCCCTGCCCCCCCCCCCCCCCCCCCCCCGCCTTGTCTCCTCTTCCATATTCAGAAAATTGCCAATCCCAATCTAATTTATGGAATATTTTCAAGGTAACCATATACGCAGAGCGTCGGCGATAACATCTCCAGGCCCCCGTGACAGGCAGGAACTGTGCAGTGCGTAGTTAATAACATAAACTCCTGCACAGGCCAGTCTAAGGGAGAAGGGTAGTGAGGAGAAAGAGAGAGGCAGTCAGAGAAACCAGTATACGACGTAATTGGGACCATGTGAGCTTCCCCCAGCAGAGGATTAGGAAAGAAACGGAACTCTGCTAGGCCTCGAGATCGCTTTCAATTAGATGCGCCCAGGGCAAGTGAGAGAGAGGCACTTGGTGAGGAGAGCATGAAGCGTCTCGGTGGAGGAAGCCATGCTGGGGTGAGCGTGGGGTCACGTCCAAGTGTTGCTAATCGAAGATAACATGCTATGTTCATGCACCATCTAGGGTGGGTGTATTTTGGGGATTAGACTTTCAACTGATAAGCATGCAACATAAATAGCCTCAATGAAGGGATGGAATGATGGCGGCCGTAAATAGGGATCTCAGAGATAACTTCAAATGTTAGGGCTTAGCTGTAATAAAAGATGGCACTAACATAATTTCAAACTTTCCATGTCAATCTTATCAGGCAAAGCAGTCTTTCAAAACTAAAATGGATTCAACATGTGTTTTCAGAACCAATCATCCAATGTCTGAACCAATACTCCTGCCAAGATGCCTCGAGTCATTACTTGAAACCCAATGAAAAGCAAGGTGGCCTGTTTACGTAACATTTACGAGTAGTCTGTAAAAATGCATTTAGTCACACACATGTTGGATAAAGGGGCTTGTCAGAGACTATATGCTAATGTTATTGCTACAGCATTAGCTATGACTTAATCAGAGCTGTGTCATTGACATCCTAATGAAAACAGCAAGACATATATATGCTTCCATTCAATCGGTATTGAATGGTGGTACATGAGATTTATCCCTATATCTGGCTCCACTTTCGCACAGATGGCTGAAAGTAGCTCTGTTTTGTTAATGGCTCAATTATTACATGCACAGCCTGGCATTGGCCCAACAGGTGGGCTTAGCGAGTCCCCGTTGGCGAGCCATACGACTTCTGCAAATGGAAAAAACTAAGAACCAATTATGATGTTTCATTGATAATTAAAATGTTAGGAGGCACATTAAAAACGTTCATAGTATGAACACTTCACCTATATGGTCTGACTTATTAAGGACACTTTGAAGCCACAAATGAATATGGAAGACTTTTAACATTTTAAACTAGATTTGTACTGCTAATGTCGGTAGTGTATGTTAATGAACAATGTGTGAGAGGCAGTGCAAAAATAAAAAAATGCATTATGGCTGTTGACGCTTTTGGCAATGCCCTTTTGGTCTGTTTTCTCTAGTCATATAG
>CM060623.1:7180123-7357623 GCA_030578275.1 Meda fulgida
TTTCCGTTTACTACTATAGAAGTGTATCTAACTATGATGACTTCTGCTTCTGAGAAACTTGGAAATGTAAAAAGTTTCCCATTTCACATCAGATTTAAGTTGGTCATGTGAACTCGGCATGTTTACCAACAGAAAACTGCTTGGTTTAGAGTGACTTCTGTGTGAGCGCTGCTTGATGCTTCACTACACTATTGACAGTGGACAATGGACCTTTTCCTCTGCGAATTGTTTCTAATGTGTTTGCGCCTTTAAAGATGTTTTCAGTTATATGTTCAGTATAAACTGGATGTTGCTAAAATACTTTAGGAGAAATAAACAGAGACAATTAAGTAAATTCGGTAACACTTTATTTTGATAATCCCTTTTGAACATTCTGTTAACTATAAGTAACGTTGCACTTACATGTTAACTTACTCTCAGTAGAGTATTAGTAGACTTTCTGCTTAATATCTTCTAACACTTTATTTTGATGCTCCCTAACAGACATTCCACTGACTATAAGTAACTTTGCAAGTACATGTCAACTTATTCTAACCCTACCAGTCTACTAATATGCAGTAGAGCTAATTAGATTTCTATAATGGTTTTCTTGGACTTTAAAAGGTTAGTTCACTCGAAAAGCAAAATTATGTCATCAGTTACTCACTTATCAATTACTTTTTAAAGCAACAAATTAGTAGTTGTATGGACTGTAAATGGAGGAAAAAAATCGCTAAGATTTCCTTAAAAATGTTTTAATTTGTGTTCCGAAGATAAACGAAAGTCTTACTGGTTTGGGAAGACATGAGGGTGAGTGATTGATGACAATATTTTCATTTTTGGGTGAACTCACCCTTTAACCCTGTGTAAATTGGTTAAAATCAGGTATTAATTGATTTGTTGTAGTAGTTTTTTAACCACACTGAAAACGTCTCGGTTACATATGGTAACCCTCGTTCCCTGAGGGAGGGAACGGAGACGTAGGTCATGACTGACCAATAGGAATCTCGCCAGAGAGGCCAATCTACTTCGAGTGAAACTAAAACAGGCCAATGCACATTGGCGTGCAATCATTTGCATCAGCTGCGCGACCTCGTTAGCGCGGGTATTTAACAAGCAGCTGAGCGATTGCACAGTTAGTTTTTTGCTGAGGAGCCAAGCCTGAGAAGCTGGCCGCCCCGGCGGGCGGCAGCAGATGTGGCGACGGGACCTACGTCTCCGTTCCCTCCCTCAGGGAACGAGGGTTACCATATGTAACCGAGACGTTCCCTATCGGTCAGTCACTACGACGTAGGTCATGACTGACCAATAGGAATCCCTACCAAAGCGCCACAGCTGCTGCACCCCATCCAGCGCCCCCGTGCAAGCCTCTACACCTTCTTGCCTGGAAGGACGATAGGAGGAGGCCTACACAGAGAGTTTGACACTGTTGTTCCGTGATAACCCACACAGTGACATATTGGATAACACTGGGAAAGCGTGCCTTTCCTGTTTAGGAAGGAACGCTGCGGAAGCCACTTCTTCAAAGAGTTACGTGGAAATACATATGGACTAACCCGAAGGCTGTACTGCATATGAAATAATGGGTGACTTAGCCCAAGGGAAAGACACGGGCTTCCGATAGGAGGATCCGTGGAATATATACACATATGGGATCCCCGTAGGGTCACACATATGGAACCCAGCCCAGATCCGGTTCTCAAGGATTCAACGGATAAGGGCCTGGCGCCGGACGCTCCGCCAAGTCTGGGACGAGGGGTTTTGGAGGACTCGACAGGTTTTTCACTCTGGAGCAATAGGGGTGCACAGTAGGGTGCAGCAAGCCGACAGAGCCGGACCTCTCAGTGCTTCTACCCGTTTAGGGTGAGAACACGGGAGGAGACCGGCTCTACACGTAGGCTATAGTATCGAGCGAACGTGTTAGGTGTCGCCCAGCCCGCAGCTCTACAGATATCTGTTAGCGAGGAGCCACGTGCCAGCGCCCAGGAGGATGCAACGCCTCTCGTAGAGTGTGCATGCAACCTAAGCGGGCAGGGCACGCCCTGTGCTTGGTAAGCCAAGGCGATGGCATCCACTATCCAGTGGGCCAACCTCTGCTTGGAGACAGCCTTTCCCTTCTGCTGGCCTCCGTAACAGACAAAGAGCTGATCTGAGGTCCTGATGCTTTGAGTTCTGTCCACGTACATACGCAGAGCGCGAACGGGACAGAGCAAAGCCAGGGCTGGGTCTGCCTCCTCCAAGGGCAGCGCTTGCAGGTTCACTACCTGGTCTTTGAGGGAGTGGTAGGAACCTTGGGCACATAGCCAGGCCGGGGTCTTAGTACCACGTGGCCGTCACCCGGCCCGAACTCTAGGCACGATTCGTCGACCGAAAATGCATGCAGGTCTCCTACCCTCTTGACAGAGGCCAATGCAACCAGTAGCAAAGTCTTCATGGAAAGAAGCTTTAAGTCTACTGATTGCAGAGGCTCAAAGGGAACATCCTGAAGTGCTCGAAGAACCAGGGAAAGATCCCAAGAGGGTATGGAGGGGGGTCGAGGAGGATTTAATCGTCTCGCCCCCCTAAGAAACCTGACGACCAGGTCGTGCTCTCCAACTGTTTTGCCATCTAGGTGGTCATGATAAGCAGAAATAGCGGCAGCATGTACTTTGAGGGTGGAAGGGGACAGTCTACGCTCCAACCCCTGCTGCAAGAAGGAAAGCACAGACCCTATCGAACATCTTCGGGGGTCTTCTCGGCGAGAAGAACACCACTCGACGAACAGGTTCCACTTCAGGGCGTAAACACGTCTCGTGGACGGCGCCCGTGCTGAAGTGATGGTGTTAAGTACCTCTGGGGGTAAGTCACCTAGAACCTCCGCGTCCCGAGGGACCAGACATGGAGTTTCCAGAGGTCTGGGCGCGGGTGCCATAGGGTGCCCCGTCTCTGAGTCAGGAGGTCCTTCCTCAGAGGAATGGGCCAAGGAGGGACTGTCGCGAGGAGCATGAGTTCCGGGAACCAAGTCCGGGTGGGCCAATAGGGAGCCACCAGAAGGACCTGCTCCTCGTCCTCCCTGACTTTGCACAGTGTCTGTGCAAGTAGGCTCACTGGGGGAAACGCATATTTGCGGAGGCCCCGGGGCCAGCTGTGTGCCAGTGCGTCCGTGCCGAGTGTTCCCTCGGTCAGGGAGTAAAACAGCTGGCAGTGGGAGGTCTCTGAGGAGGCAAACAGGTCTACCTGAGCCTCTCCGAACTCTCTCCAGATCAGCTGAACCACCTGGGGGTGGAGTCGCCACTCTCCCGGAAGCACAGCTCGTGATAGCTCGTCGGCCACACGGTTGAGCACGCCGGGGACATACATGGCTCGAAGCGACCTCAGATGCTTCTGACTCCAGAGGAGGAGATGGCGGGCGAGTTGCGACATGCGACGGGAGCGTAGACCACCTTGTCGGTTGATGTACGCAACGGTCGCAGTGTTGTCCGTGGGGACCAGTACGTCCCTGCCCCGTAGCGGCCTTTTCAAGCGGCTCAGAGCGAGATGTACTGCTAGCAACTCGAGGCAATTGATGTGCCAATGCAGTTGGGGAGCCGTCCACACCCCTGACACTGCATGCCCGTTGTACGTGGCACCCCAGCCGGTGGCAGAGGCATCTGTGAATACCACAGCATGCCTGGAGACCTGTTCCAAGGGGACTCCTGCCCGAAGGAACGAAAGGTCTGACCACGGGCTGAAGGTCTGACGGCAGGCCGGTGTGATTGCCACCCGGTGAGTGCCGTGATGCCACGCCCATCTCGGGACTCGGCCGTGAAGCCAGTGCTGAAGCGGTCTCATATGAAGCAAGCCGAGCGGGGTTACCGCTGCTGCCGCTGCCATATGCCCCAGGAGCCTCTGAAAAAATTTCAGTGGGACCGCCGTCCTGCCTTTGAACGTGTTCAAGCAGTTCAGCACCGACTGAGCACGCTGCTCTGTGAGGCGCGCTGTCTGAGTGACCGAATCCAACTCCATACCGAGAAAAGAGATCCTCTGCACAGAGGAGAGTTTGCTCTTTTCCCAGTTGACCTGAAGACCCAACTGGCTGAGGTGCCTGAGCACGAGGTCCCTGTGTTCGCATAGCTGATCTCGAGAGTGTGCTAGTATGAGCCAGTCGTCGAGATAGTTGAGGATGCGAACGCCCTGTTCTCTCATGGGAACAAGGGCCCCCTCCGTGACTTTCGTGAAGACACGGGGGGACAGGGACAGCCCGAAGGGTAGGACTTTGTACTGATATGCTCGACCCTCGAACGCAAAGCGCAGGAACGGCCTGTGCCGAGGAAGAATCGAGACATGAAAGTACGCGTCTTTCAGGTCGATCGCTGCAAACCAATCTTGGGGACGGATGCATTCGAAAATGCGTTCCTGCGTGAGCATTTTGAACGGTAGCTTGTGGAGGCTCCGATTCAAAACTCGCAGATCCAAGATCGGTCGTAACCCACCACCTTTCTTGGGTACAATGAAGTAGGGACCGTAGTGCCCTGACCTCATATCGGCTGGAGGGACCGGCTCTATCGCGTCCTTCGCCAGTAGGACTGCGACCTCCGCACGCAAGACATGGGCATCGGCTGCTCTCACTGTAGTGGAGTGGATGGCCCGAAACTTGGGGGGACGCCGGGCGAACTGAATCGCATAGCCGAGCCTGATGGTCCGAATGACCAAAGGGACCGCAGGCGTACCCGGAGTGGGGCAGCGAGGTGGAACACAGGGACGCGGCTCGGGGGGCTCTCTCTGGGAGGCGGCCCGTAGCGGGGTCTGTGTGCGCTGTGCAGCACTTACCTGGTTCCACAGGGCAGGAGGTGCAGGAGGCGGCTCGGTGGCGTTCTCGAACTGCACACTGCTGCTCACTGGCGATAGAGGAGGCGGATGAGAGTGGTGAGGATTCTGTCCCCCCACTGCTCTCCGGGTCCCCTTCGGACCCAGAGATGGTAGAAACTGCTCTTTTATTAAAAATGTGGGTACCGCTGGTTTTAAGGCCAGCGGCGGAACAAAAAGATTTTCCACCCAGCCCTCCTCCGGGGGACGGAGCGATGCGGTCATCGTCTCCTGAAGAGCAGTTCCCTCCATCTCCGGGTCGCCCGTCCTAGGGCCGCTTACTCTTGGCTTTGCCGCCCTTCTTGGCGGGGGCCTGGACGGGCAGGGCGCCCTGCCTGCGACTGGCTCCACGGCGCCGCTTAGGTGGAGGCTGCTGCTGCGGCGCGGGAGCAGGGGCAGACGCAGGAGGACGCCCTCGGCGACGAGCAGACTGAGGAGCCGCAGGCGGTGGAGTGGAGGCAGCAGCTGACCGCCGCGGCAGGATGTGACTGATCGCCTCAGTCTGCTTCTGTACAGCCGAGAACTGCTGGGCAAAGTTCTCGACCGCGTCGCCGAAGAGGCCGGTCTGGGACACGGGGGAGTTAAGAAACCTGAGCTTGTCGGTTTCCCTCATGTCGGCCAGACACAGCCAGAGATGGCGTTCCTGGACCACCAAAGTGGACATCGCACGACCCACAGACCGCGCGGTAACCTTCGTCGCACGAAGCGCGAGGTCCGTCGCGGTACGAAGTTCTTGGAGAACTTGTGGGTCGTGACCACCCTCGTGCAGGTCCTTCAGTGCCTTAGCCTGATGAACCTGCAACAACGCCATAGCGTGTATGGCAGAGGCAGCTTCCCCGCAGGCCTTGTAAGCCTCATCGGTTAAGTCCGACGAGTACCTACAGGCGCGTGAAGGAAGACACGGTTCCCCACGCCAAGTGGAGTTAGGGCACAGTTGCATAGCAACGGCCCGTTCCACTGGCGGGACACGCGTGTATCCCTTAGCTGCCCCGCCATCAAGGGTGGTGAGGGAGGAGGAGCCACCGGGACGGTTTCTGGCAGTGAAAGGTGCCGTCCACGTCCCCGTGAGCTCCTCATGCACCTCCGGGAAGAAAGGCACTGGAGTGGGTTGCTGAGAACCAGCGCGCGCCACCCCGAGATACCAATCATCCAGCCTCGAGGGCTCGGGACACGGTGGAGGGTTCCACACGAGCCCGATCCTGTTGGCGGCCCGGGAAAGCATGGCCATCATCTCCGGGTCCGACTCGGGCACCGCTGGCACACCCGAAGGAGGCAGCGGCTCCGAGCCGTCGTCCGCGGAGCGGTCTGACCCACCCTCCGATGCAGCGATCGACATCTGGTCGTCGCGGGGAGCGCCGAACGAAACGACCGGTACGCATCTCGAGGATGGTCCGGCGCGTTCCGTTGGCAGCTGAACTGGTTGCAGAGCATGAGAGGAGTGGGGGTTCCTAGGGGGTTGGTTCCCCGAAGGAAGCGCGCTCACTGTAATCCTCAAGTCACCCATGTCACTGCCGGAAGCAACCCGCGAAGGGGGGTTGGACCGAGGTGCAGGCACGGGGACTCCGCCCCTTTGCAGGAACGAGAGTCTCGACCTCAGCTCTGAGATGGTCATCTTCCCACAATGGGTACATGACTCATCCACGAACGCTGCCTGTGCGTGTTCGAGGCCCAGACACACAAGGCAGCGATCGTGACCATCCCGCGATCCCAGGTAACGACCGCATCCAGAAACACACAGATAGAACGTCATCTTGAAAAAGACGCGAACTATCTGTGTTTGCTCTTTTAGGGACTACTCTCACTGGTGCTGAAGCACGCAGGGGAGCAGCCTCAGCGATCACAGGGGAATGTGCACCCGACTGTGCGCTGGGAGATCTTACCAGCCGTTAAAACAGCTTTTTTGTTTGCTCTTTAAAGAGGAGGCTGCTCACGCTGCCGTGCTGTCGCGCCCAGCACCAGAAAAAAAAGAGAGAAGTTCAAAAAAGAAAAGCCTGTAGAAGTTTTCCACTGCAGTAGAGGCATCGAAGTGTTTGGCTCCGAAGCAAAAAGCTAACTGTGCAATCGCTCAGCTGCTTGTTAAATACCCGCGCTAACGAGGTCGCGCAGCTGATGCAAATGATTGCACGCCAATGTGCATTGGCCTGTTTTAGTTTCACTCGAAGTAGATTGGCCTCTCTGGCGAGATTCCTATTGGTCAGTCATGACCTACGTCGTAGTGACTGACCGATAGGGAACTTCAGTTTATTTGCAGTCCCATTGTTCAGTGATAAGTTAATTTCTTTTTATTAACTACTTTGAATTTAATTGCTGGTGATGAAAATCAAGTGGAAGCTTTGACAGAAATTGACAGGTTACAACAAAAATGACGTTTTTACACAGGTAGATTTTTTTTAGTTTTCAAGACATTGCATTATTTTTTCTTTGTACTGCATCAACTAATGTAGACAGGAATTCACAATCTCCTCTAACTGTACACCACAGGTTTTACAAATTACATGCGCAGTCCTGCTGGGGACATCTTCAACCCTGAGCATTACAAGGTAAACCAGGACATGACGCAGCCGCTCAGTAACTACTTCATTGCTTCCTCCCACAACACCTACCTGATGGGCGACCAGCTCATGTCCCAGTCTCGGGTGGATATGTACGCCTGGGTGCTTCAGGCCGGCTGTAGATGTGTAGAAGGTAAGACTGGCCTGATTTTCTATAGTTCTTTTTAGCGTTGCATCTTAAATAAGTGAATGAATTTCCAGAGTTTGTGAACTATTCATGAGAAGCAAAGCTCTGTGTGTGATTTGTAAAATATGCTTTAGTTTTCTTGAGAAATACAAAGGAACAAATATCAAATACCTGTACATTTATTTAATACATTTAAACTTTGTTTTATTATCATCCTTTAGTGGATTGCTGGGATGGGCAGGATGGAGAACCAATCGTACATCATGGCTACACCCTGACTTCCAAAATCCTTTTTAAAGATGTTATTGAGACCATCAACAAATATGCATTCATCAAAACCCAGTAAGAGACATCAGATATATTGGATATTAACTGATTTAGAAGGTTAAAGGTAGTGGTCGACAGATATAAACAACTAACAAAAAGCCAGACTTTGACTTTTTTTAATCTGAGAAGAGCAAAACAAAGTATGTATAATTATTTTGAGTCAGTCTTTTTGTGAGAAAATGCAATTTTTAGTGTACACATACAAAGTTATGATTATGGGCCAAGCACCAACACTGCTTCTTCCACCATGAAAGTCTAAGGCAGCCCACTGAACCGCTTGTGGAAAAGTTATGAAATTTGGCACACAGATAGAAGACAGTCTGAACAGTTACCATTGCAAATTGTGAGTCTCTAACTCAAACCCTCAAGCAACACCAACTGTCCAAATTTTCACTAATGTTTACGCTTATAACTTTTGAAATGTAAGGGCTAGAAACAAAATAGAAACAAAAATGTTTCCTCTGATTCTTTGGCTCAAGACAGTTCAAACGCAACCTATGATGTCATTTTCCATCATGAATGTTTTATTTTATGAAAAACGTACTTTTTCAAACTCCTAGACCGCTAATCCAAATTTAACGAAAATCGGATCAGATCAACTTCAGACCATCCCAACAAAATGTTATGGAATTCAAATTTCACCAAATCGTTCATGTTGATGGCTTTTTCTTATTCTTTTTAGTTGTACGATTAAATACATGTCCTTTTTTTTATTTCATTTTTTTATACAATTTCTGTATCTGTGAACAAATTACAATAATGAGATAATTAAACAGAAATTATAAGAAGCTGCTAAAACACTTTAATCAATTTTACATATAATAGATGTATATAGATGTATGCTAAAATTATGTGTCTATACACACACACACAAACACATAAATGTATATCTTACTTTTCCGGGCTACGACAACTATTACTCTGATGTTTCAGTGCTGAAGGTTTATGTGCCTGACAGCTGGCAGTGAAGGACAATCAATGCTGGCCCACAGTCACGTTGTTTTTGTAATATCCCATTCTCTGACAACAGCACTGTTGGGCAGAGTGTCTAGGGAATGTGTGAACGCGTTGGTCCACATGAACATTTCACACTGACAGCTTGTTTCTACATGACTTCCTCCATCGCTATGAGTTTCAGGTGTTGTTGTTGCTAAAGGTCATAATGCAATGAAGCTAAATAAAGAGAAGATGACCAAAGAATGACATACAGTACACAAGAGTATATAGCCTTCAAGCAAGAGCTCCAGACAAACACAACAAACAATGCTCCAGACAAACAATACTGTCCTGTTACTATATTTAACATTACAGCAACAGCATATATTGGTTCTGAGAAACATAGCGAAACCAATGTTCCTCATGTATGTAGCAGAATCAACGCAACCTCAGCATCCATTTTCAAGACTTCCCACTTAGGTCTCTCCAGCCATGGGAAACTTTTCTAATATTAGCGCATGTCCTAAAGCTCTTCTGTCTCTCAGCCATCTTTCTTTCTACAGTCTTTGTTCAAATCTCCCTCTTACTCACTCTCTCTCCTCCTCCCTCATGAGTGGACACGCCCCCTACTGCTGATTGGCTAAGCGTGTTTTGGTGCTCGGGCCAATCCACTTTCAACAGCGTTTCTCAGAAAACGCTTACTGCACCTTAAGTCTTCTGTCTCAAACCTGAATGACATTTTAAGTCTTTTTATTAGTATTAAAAAACTAAGTATCACTATTATCATAGATCTGTAAATGCATGTTTTTGGACTATTTCCTCAGGTATCCAGTGATTCTTTCCATTGAGAATCACTGCAGTGTCCCTCAGCAAAAGAAGATGGCTCTGTATCTGACTGAAGTGTTTGGTGATAAACTGGACATATCCTCCATCCCCACAGACCCATCTGGACTCCTGCCTTCACCTGAAGACCTAAAAGGCAAAATACTCATCAAGGTAACTGTCTAAACATTATTTTTTACAAATGTTCATTCAAAAGCAGCAAATTTATGGTTATTTTCAGAAGATGACTGCACTCATGATGTAAAACAAGCATGATGTAAAACAAATTATTTGTATGAACACACAGTATAATTAACTAAACAACATAAATTAAGCTACTAGGATAGAATATGTAAAAATATGCTTTCAATTTATTTTTATGCAAATTAAAAATGTGCATGGTATTAAAAATGTTTTGCTGCTTAATATGTTACTTATTTTTCTCATAAAATTTTATTATATGTAATCTTTTACCAAAAAATAAGAGACATTTCTGCTGTTGGTCGTTTTCTATCATAAAAACCCTTAGAGCAGCAAAACCGTAGAGTCTTAATGATATAAAATCTATTTGCTGAAGTTCAGCCCTCTCCTGTGCTTTTAATAAAGTGTGAGGTTTGGAAATTGGGCCGTAGATAGAGCAGCTCGGCAAGCGAGTTGGCACTATAATTGGAAGGCAGACTGACGTTCCCACTAGAAAGTGAATCCTGAACTGTAAACTGGGCCAGCCGGTCATATTGACAAATTGCTCGGCACAGGCTGTGAATCATGGAGCACGTGGCTACTGGGAGCCCAGAAAACAGACTGTGTGTTATAATGCACTCTCATCACAGCTCAATCATTGAATATGACTGGAATTTTGCTCTGTTACCATTGAACAAGGCTATAATAAATACTTAAATGTTTTCAACTCTACCCAAAAATGAAAATTCTGTCACCACCCACATTTAGTTTCAAACTTGTATGAATTTCTTTCTTCTGAGGAACACAAAAGAAGATGTTTTGAAAAATGTTGGTAACGGTTCGCATTGACTTCCTTTTGTATGGACAAAACAATTCAATGGAAGTCAACAGGAACCAAAACTCTTTGATAATCAACATTCTTCAAAATGTCTTCTTTTGTGTTCCGCAGATATAGGTTTGGAACAACATAAGGGTGAATAAATGATGACAGAATTTCCATTTTTTGGGTAGAGTATCCCTTTAAGTTTAATTGTTAAATTTTGTTTCATTTTACGTAAAAACAAAGTAGTGCAAAATGTACAATACTTTGAATATAATCCCTGATGATGAAAATCAAAACGAAAAAATAAATACAAATTGGGTAGAGAGTTAAATGGATTTTACAGTGTGTTAATGCAACGCCAAAGCCAATAAAAAGCAGCAACCAACAGCACGCACTAAAACTAATTACAGACATTGTTTGACCCTCTATTGATTTACCCATTTCTGTCTATCTATCACTGGCCTCTTTCTGTTAATGTCCCTGTCTATGTCATTGCTTCATCTCTGTAGTCAGTACATGCAGAAGTGCTGTTCTGTGCGCTTCAATCATACTTTTTACTGATAGCACTGTAAGAACCGATATGTCCCCTGGGTTTTAATTGTCTTGTAAGATGCTGTTACTTCTATAACACCCTTAGGCCAGAAACATTCTCTACAGAAATGCAGATAAAAATGCATTTAGTATTGAAAGCAGGCAGTCCCATTATATTTATGTACAATAATCTTTATACGTAATAGTAAATCAGACATAATAATCTTTTCACATACTGTTTTTCACCTACTGTATAGTAGGGCAGTTTGCGGGTAATGCAGAAGAGAAAAATAAATACGAATAAGACAATTTACACTAATAACTACTATAGCTCCCCTTGTGGTAAAACTGATCATGCAACATGTACTTGTGTTGGGTTATAAATTGCATCATTATGAACACAAACATGAAATCAAGCTTTAATAGCTAAAATCATTTGCTTTCAAACCTTTGTGTATAGATGCTATTAGAGATTTCTTTCTACAGGAAACCAAGGGTCAGATTTAGTAACAGCTTGCGCCAGCGCAAACCCTCTTTTGGCGTTAAATAACTACTGTCAGGATTTACTAAAGGCGCTCAGTGAAAAATTTGCTCTGAAAAGGCATGGACAGTTATTTTTGCTGATGACCTTATTGCATATGCATTTGTAGGAGTTTCCCATTCAGATGCAACATTTATGGGAGGAGAGTTTTTAAAGTTTTTAAATGTATCATGCACGGTGATTTACTAAGGTGTGCGCTAGTTAATTCACTGTTTTTTTGCGCCATTATTTACCGCCCAAAGCATGTCTTAAATCAGACGCTTAATTGGGCTGCTCTTGTGTTGGTCATTATCTGCGTCTGTGTTCTTTAATTTGTAATCAGTAGATCGCTCGCACAGCTTTCCATTCCCATCTGCATTTTTTTGGAATTGTGCTCTCACACTAATTTGCCCTCTTTTGTATATCTGGCCCCAACTCTTCCTATTACTGCCAATGTGTCCTTTCACTGTGTCCTAATGTAATCACTCTGGTTCTACTTGCACCACTCAGAGCGGGATTCGAACCTGCATTTCTGGCATGGAAGGCTAGCGTGCTAATAAGGATGCTAAAGACTACAGCGTCAAGAGTCAGTCGCTAATGCGCCTCTTGGGGCCAGGGGAGTGAAGTATACTCGCACAGCTCTTACTAGCTAGCCTCTGTTACACTCGCCCCCCTAAATCTCACTCCCATCTGGGTCATGGCACCAATGTAACCCCTTCATTTCTACTCCCAACTCTCCAAGCAGGATTCCAACTGCCGTATCTGGCATGGGAGGCGAGCGCGCTAACAAAGACGCTTAAGACCGCAGCCTTTAGAGTCAGTCTCTAGTGCGCCTCTTGAGGCCAGGAGAGTGAGGTTTACTTGCACAGCTCTTTCTAGCTTGCCTCTGTTACACTAACATTTCCTGAAAAGAAAAAATTTCTATCTGCACTTAAACAAAAAATCAATTTGAAAATGAACACCAGCCAATCAGGTTTAAAAAAAAAAAAAAAAAGATGTTTAACATACAGTTGTGTGGAACACGATTTTGGGCCATGTTATATTTCACTGTAGGTTAGGAACTGGATTTCAGAGTATTGTTGTTAGTGTCATCATATTATAGTTTATAAATGGTAGAAAGTGATTGCTCTTTAAAACCACCTAATTAGCACCAGAAAGACATAAACAATGTCTCCTTTGTCTTGATGATGTCTTAAAGGCCACATATGTAGTTCTGCAACATTAGTGTCAACAAAGGAATTACAAAAATAATAGGTGTGTTCGAGTTTGTGGAGCTAATCAGTGTCTAACTCAAAGCTGTGGATGTTAGTAGAAATTATGCTGACAGCGCCGATGCCACGCCAGTGAAAATCTGTTTTCATGTTATAGTCATGTTTATCTAAATAAATTGATGCAAAATATAGATCCCACTTTATTGGTAAATGCTTATGTTATTGTTGTACATATAGCCTCTATATTAAACAGTAGCTGCAGTACATCAAGTACTGAATGAAGTGTTGTAAATGTCTGAAAATCTGTTTATTTGAAAAATGTTGCATTTAATTAACTTTATCAGCGATAAAGAAAGCAAACAGTGCAAGCGTCACTACGGGAAGCAGAAATTGTCTCTGACTTATCTGCTCCTTTTTTCAACTCCTCCGCTGACTGCAAGAGTTTATACTGCACTAGTGTTAAATATGAATTAGAACACATTTCACATATTTTCTATGTTTCATAGGGTAAAAAACTGGCTGCAAATATAGACGAGAACGCAGAGGAGGGGGATGTGTCTGATGAAGACAGTGCAGATGAGATGGAGGACGACTGTAAGCTGATGAATGGAGATGTAAGTAATGTTAGATGATTATATGGTGTATTTTAAATTATACTTAGTGGAAAAATGTGTTAACTTTAAGTAATCCGATCAAACAATGAGAGAATAGCTAATTATTATTCATAATTCTGAAAATAGAAGGGCAAATCGCGTGCATTGTGGGTTACAATATTCCATGCTGTCCGCTGTTATATTATACATTGCACATTTTGTACATTATAATATACTATATCATTTATAAATATAAGATTTTAGTATTATGAACTCTGATGAAACATTTCTTTCTTCAAGGACTCTGATTGTGTATTTTTAATTAAAATACTAATACTACAAAAACTATAGTTATATTTTCTTATAATTGTCCTTCGCAAATGTTTTTTTTTTTCATATTAAATGAGGTTTTTTTCACATTATAGAACTATTACTAACAGTTGGTGGAGAGATTTTATGTGTTTAATGTGTAATGTCATTAGTCTTCATTTTCAAAATGCAAAATATAATGCGTTTTATTATTATTGTTTAATTTAGGGTTAAAATATCCCCTAGACATATTCTTGAAAGTTTAATGAGAATTACCCTAATCCTCAATTCTTCAAGTCCTTCAATGTCTGGCATGTTATTTTAGCAGCTCATTTCAATCGTACTGCTTGCAAAGGGCTCTTAGAGAAACCTCAAAGGTTCATACATTTTAGATGAAAGCTCTCTCTTTTAAGTGTCGTAATGTAAAAATAAAGGAGACATTTTTGTAAGTGAATATTTGTCATGAATGTTTCTGTGTGTGTAAAATTGGGTCAAGAGGAATAAAGTTGAACTGACCTGGATATTTTGATGAATGGTTTTGACCTTGATGTTCTCTGTAGAAGGCTGCAGATGCTATTGCAATGCTAATTTTAAGGCATCACATGAGGTCAGTTCAAATTCAGTTCTCTCTGTGTCTACTCCTTTACAGACATCCATGAACAGGAAGCAGGCGGAAAATGTTGCAAAGAAAAAATTAGATAACCTCATGAAGGAGTCAAAGATTCGTGACCGGGAAGATCCAGACAGCTTTACCATGGCAGCCCTGCCGCCCACAGGAAAACATGACAAATCACCGCAGAAGGTTAATACGCTGTACTTGACCCAAACTGCACACATGGAGAGGAAAATGTTACAACATTTACACACACTGCAAAAAAATATCATGTTCTTACTCAGTATTTTTGACTTGGATTCCAGTACAAATATCTGAAACATTTTTAAATCAAGATGCATTTACTTGAGAAGCAAAAAAACGTAGTCACGCAATCAAAATTAAGTGAGTTTATGTCTAAAATAATAACAAAAATCTGCCCGTAAGGTAAGAAAAGTAATCAGTATATATAATAAAAATAAAAGTATTTTTTAAGTTAATTTTTTTCTTATTTTTGTTTTATTTTATTCTTATAAAAAAATGTTTTTAGTAATTTTGCTTCTCAAGTAAAATGATCTTTATTTGAGATTTTCTTTATATTTGTACTGGAAAACAAGACAACATACTGAGCAAGATGCAAAGTGCAAACAAATTCACCCTATTCACTTTGTTGCATTACGTTCTATTTTCTATTCTATTTTAATGCAATCTCCGATTTTTTTTTTTTCAATTGAATTAATCATCAATTTATACACTTATTATTTATAGAAAAAAATATAGGCCCCACGATATAGGCAAGGGGGGCAATATGATGTATTTGTGTAGCATTTTCCTCTGAAGTTCACCCTCTCCCTGACACTCAGTCTGTTTAATGTACATTTAGGACTTCTAAATCTAAATCACCTATATTATAACTAAGTCGCTAAGTTAGTTCACACTGTCATTCATCAAGGTGGACCAATTTGCTGAATAATGGGTTTATGTGTAAATGTGGATGATCATATCTTATTTGTCTTGCATAGGATGGACACTGAAATCAATTTCTTTTGTTAGTGTTAGAGTATGTCTACAGCGCAGTCAACCATTTGGAAAGAGCAAGAACAATCCTGTTTGAATAGGTTGCTACCGCCACCTAGTGATCATTGTGTCAAAGAATAAGTGTTGTCCATCCGCGGCAGAAAGTGTATCTATTGTTACTGTAACTGCACACTGTGAGGGTTTAACTATCATGATAATGTCTTGTGCATATTTGGTACATTTAGTGTATAAACCCCTGTCCAGATTTTCACTGCTATGCATCTATGTTTTGAATTCAGGGGAAAGCAGAAGACAGTACTGACACTGGAGATGAGGCCAACGTCGGTGGCAACAAACGTGTGTCTAAATCTTTCATGGGGAGCTTTTCCAAACGCAAGGTACTTTTAGATTACTTAGCAAATGCACCCACATTCAACAAGACAATGTTTCTTCCCATAACAACACACACTGAAAAATGCATCCTCTGCTGCATAAATCAATTATTCATACTGAATGAATGATTTATAGAAATAATAAAATGTGTGTATACGGCTCTCTGGAATACTTGATTCAGCTGTGTAATAAATGCTTTGCTATGGTTTATTTTCCAATAGTGTTCGGCTATCTCTGACATATTGACTTAATTAACACTATGTCACCTCAACTCCATCTGTGCACTGTAGAAAAAGACGAGTAAACTGAAAAAATCCTCCAGTTTTGAGGATACGGACACCGATCCGGAGAGCTCGAGTGGGGCGTCTAAAGCACCAGTGCATCACAGCAGGTACTATTAGAATTCATTATGTGTGAATTTATACAGTATATAGTCAGTTAACTATTTAAATATTTTGTGTGAATATGCTTCAACCTTCATGCAACTGTAAGTTGTAATCTGTTTTAACAGAAAGAAAAAAACCATGAAGTTGTCAAGAGCTCTTTCTGATCTGGTATACACAAAATCTGTCGGCTTACCAGACTTTGAGGCACAAGGTGAGAAGAACTGAAAATATATGTGAAAATCTCTGAACATTTGCACTTCCTGTGAGATTCAGTATTACAAGGTTGATGAAAAATGTATCCTTTATTTAGGCTCTAGAGTGAAACTACATTGAGCACTTAACCATTCGAGGAATCAATTAGAAATGTTTATTTTATTAAAGGATTAGTTCACTTCAGAAATTTCCTGATAGTTTACTCACCCCCACGTCATCCAAGATGTTCATGTCTTTCTTTCTTCAGTCGAAAAGAAATTAAGGTTTTTGAAGAAAACATTCCAGGATTTTTCTCCATATAGTGGACTTCAATGGGGTTCAAAGGTTTGAAGGTCCAGATTGCAGTTTCAGTGCAGCTTCAAAGGCTCTACACGATCCCAGCCGAGGAATAAGGGACTTATATAGCGCAACGATCTGTCATTTTCTAAAAAAGAAAAATATTTAAATACTTTTTAACCACAAATGCTCGTCTTGCACTAGCTCTGCGATGCGGCAGACAAATGGCATTTAAAAAAAAATAGTAAAAAAATAAAATAAAAGGTAAAACAGCGATGTCGGACGATTTTAAAGTTTTAAAATCGTTGAGTTTTTTTGCCCTACCCTACATTCCCTACACGCGTGACCTTTCAGCGTAATACGGTACGTGTTGCATCGCAGAGATAGTGCAAGACGAGCATTTGTGGTAAAAAAGTATACTTTTTTAAAAATTAAATGATCGATCGTTTCACTAGATAAGACCCTTATTCCTCGGCTGGGATCGTGTAGAGCCTTAAAAAAAAAACATCAACATTGGATGATGGTGTGACAAAGAAATTACACTGAATAAAAAAATGGTGTTGGATTTACTTTTAAACTATTTTCATTCAGAAATGTCTAGTAGATTTTACAAATAATTACAAAGAAACAGCAACAACAAAAAAATTAAACATGACATTTTGAAGTAGAAAGACATATGTGACCCTGGGCCACAAAACCAGTCATAAGTCACACTGGTATATTGATGGTAATAGCCAACAATACATTATCACTTAAATCACTTAAATATTAAGTTAAGATCATGTTCCATGAAGATATTTTGTAAATTTCCTACTGTAAATATATTAAAAAATATATGTTTATGAGGACGCAGCAAAATCTTGAACATAAATGCACAACTTTAAAGCCGATGTTCTCAATGTTTCGTTTTTTTTGCACCCTCAGATTTTCAAATAGTTGCCAAATATTGTCCTATCCTAACCAACCATACATCAATGGGAAGCTTATTTATCCAGCTTCCAGATGATGTTTAAATCTCAATTTCAAAAAAATGTACCCATATGGCTGGTTTTGTGGTCCAGGGTCACATATTTTAGTAGTATTATTTCTATTTTTAAAATAGTAAAAAGTACTCCAACATCTTTGTTTAATTTTTATCAAAAAATTAAAAGTTGAAACATAAAAAAAAAACACTTCTTCCAGTGTATTGTTTTCATGTGATCACCTGTGCAATTTTTAACTCATTTGGAAAATGGATTAAGAAAAAACACTTGGTAAATATGTCTGTTTATTTCTGTATTTGTGATTTTTATGTTTTACTGGTATTTGATTACTTCATTATTTTGAAGTAGCACTCATCCTCCATATTGCTGCAGCTGTTCAGACGAGTGTACTCCCGTGTTTATATGTCAGCACCTCATGCATGTGGTTTGCTCTGCAGTGAGCAGCTGCAGTTGGCAGGTGTCATCGATGAGCGAGACCAAGGCCCATCAGTTAATGCAGCAGAAGCCAGTGCAGTTCGTCCGATTCAACCAGCGCCAGCTCTCCCGCATCTACCCCTCCCCTTATCGCGTGGACTCCAGCAACTTCAACCCACAGCCCTTCTGGAACGCTGGCTGCCATCTGGGTACGCCAGTTCACCCACAAACAAATATTTATGTTTATTGGAGAGACCAAGAATAAACCGTATGCCTGAAACATACTGGGAACCTGCTGCTCATTACTCTATTGCAGCATTTAAATTTAATGTGAAAATGGTTCAATTCTTTGAAGACACATCTACATTTACAGGAATTATTAATAATAAAAAAGGTACATTTTTATTTTAATTGCTGGAATGGCCCTACACCACAGATATGCTAGTAAATATAATCATAAATGTCACTTCTTCTTTTTTTCAGTTGCTTTGAACTACCAGTCAGAGGGCAGAGTGCTACAACTCAACAGAGCCAAGTTTTATTGCAACGGTAACTGTGGTTACATCCAGAAACCTGCCTGCATGTGTGAAGGTGAGTTTCTGCATTCCTAGTTTGATCAGTTTTAGTCAGTTGTGCATGTCTATATGTGTATAATATCTTCCTGATTTTGTTGTATTTCACTATAGTGTAGCTGCATTGTAATTTTTTTATTCCATTGTATATTATACAGTCAAACCAAAAATTATTCAGATATCAGATATCTTTTTTTATATTTTTTACTAGTGGGTGCAGGACACTATAGTTCATTTATGTAAGTGATGATAGCTAAATAAAGTAAACTGTGACATACTATACACAAAAATTCTTCATATGGTGGACTACCAGTAAAAATTATAAAAATGTGTGACCAAAAATTACAGAAACTTTGACACACCAAATAGACACTTTGGCCTGACCATGTTTTGCTAAAGTGTTTTTTTTTATAAGCTAATGCGACCTTTTTTCACCACAGACTGAACAAAATTAAGCATTGTTTGGTAGTTGATTGACCTACATTGGTATTATATAATTGTGTACTAAAATTTAACAGCTGACAGCTATTCAAACTAATACTCTGTGAGACAGTCTAACAGAAGGATGGCCAAAACCAGTGAAATATCAAGAGTTCTTCTCATATTTTATTACCATTTTCTAAACTATAGCGAATAAACTGTGATTATGTGATAAATGTCGAAGGTGTCTGAATGAATTTTGGTTTGACTGTATATTCCGTTCAGGAATACTCCATTCAGATTTGACTATTATATTAATCACAAAATCATTATAATACAATGTTAATATCAACAAATTACAATTTTTGTTATTTAAACAAAACAATGCCATTTATTAAAGAAATGAATAAGAAACATATGTCCAATACAGGCAACAATGGACAACAATGAACTCTATTCAATAGATCAGTCGATCATTCCATAGATCAAGTCAAAGTTAAGGTTAGCTATTCAAAGCTAAGTAAGCAAGCCAAATTAGGTATCTATTTCGCAATAGAGTTGTTGATGTTCTGAGATATGGAATTTTAAATATGGAATTCTGTTATCCTTTGTTCTTGCAGGTTCTTTTAATCCAATGGCCGAGGATCCTTTACCAGGTCGGTTGAAAAAACAATTGGTTCTTAAGGTCATCAGTGGCCAGCAATTACCCAAACCCAAAGACTCCATGCTGGGTGACCGAGGAGAGGTAAATCATGAAAGTGCTTAAATAGTCAACTTCAAAGTGTCCAACTTCAGATCTAAAGTTTAGCACATATTTTAAGCACAAAGTGAAATATAAAGGCCAATTCACACTGCACCAACAGTCGCAAACCAACGTGGACAATCCACAGATTGCAGTACGTCACTTCTCAGATGTTCCATGACACATCAAATGGCCGTCTATAACAAGCTTCGACAGACACCGATCACACTGATCCGAAAAAATCCGACGAAGTGTCTGTTGCAGTGTGAATTGGCCTTATAACATTCATCAGATTGCTTAAAGTTCACTCATTATGAGCATTACAGATTGGACCGTTACTGATTCAAATACCTTTAATTTACCCCTGCAATTCATATACACCATAGAAATATTTATGATTTGTTACAATGCATTTAACTTCCATAATGTGAAGAGTGAAACGGAATATTCAGTGAGGAATAATGCCAGGGCCTTCTATGCATCAGGATTTGAATGGATTGCGAAACATAAGCTATGATATCCAAAAACATTTTCATGAATAATGTGCACTGATAATTAGTTTCATTTATTAAGGACGAAAATGCAGTCTGTTAGCCTGCATGTTATCAGGCCTTCTCACAGCATGTAATCATTACCTAAAAATTATACAATCATTAGACCATAGCAAATCACCATAAAGACAAGGTAATAGCCTACAGTATGCTTAAACTCTGTATTTATGTGCAAATCACTACCTACAAATGACACAGGTATGAAGCAAATATATAAATATATAGAAAATATATATACAAAGGAATATTATCTTGAGATGTTTAAACAGGTACTGTAACAAATAACAATAGTTGCATAGTTTGATTTTGGGTTGTTTTAAATCTTTTTGAAATGCTTCTTCTTTAGATAATTGACCCATTTGTGGAAGTGGAGATTATTGGTCTACCAGTGGATTGCTGCAAAGAGCAAACCAGAGTGGTTGATGACAACGGTGAGAGAGAAATATCCCATGACAGATTCTATATTATACACACAAACAACACAGTGTGCACATTTAACCTTTAATTGTTGGGGGATTGGTCAGTAAAATGTCATTAAACTGAGGCCATTACTTGGAGTGTTCATTTGTATGTGTTTGTTTGGAAGAGGTGCAGTATATTTATGCATGTTACTTTTACTAGATCTCCCCTCAAACTACATCACTCGGCAACCAAACAATTCAATAATTCATGAATTCGGTTTACATTTGCATTTATTTTCTGATTCACTGTGATTCACAGGTGCGTAAAAAGCGGTACTGAGATAATTAAAGATTAAAAAAAATAAAGTGACTGAGATTTGAAGTGTCATTAAGTGTTATTTGAAAAGTGGAGGTTTGATTTAGTGGTGGTGAATAGCATAATTTGGAAATTGGAACTTGACAGCATTTTGTGTTGTCAAATACAGACTATTAAAGGATATGTAGATGCAATCTCGTAAAGAGATAACCTTCTCGGGGTGTCTGTGTGCATTTGAGGTTTGGAAATGGGCTGGTTTTCTTAATTTTGGAAGGGATTGTTGAGGAACTGCTCACTCTTGTCTGGGTTGTTTTTCATAATGACACCAGGTAAAAAAGAGAACAACATTGGCCCAAGAATAGAGCCATGTGGGACCTCAGACAGGGCAGGATATTGAAAATTATCTTTGTCAACTTGTATGTTAGAGTTTTTTCCTAATAAGGACCCTATATCTGTTGATTAACTGTGTTAAAAACAATGGACAAGTCCATGACAATAACATTTGAGTGTAACGGTACTCTCGCAAGTTTAAGTTATTCAGCCACTCTGAGGAAAGCAATTTCAGTTAAGTGGCCTATTTTGTCGGGTTGGGGAATGTCAAGCAGGTAATTTTGTTTGAGTGAAAAGGGTAGGTGAATGTGAACATTTTGACACCTCCAATCCTCTCATCCTTTCCATTATTTCTGCATAAAATGAGCCTATTTAATTCTAATACCCCATCCTCTATTTTTCTCTCTCAGGATTTAATCCTATGTGGGAGGAGACACTCGTCTTTACTCTTTACATGCCAGAGATTGCTCTTATACGCTTCCTGGTTTGGGATCATGACCCGATTGGCCAAGATTTTATTGGCCAGAGGACCATTGCCTTTAACAGCATGATTCCAGGTACTAATTTAATTTTACATATCAGAAGAAGAAAAAAATGTTTTCATTAGTCTTTGGCATTTATTTTTGTCAGGTATTGAGTCCATCATTAATTAAAGTGTACTGCTTATATTTTTGATTGTCAGGTTACCGGCATGTGTATTTGGAAGGCATGGAGGAAGCTTCTATCTTTGTTCATGTTGCAGTGAATGACATCACTAGTAAGGTGGGCACCTCATGTGGTTAACAGAACAAATATTTTGGTGCTGTTGTGTGCCAAGGGCCATATCTGGCATTATTAATCTGCACTTCAAAAAAGACTGTATTCTGATCATGTGTTAAAAGACTGTGGAAAAAAAGTCTAATATTTATTCTGGTCACTAGGCATTGCACATTTACAGTAAATATGCCGTTTGAATAATTTGTTGTAGATTGTCACAGTAGGTTGTTCTTCTACTCCATCAAAAAAAAAATTAATAATAAAATATCAACCTCATGAAGTCAAAATAAATATAATAAGAGCTGTTTTATTGAAAATAAATTGTATATGTGGTTTGCAACTCCGTAACCCAAATTGATGAGGAAAATCAGATGAAAATCCTGAATTATGTGATTTTATTACTTTCTAGCAATGAATATTAAACAAACACCATAAATAATAAATAGACAAAAGTTATAAAAATAAATATATATGATATCAGTCAGAGAGAGAGAGAGAGAGAGAGAGAGAGAGAGAGAGAGAGAGAGAGAGAGAGAGAGAGAGAGAGAGAGAGAGAGAGAGAGAAATGCAGCAAACAAACATATATAAAAGTAAATTCAGGCAAAACTGATAAATCCAGACAAAGGCAAGGAAGGCAAACAAACCTGACAAGAAGCACGCACAAATGTAAGATCCATAGAAGGACAACACAAGACAAGGAACATGAGGAACCCCCAGTGTTATATATGGTATATATACACAAGGGGTGATTGGCAAACAGACACACCTACTGTAGGAACAATCAAAGAACTAATTGTAGCAATGTTCAGGGAAGAAGGAGGCGGGAACCGGCGAACAATCAAAATATAATTTATTTAAATAAAACAAACAAACGAAAATACCGCCAGCAGCCCCTCGCGGACGACTGCTGGCTACCGAAAATAAATATAACTGCCAGCAGCCCCTCGCGGACGACTGCTGGCTAAAGTAAAATACAAAAAAACAAAACAACTAAAATACAGGCCTGTTCCTCCCTCGATCATCAACGTCGTCGCTCCTCCTTTATGCTTCCGCTCCTCCGTGAGAGATGCGAGACCGGTGTGCTTCACAGGTGTTGCTCATTAGCAATCGCACCACCGGCCTCGCGCCGTTCTCTCACGTCCCTCGGCCGTCCTGTTCGCCACACTAATCAACAATAAAAACTAGAAAGGACTACACAACATGGCGCAAAACAGGAAATAACATAAAAGTTCATACAAGACCAGGGGAATACAAGACAGGAATCATGACAGCTAGCTCCTACTGAGGCCCTGTCCCGAATGGCGCACTTTATGCGGATTTTCGGTCTCGTGGACTGAGATTGTGCGTGCTCGCCGAGTCTACAAGTCCGTAGGCATTTAGCATTTTAACGCTCTGAAGTGTGCTCTGCAGCGCCCCCTTAATACCCTTGTAGCGGTCTTCCGCGAAGCCCGCATAGAAGCAGGCTCCACGCACTTTAACTACCCAGGAATCCTTGCGAAATGCCAATCAGAAAACGGATGAGATCAGAAAACTAACTCTAACCAATAAATTGGTTTTATTGTGTTCACTTAACATATTTAAAAGCAAAGCAATATTAATATATATATTATGGGTGATGTTAGGAACTATTCTACATGTAACGGTAAAAGATTAACATGACAGACACATTTGTTTATAAAATAAATATCCTATTTACGTCTTTTAGAAAAAATGGGATAAGTTTTAAAATATATTCTATAATATGTTGTTTGGATGATGATAATTTGCATATAAGGACAGCTATAACTGCAGTAGATGTGTAATAACACTCACATTGTGAATTGTGTAATTTATTTGAGAAAAAAATCAAAGAGAGGAGTAAAGGTAACTATAACAGTATAAAAGTTTATTGTCAAATCTTAAAAAAAGTGAAACAATTAAGTGAAACAACTTTAACTTTCAACAAGTAAATGAAAATAAAGTTATACAATTATATAAAGTGCACAATATTAAATGTTCTTCAACATGTACAATACAAACTGAGGTAAAAAAAAAATCTGATTTCTCTGCATGGAAAGCCATATTGCAAAAACTATAGTAAAAACAACAACAACAATCGGCAACATATCGACCCGCAGCTCCTGTCCAACAACAACAACCAGACCTTCTTCCTGTTTCCGGCGTGGCAATCGAGTCTGTCCCAAAAATACCTCTCAATGCGGACTTGCGCTAAGGGCCCTATAGGTCTGCACTACATGACGTCACCAAAGTGTGGACACTGAGAAAGTCCACAAGTCCGGAGTGTGCCATTTGGGACAGGGCCTGACTGATATCAGCAGTCTGAATCTTCAATCCTGTTACTCATTCTGATATGCGCGTTTCCAATAAATTCCCTTAAACATATTGTTTTCTTCAAGTCAGCTTGGTAACTGGGTTCAATAGTTGTCTTAATTAATGCAGTCAACACTACAACTATTTTACTTGTTAATAATTATTAATAACCATTTAAATGGGAGTGATAGAGACCTGTATTTTTTTTATTTTATTTTTTTATTTAGAGAAACAGGGAAAGCATACAATAAACATTAACCTCCACGGGGAAGATGCATTGTACCGGGTTTTAGCTCAAGAGCTAATTTTCAACCGTAGTCCCTGGGCAGGCTGATGTTAAGCTAAGATACATAAGAAACGTAAATGAATAATAAGATTTACAATGACAAAAATAAAAATGTACAAAAGGAAATGTTCACACTTTCATATACTGACCTTAGGCTTAGAGCACATACATACATACATCTGTATCTACAACCTATTTTTAATGCAGTAGGTTAATTGTATGTTAGATTTATCAAATATATCTATATTTGCACCTCTAATGCTATAAAAAGTAATGAGAAAGTTTGTACCTTATTCATAAAAAGTGACACATGATGTTGTAAACATGCTCGCTGCTTACTTATGCCATGCTTTTGTCCATAATTTGTCCCCTTAACATTTGGCGTCAACAACAAATGTTCTTTGTGTAGTTTGTCTGTTTTTTTCCCCTCTCTCTCTTTCTCTCTTTCTTACTTCTCTTTCTCTTATGTTTGTGATTTCAGTGCACCCATCTTAGCTGTCTATAGAGGCAGGAAATTATTAGGATCCTCGTTCAAAACTCAGGTGTAGTGAGACCCAATCAGCACCCTGCATGCTCCTTGCAAACCCCTCCCGTTCCCCCAGTGAGCGGTTAAGCCCTAATTCATTTGCTAACTTTCACCATGCCAACTCATGCAAAATGAGTTGTGACATAATTGTGATTTCCTTCCTTGGCTGCATTCTCATTGACCCCTAAAGCAGATCCAGTGTCAATGTCCATATAGCAGGCGACAGCGTTCACTCCTATTTCACTTAACTCAGGGCATTTAAGGGCAATGATAGGGCTTTGGATGCCTTGCTCGCAGTAATAGAGCACTCAAGCAGTAGAGTCCATGAGAGAAAAGCGTTGATCTTGGTTTGTGAAGTGCGTTACATCCTCTCTATTCCTATCCATGACTTTGAGGGTCTACTATGACAGCTGGCATTCAGCAGGTACTTTTTTACATCCTTTTTTTAGTAAAAAAAAGATCTTATGTTCTCAAAAGCTAGCTATCGTAACTGTGTGGATTAGCATAAATGCACTACATTTACTAGCAAATGCATGAAGTTATTTCTGCATCATTAGTGAAGAGATCAGATGGCTAAACTCTCACATGGATCTACTTGAACACGGTTTATGAAATGACACTGGGTGTTATGCAGAGAAATGGCTGTTTATTTTGAGAGAAAATAAATCTAAAACATCTCTCTGTAATTATTAACATAATGTAATAAAGATGTCAATACCTTGCTTTTCTATTCCAAACAAGCTAGGCATCACCTACATTGTTTTAACAGATTATCCAGTGTCATTTTTTTTCATCAGAGATGATTGGACATGAATGTCCTGTCACCTTTCACTTGACATTTATACACATTTCTCCATTATTAACATTACCACTACAATTTCCCAACATTCTCTGCATCTTCATGTTTAAAGGTCTGTGTTGATCACCCACATTTGTCTGATGATTCTAAATTCTGCTACATCTGTTATAACATTTGTTATTTAAAATGTCACTGCTTTCTAAAGGTAAAACATTTAATACAGGAAGTCGTTGCATTATATTATAACCGGATTTAACTGACAATTTGTGGATAAATCTTGGTAAATTATCTTGTTTCTTAAACAAAAAAAAACTCATCAAATGATGTTGATCATGTGGCAGGTAAGAAAAAAAAGTGTTTTGTTGTGTTTTTGTGTTTCTATTCTATGCTGTAAAAAGCTTAAATCAACCCAATATGATTAGTTGGCCACCAATCTCGGCTGCATCATAAGACAAAGTAGATCAAATAAGTAATTCCCTTCTGATGCATTTGGGAACGCAGCCCTCATTTCTACTTGTCAGACTGGTCTGGTTTGATGGCTTTAGAAGGACACTTGGGAACTTGCCAGCTGGTCAGGCTAGGCTAGGCTGGGAGGCCACCTAAGGACCAGCAAACAACCTTAAACTGGTTTAAGCTATTTTTACCAGCTGGGCAGAAGTCAAAAGTGGTTTAGTACACATATTTTGTTTGGTTAATAAGTTTGAAGAAGAATTATTATTAATTGTGAAGGGGATTGAAAGAGTAGCTCCCCATATGTTTAAATTGTAAACAATTCAGTGACAGGCTAGTTATTTGTTATGGTGTTTAGATGATTCCATAAGTCATCTTTTAGATTCATATTGCCTACCCATTTTTCTGATGTCCCATTGCAGGTTCGAGCAGTCAGTGGTATAAAAGGACTGTTTCACAGAAACCCAAAGCAAGCGTCTCTCGACAGCCATGCTGCTGCTCTGCTCAAACGTAAGACCACCTTTGGTGCTCACCTCCTGCGCCGCACAGCCAGTGCCCCCACCAAGGGCCAACCCAAAGTCAAGAGGGGCTTCCCTGAGATCTCCATTGACACAAAAGATTGCAGCTCGGAGGGTGCCAGTGAAGAGCGAGAATCGGAAGAGGGGCCACTTGTCCACCACAATGGAGATAGCGCGTCTGGCAAATCATGGGGTCATGGCACCAATGGGCAGCTTCACCCTGACGACAGTAAAGGTAAGAGTACTTTCTTTTATCCTGAGCTCCGTGCTACACCTTACAGAAACAGGGGTGCAATGAGTGAGCCTCTGAAGCGAGCCAACAAGTTGCGACTCCAGGATCCACTGGATGAGAAGCCGGGTGTGTTTGCACGTGTTGCTATCAACAGCTACGGGCGGGTTGGGATGAATTCCAATTGCATAAAGTGTGTAATTGGTACCAAGGAGAGTCCTGAATTGGAGAGAAAAGAAACAAGCACCTTCATACAATGCACTCCTGCTCCCATTAGACCTGAGAGGGCATCTCGGTCTCCAACAGCTTCCAGACAAGTTCAGCCAGAGCCCATACTCAAACCACAAGCCTTGGCCCAAACTGACTCAAAGCCCAAATCAGACCCCCATGCTCTACCGAAGCCTGTACCCTTACCTAGATCAAGGGCAAAGCTCCGGCAAACATTGGCTGCACAACCCCTTCATCCCACTGAAGACATAACTGTCAGAAATGCTCGCTCATGTAGCGTTCCACGTCGACCCTTTCAGTCCCCATGCACCCCACCTCCTCCAATTCCAGACGGCAAAACTAGCCTTTGTCGGCAATACCCTGCCCCACCCAACTACGGCAGCAGCTACAGCGAGACTAGATCTGCGAATGACGTAAAGAGATTGTCTGACAATGACTCTAGCAGCTGTGACAGTTTGACCAGCCTTGATCTACCCACCATCTTTCCACCACGGGGAATGGAGAACCGGAAACGGGCCGCAGGGACACTGCAGCGTGAGATGAATGCTCTGTTTGCTCTGAAAATGGAGGAGATCCGCAGTAAATCCCCCTTGTTTTTCGCTGGTAAGGTGTACGCAGTTAGATTGATCTTCAGTTTTAGAATGTCCCAGTGCCTCAGTAATATAGATTTCAGTAGGTTGTGATGGAACCCAACAAATACCCTCCAAAGACCTTGCGGGTGGTGTGGATCTCATTGAAGGCTCATCTCCACTGTGCAATGTCATCAATGAGAACCTATCACAGTATATTAAGAATTACTGTTGGATATTGTTTTATTGTGCTTTTGCCCACCATTTCCTTTTAGTTTATGTGTCCTTAAAGCATTTTTTTTTTCCCAAACCACTTCAGCGGAAATCCGGCCCTGCAGCTGATTCTAAAGTTTTCATTGGTCATGTCAATCACTGTACTGAATGCCTACACCAAACACTGTTCCCTAAACTTACCCGTCACTGTAACCTAAACCAATGAAATCGGCTGCAGGGCGGGTTTCCGCTGAAGTGGTTTGGGGGAAAAAATCACGCGTCCTTAAATATCCTAAAACCAGATTTGCAGGCAAGACAGTGAAGTCAAAACTCACTAGCTGACACAATTAGGGCATCCATCAATGTGTCTTTGTGATTTTGAAGTAATTGATTTGTGAAATTATTGTGGAGCAAGGTTTTGCCAACATTGGCATTATTTACTGTGATATATGGTCCGTAATTCCCTTCGTAAAACCTCATTCGCTTTTTGACCTAATAACAACATAGCCATTCCTTAAAGGGTTAGTTCACTCAAAAATGAAAATAAGCTTGTGATTTGCTCACCCTCAAGTCATCCTAGGTGTATATGACTTTCTTCTTTCAGACGAATACAATCAGTTATAATAAAACATGTCCTGGTTCTTCAAAGCTTTATAATGGCAGTGAATTGCTGTTTCTGTTTTTAAGTCCATAAAAGTGCATCTATCCATTATAAAAGTGCTCCACACGGCTCAGAGGGGTTAATAAAGGCCTTCTGAAGCAATGAGTTATTATGAGTTGATCGCTGCATCGGAGAGAGGGCGGTTACACTGGAAATTATGATGCTGAGTCGTGTAATCCCTCTGTAATGGTGTGTGTGCTCATGCTGAGTCAGATTTAGACTTGACAGCCACACTTCCCGGGCTACTCTGGGGACGCAGTGCGACATGTAATCGCCTTGTCCCACCCCCGTGCCTGCCCGGATGTGTGTGAAAAACTTTGCCAGTATGGAAACAGACCTATGTTTCAGGTCTGTGGACGGGGTCCAAACTGCATTGGCACATCAACTGCCTAAAGTTGCAAGCAGTACGCTTAGCCTTGTGCCGCCTCAACGGCCCGCTTCTGCACAAGCACTAGTCCGTACGGACAGAACTGCGACCATTGCTTGCGTCAACCGCCAAGGTGGTCTACGCTCCCAGCGTATGTCGCGACTCGCCCGCCATCTCCTCATATGGGGTCAGAAGCATCTGAGGTCACTTCGGGCCATTCACATCCCTGGTGTGCTCCAGAATGCAGCCGACGAGCTCTCACGGCAGCCGGCTCTTCCGGGAGAATGACGACTCCAACCACAGGCGGTCCAGCTGATATCGGAAATCTTCGGAGCTGCTCAGATAGATTTGTTTGCCTCTCTGGACACGACCCATTGCCAGTTGTTTTATTCCCTGACCGAAGGATCACAAGGTACAGATGCTCTGGCGCACAGCTGGTCCCAGGGCCTTCGCAAATATGGGTTTCCCCAGTGAGCCTTCTTGCGCAGACTTTGTGCAAGGTCTGGGAGGACGAGGAGCAGGTCCTGTTCGTTGCACCAGATTGGCCCAACCGGACTTGGTTCACGGAACTCATGCTCCTCGCGACAGCCCTCCTTGGCCGATCCCTCTGAGGAAGGACCTTCTTTCCCAGAGACGGGGCACCCTGTGGCACCCACGTCCAGACCTCTAGAAACTGGTCCCTGGACGGGACGCGGAGGTTCCAGGTGGCCTACCGCAGGCTGTGGTAGACACCATCACTTCCGCTAGAGCTCCCTCTACGAGGCACCTCTATGCGTTGAAATGGAACCTGTTCGTCGATTGGTGTTCTTCCCGCCGGGAAGATCCCCCCGAACTTGCCCAATCGGAGTCACATCAGATTCCTTAAGGGTCCCAGGAGGCTAAATCCGCCTCGTAATCCGCACCCCGTACCCTCTTGGGACTTAACTCTAGTGCTCAGAGCACTCCAGAGGCCCCCTTTTGAGCCCTTACTTATTGTTGAGTTAAATATCCTGTCTATGAAGACAGCTCTCCTGTTGGCTTTGGCTTCTTTTAAGAGGGTAGGGGATCTGCAGGCATTTCGGTCGACAAATCGAGCCTAGAGTTCGGACCGGGCCTTTCTCACGTTGTTCTGAGACCCCGGCTCGGATATGTGCCCAAGGTTCCTACCACTCCGTTTGTAGATCAGGTAGTGAACCTGCAAGCGCTGCTCCCGGGGGAGGCAGACCCAGACCTGGCTTTTCTCTGTCCCGTCCACGCCCTGCGTTGTTACGTGGACAGAACGCAAAGCTTCAGGACCTCAGATCAGCTCTTTGTCTGTTATGGAGGCCAGCAGAAGGGGAAGGCTGTCTCCAAGCAGAGGTTAGCCCACAAGTTAGTGAATGCTATCGCCTGGGCTTATGAGTCCCAGGACGTGCCTTGCCCACCTTTGGCACAAGGCGCCTCGCTGACAGACATCTGTAGAGCTGCGGGCTGGGAAACACCTAACACGTTCGATAGGTTTTATATCCTCCGTGTAGAACCTGTTTCCTCCCGTGTACTCGCTACGGCCAGTAGCACGCGGAATTAGGTAATGTCGACTTGCTACGCCATTCCCGCCCCATGGGCCGGATACGTGCGTCTTTTGCTCCGTTGGTTCCCCACAAATGGTTAACTTTGTGAGTTCCTCTATCACTCCTCCGGCACCAGGCGAGGTGGATCGCCCGGCGCCAGGTCTATTACCTCTCGTAGGAGTTGTTATTGGACTGGGTGGCCTTAACAGTGGTCCCTACGGCGACCCATCTCTTCCACGTCCAGCTACCCTCCGGGTTAGCCCGTGTCTTCCCCTCGACAGACCCGTTCCCTGCTGAGTACGCTCCCACCCCTCGGGCTGGGACTACCTCAGGGACTGCCGTATGTTTCACTACCCCAAGGGTTACTACATATGTGTATTCCAGTGCCTCCCTTCAGGCGGGCAGGGGCTCCGCAGCGTTCCCTCCTACGGGTTGGGGACGCTTCCCCAGTGTTATCCAAATCCACTGAGCGGGTCTTGTGGAACAGCAGTGTGATTCTTCCTAGCTAGCTCCCGCCATATAAAGTAAGAAACTGCTCAGGGGAGAAGTTAAAGCTGCAGTCGGCAAGTCTGGCAGATTGAGTGGATTGAGTGAAAATTTGGAATGTTTACAACTCTAGTGCCCCTCCCCCACTATCAACGAATACCCTCCCACCGAGTTCGTGCTCGTCAGTGCGTGTGCACCTTGAACCTGCCCAACAAGTGCTAATGTTAGCTATCCATACCAACACATTTGGGCAAACATACTTAGATTACTAACATAACACTAAGAAATAAAGTAACTGGTTGATAAAGCACAATTACCTGTCGAGAAGAAATGTTGCAAGCTCTGCATCCAGCTTGAACCCAATTAAATCACGTAAATCTCTCCACCTTTCAAATGCCGATCCGATGTTGATGCTGATTTTATTTCGGGCACGGTCGCTTTCTTTCTTTACTTCTTTCTTTTCAGCAAGTGTTCTCTTTTCCTGTGTTGTTTTTGACCTCCTAGCTCTTGAGGTTAACTGAGGAATTGGAATCTTTTCCGCCATCACTCTTCGTTACTGCGCAAACTTCAGGCGTGTGCATGTGATTGTAACGTGCGCGAGGGGTGGCGTGTGCACGACCTGTGATTGACAGTCAGATCTCACACCCCCCTGCGCTGATTGGACACAAACTCGGTGGGAGGGTATTCGTTGATAGTGGCGGAGGGGCACGAGAGTTGTAAACATTCAAAATTTTGCCTAAGTCCACTCAATCTGCCAGACTTGTTGACTGCAGCTTTAACTTCCCGCCTGAGCAGTTTCTTACTTTATAGGGCGGGAGCTAGCTAGGAAGAATCACACTGCTGTTCCACAAGACCCGCTCAGTGGATTTGGATAACACTGGGGAAGCGTCCCCAACCCGTAGGAGGGAACGCTGCGGAGCCCCTGCCCGCCCGAAGGGAGGCACTGGAATACACATATGTAGTAACCCTTGGGGTAGTGAAACATACGGCAGTCCCTGAGGTAGTCCCAGCCCTAGGCACACAATGAGGCACACAACGCCGTAGGGACACAATGAACCGGGAGCGGTGGATTTTTGCAAAACAAATAACATGCTCCAGGTGGAGTTAGAAGCTCGGGTTTTTTTCTAAAACCACTTTATTTATGTTGTTCTGTCGGATTATAGTGTCGATTTCACTGAATATGATCAAAAAAATGTTGCCGACGGCAGCTTTAAGCTGGGCGCTGGAAGGGGCCAGCACCATAACGTTTTATTAGGGATCCCAATTCGTTGGTAACTCCTACCGGCGAGACGTAGGAGTTCCCGAACGAAAGGGAACGTCTCGGTTACGTATGGTAACCCTCGTTCCCTGAGGAGGGAACGGAGATGTCTCGTCCCATCGCCATGCTTGCTGTACCTTCGCAGAGACCTGGACACCGTTCGGCTCCTCAGCAAACAACATATGTGTGTGCGCTCGCTTCCGCTTTATACCCACACTGATAGGCGGGGCGCGGAATGCAAGTCCTGCATGCCAATGTTCATTGGCTCGTTTTAGTTTCACTCAAAGGCAGTTGGTCTCCCTAGCGTGATCCCAATTCGTTGGTAACTGCTACATTCGAGACGTCTCCGTTCCTTCCTCAGGGAACGTGGGTTACCATACGTAACGCTACGTTTTCTATATGGGGAATATTGACTATAGCTAAGTTCTTGCATACTGATGTGTGAGTTGGGGGAGTGGGGTGGAGGGGTTTATCATATGATTAATGAATGGGAGGGTGCGGCTGTGTTTTCTTATTCCTAAAGGTTTCACACATATCATAGGTTTTCAGCTCCTTGTGATGTTGGTGCTAACCCTCTTAGTCCTTACAATGAATTAGATCTCTAAACATTAACCTTCCCATGCCCTCATTCTTTATTGTGTATCTATCTATGGGTATCTTACAAAGCATTCATGTTGTCTAAGTGCATTTTCCTGGTGTACCATCTCCTTTTTTACTACACTGAGTCCTTTTGTTTCATTCTGCACTTCTCCTGTTAAAATGCCTGTTTGTTTGTTTGTTCCTTCCTTCTTGCATGCTTTCTATCCTTAGTGCAAAACTGAGGGGCGGGCCAATTATCAGGTAAAAAGACTTTACAGCTTTTTGCTTAAGCAAGTTTGACTTATTGTATTGAAATGATTTTAAAAAAATCGTCATGATGTGTTATAATTATCATACATTGAATTTTAGTGTGAATGACATGACTACTGTATGTGATTGTTATTAATGTGTCATCTTGTTACGCAGCTTCAAATGTATGCCCAAAACAAAATTCCCTCTGGGGGACAAATAAAATATTATCATCATTACCATCAATTATACCGCAAACTTAAGCACATACCTCACATTGTTTACGTTATAGACATGATGATCAAATCAAGCAACTTGTTGAGGAAAGATCTGCTATTATTTTATGAATTGGGCTTTATATATTTATATATTTGCATTTGGGCTTAAAGATTATTTGGTAACACTTTACAATAAGGTTTATTAGTTAAAATTAGTTAACTACCTTAGTTAACATGAACTAAGAATGAACAATACTTCTTCAGCATTTATAAATCTTAGTCAATATTAATTTCAACATTTAATAATACATTATTAAAATAAAAGGTTGTATTTGTTAACATTAGTTAATGCACTGTGAACTAACATGAACAAACAATGAACAGCTGTATTTTTATTAACTAATATTAACAAAGATTAATAAAACTGTGTAAAAATAAAAAAAATGTATTGCTCGTTGTTAGTTCATGTTAACTAATGAACCTTACTGTAATGTGTTATAGATTTTCTTATTTATTATTTAGACGTTGATCATCTATGAGAGAGGGATTTGCATGAGAAGAAAATTGACTTTTAATATAAAGCCCAGAAACATTTCCAATTACAAATGCACTGGTCACTTATATTATGGTTGAACAGTGGAAGTAATACAAGAACAGCGGAAATCTGAAGTAACTTTCCTGCATCCCCAGCCTTTGTTCTGTATAAAAACAAGATGTTTTCTTGAGCATTCAATTTTGCATTACCCACACAGTCATATAATATAATTCATATTTTTTTATTTATTCATGTATTGTTTTGTCAGTTTCTTTTAAATCATTGTATTATATTTTGTTTTTATTTAAATACAAACGTGTTTGTGTCTAAATATTTAGTTTTGTTGAATTGCGCTTAAAGCTGAAGTGTGTATTTTTTAAATGATAATAGATAATAGAGTTTAATATGCAGAGACAACTTTAAGCCATTTGTAGGTTGATTTCCCCCAAAAGTGCAAATACCATGTCTCTGTGGGTCTATCAAAACATTACTCTTACACAGCAACATTGACTCAACCAATTGTGTTAATTTGAGGGCTGGTCTGTTTTTTCTGACCAATTGCAGACAAAGACAAGTGTTACAGAAATTACACACTTCAACATTTATTTAATTTTTTTAATTTTTTTTTGCAGTCAAAAATTTGCATTATTTAATTCAAGAGCAAAACTGTATGTTGTTGGTCTTGTTTGACATTCACGATATATTTTATGCTCATTGTGTGTTTTTTCTTATCTCTAACAGAATTTTAAGTGTCCCTATCTAATATTTTTCTGCTTGTTATGTGCTTCCAGAAAATTCTGAAGTGCAGAGTCCAACTTCATCTCTGAACGCCTCATGTCTGGAATCCATTACTGAGCAATTTCAGGAGAACACTCCTTTGACCTCATCACAAAGTCCTCTGGATACCTCACCACGTTGTCCCTCCACTACATTGTCTTCACCATCCTCAGCAATAACAACATCTTCCAATGGGGAAAATCTTAGCGCTGTGAAAAATAATGAGGACATTCTGAAATCATTTGCACTAACCGAGTGTATTGGTCCATACAGCATCAGAGGCAAGGATTCTTGGAACAGCCACATCAACTCTTCATTTTCCACAAATTACCTTGACATTGGATGCGATACGCCCCCTCTACCAGACCAGACAGATGGTGAGGTTGTGCAAAAAGCAGACATTAACCTGAACATCGCTGAAATAAAAAGAGGACAGACTCTAGAGATAGATTCTGTAAAGGTAACAACTGTAATTCAGAGCTCTCAAAGGATTCAGGCGTTGAAGGGGGTGTTTGACAGAGACATTGGACGAAGCCTGCAAACAGGACTGAGAACCCCTGTCAGAAGAACCAAAAGTGAAGGACAAATGAAGGCGGTAAAAAAAGCAGACGGCCCATCAGTGGTCCCCGAAGTCTCTATTGACGCCACTTTAAATGACAGGCTCTGGAGCAAACTCGACCCCAGCAGCCATCGTGATAGTGTGTCATCGTCTTCCAGCATTTCATCCAATGACACTGTGATTGATTTGTCCTTGCCCAACCTTTCCAGGAAAAGCCTTACCTGTCTTAGTGCTGCCCGGGACTACTCGGACAACCAGGTATCGTTGCCCAACAGGACCAACCAGCCTCGGTCAACCATTGTGGCGTGCAACGTCTCACGCGTCAGCAAGAGCAAGTCCAACCCCAACCTGCGGGATGGTCAGATGTGCGAGCCAGAAGACGAGTTACAGCCTAGGCCTCTGGTGGCCGAGAAAGACCCTATCCGGCCTATGCAGAGGCGCCACACGTGGAGCAGGTTGTACATGGAGGGCTTAAAGCAGTCATCCACACTTGCTGCTGCGGTCTCCAAGAGGCCAACCACCCCCTCAACAAAAGACATGGACATCAACTCAAAATCCAAGAGTCTTGGAGATCTCACTTCAGATGATATTGTCTGTAATTTTGAGAGCAAATATCGCAGCATTAGTCGCAGTTTCATTGTGAGGCCAAGCCGCCATCAAGGGAAAACTCCAAGAAAACCCCAGAATGACCTAACAGAGCAGCTCAAGCAGCTCACTGATGTGGAACCCCTTACAAGCAAAGATTTTGCTCAGTGCAGGGCCGATTCCGAAGTGGGACAGGAAGAAGAGGAGATGCCCTCTTTGCGGAGGAGTTCCTCACGGAGCCAGAGTCGGGTGAGATACATAGCTAACCGTGCCAGGCAGGCCCAAGAGAGGCAGCGGCTACAAAGCCTGAACAGGACATCTGGGAGCCCCATCGAGGAGCGTGGCAATCCTGAAGGAGCTTGTAGTGTACCCCACAGTCCTTGTGCAAGCTTGGATCTTTTGAGCCAGCTTCCACCAGGACCGCCCCAGCAAAGTCCCTTGAGCCCAGACAACGAGATCTTCTTTATGCTTAAGCTGTAAAAGGATGAGAGTGTGTTGAGTGTTTTGTGGGAAGCAAATGGACATAAGGTGGCCACCCTCCACCTCTCAATCGTTAAGATACTCCTGTGAATATGTTGAGCAGTCAAACATTTATTATGTGCACTTACTGTAACACCTTCCATTTTTGGCTTGATGAAAAAAGTTAAAAGCACACACTTTTTTTAATGTCCATTGTTGACCTACCCCCAACCCTGTATAATGAGCCGTTAAATGGGATGTGATGCTAATCTTTAAACTTTAAATTGGATGCAACCGTTTGCTAGTTTGTACCAATTATTTGTAAATGTGCATGCATTTGTTGAAAAAAAGCCAAAGGTGTAAACCCAGAGGATTTTTTTTCCCTGGTGTATAAAAATATACAAGGTTGCATATAGAAATAATTACAAAACAGAAACATTCTAAATATAGATTATGCCTGTGGCATTTGTGGTACTGTAATTTTTTTTGTTTGTTTTTAAGATGCAACCTAGTGCAGCAATAGATAAAAAAATGTAAGCACTACTGATTCACCACAATAATTTCATGGATTTAAGGGGTCATAAAATGCAGTTTCAAATGTTTATACTATGTTTCTCTAAGTTAGTTTATAAAGTTTGTCAACTTTTTTGCACAAAAAAGGTCTAATATTTATCAATTATTTTCTTTCCTTGTTTTCACTTTCTGTGAAAAAACACTCATTTTCAAAGGGCGTTTCCTCTTGCAGAAACAGAAGTAAACGCACACTGCTGTGATTTGCGATTTTCTGCTGTGATATCCACGCTCTCCTTTACTGCATTTCATGTGTTTGGATACTTGAGATGGCAAGTGCTGCAAGCACACAACCACAACGACTGCAACAGTCGAATGCAGCGCGGTAATTGCTTTTGCATGCTCAATTTTCACTAGTTTTAAAAGTTCCAATATTACTTGTCATATTAAAAAAGAATCTTAAAAAAAAAATAATAATAATAATCTATAAGTCGCCCTGAGGTGAAAAGCAAGTTTTTAATGTTGTTTATTTGTCTATGTTTTTTTTTAATATGATTTAAGACAAACCATGTGCAAATTCACAAGTCAACACCATTGCTGAGTATTTTCTGTTTAAAACGGCAGTGAACCAAAGACAGTCGCTAAAACGCGGTTTGAAATCACTGGTGTTTCTGACGTCACAAACTACTTTGTAACCAATCACAACAGCGTGTGATCGTCAACGAGTGGATCTCTGAGCTAATTTTTTTAATATTCATAGAACCGCTAAATGAGGGAAGGATGTAGAGTTACATTCAAGCTATTTTAAGGCATAAAGAAAAAAAATTTCAATATGTAATTTTGGTGATCAAAGATGAGTTTTAAGGGAGACAATTATTGACTACAGGGGGACTTCACATTGTATCTCACTCATTTGCCAACTGTTAAGCATTTAATTTAATGGCAAATTTCATTCTTAGTGGCAACACTTTGTCATATTCTGGTCTGATGTAAGATGTATAGTGTGTACAAACTGCTGAATAGTTGATAACATTTGCACCCCTAACATTTGTTTTCCCCTAGATGTATAACATGCAAACAGATTCCTCCAAAAACATATTGCACAAAATTAATCAAAAGGAAAAGCAACATAAATGTAACCAAATATCTATATATAATGTTTAATAATAGCTCCGGTAACATACACTATAATAAAATATATTAAACTCAAGCAAATATTTCTGATTCAGGTACGTACTGATTTTCTCAGCAACACTCAAACAATGATATACTTGGAGTCTTAATAGCATTAAATGCTGGTTTGACATTTAACACACTTAAAAATAAATCTACTTGCCGGCGTTGCCTCGGAAGACAAAATGCTTGGCACTGCCGTATCTTTCAATAAAAAAAAATATTTTTAAACTGGCAGCATGTTAAGAATAATTCACAAAACATTCCTTTGTTAAATGTGAAGCAGTTGCTCAGGCACGTCATTAAAACTAAACTACCGCCATGCATTTGTAATGCTCTGATCTTTAGGAAGGCAAAGTTTTTGGAGGTGCAGTTTCTTAACATCCACAACGTCTTGAGTTTGATCGTCTTACTTGACATCTTTATCTGACAGCAGTGTTACGTGATTGGTGGACTGAAATGAGTTGTTCAGAACACACCTCCTTGTATACATACGACAATGTAAATGAACGTGTCAAATAGAATCGTGACATCACAGTTCTCCCGATTTCAAATCCGAATGTTATAGAAGGGTAGAATACAATAACTCATATTTTGTATTCTAGAGTAACCACTTATATGTGTAAATATCAATAACATTTTGATTCTCCATTTCATGACCCCTTTAAAATGTTTATTAGTCTGCAGCCAAATACAAATGCATTTTGTCTGTAGTTAATGGTATATGAGAAAAAAACTTTGTAACCAAGCATGGAATGTATTTGTCACAATAATTTATTGTCCCTTGAAACTATTTTTAAAATAGTTTTAGATTTAGTAACATTAATGACTGCTATGTTCTGTCGTTTTATTTTTTAAATTTAGTAAAATTACAATGTACAGTATGTTCTTTAGTTAATTTAGTTACTAATGAAGTGTAGCTCTAAAATACAGTAATACATATAAAATTGCATATCTTCACTTTATGTACAGTAGTTTACATTTTGAAATTTAAAAAATTGTCACTTCATTGGTCTACTGTACTTTTTGTTTCAAAGGTTTTATGATTTAAAAATGTACAGTCTATTAGAGTCTAAGTGTGAAGTGTTATTCAATGTCATTGTCCTATACCTTTTATTACTTTTTTAAAGAATGCTACTCAGTTACAGGGAAATAAACTTTTACCAGTTATATCCTTCTTTCTTTCTTTCTGTCCTTCTTTCTTTCTTTCTTTCTTTCTTTCTTTTGTTTGCTGCATTCTGGTCTCTGAAGTTAACAAACATTAGTTTCTCTTTCCAAAAAGTGAAGATATATCACTTTTCATTCAGTTTATTTCTTAAAATCATTCTATTTGTTAAACAACTTTAACTTCAGGACTGTAACGTGAAGAGTCACAAATATATCAGGTTAAAAGGTAATCATGATATTAAAAGCATTCCATCAAATTCAAGTTTCTAGGATACTTATATGTACTTTATACAATACTGATTGCTTCAAAGCAATATTCTCATGAATCAATAATTTCAGTTATGATTACAACTAAGTGGCTCTACAGAATATAATATTGTAACATTATTCAGCTTAATTCAATTCTGTTATTCGGTGACCTAATTCGATAGTGTCAAGTACACAATAATCAATACGTTTTACTGAATATGAATTGTCTTTAAGCCAACTGACACTGACAGTATGAACAGTGTGATTGATAATTCTAAGTTGCAGCACAAGTCAATATTGTAAAATCATGGTACAGTTGTAATCGAAATTATTTAACCCCCATTACAAATCAGGTTTATTGGCAACATTTACAGACTTTCAGCGGTTTGCAATGAACAAATCAAACAAAAGTAATTGAAATAGCTCAATGCAACAAGTGGTTTCCCCAAATTCAATTGAAAATGCAACTTTTAATGACTTCAGCAGTCTCAAAATCACTCAACCCCTTCATGGCAAGCATCTTTAGTACTTAACAGACCACCCTTTTTCTGTTATGAGCTGCTGTAAATGAGATGTATAGCCAGACACCAGCTTCTGGCAGCGTTTCTGAGGAATCTCAGCCCATTCCTCATGAGCAATGGCCTCCAGTACAGTAATATTATTGAGTTTTCTTGCCGCAACCGCCTTCTTCAAATGCCACCAGAGATTTTTTTATAGGGTTCAAGTCAGGTGACTGTGATGGCCACTGTAGAATCTTCCATGACTTCTTCTGCAACCAAGCCTTGGTGGAATTTGAGGTATGCTTGGGATCATTGTCCTGTTGGAAGGTCTCTTGATGCCCAAGCTTGAACCTACCTTGTCATAAATCTGGTTGCAGCAATTGATAGCTTACTTGTTCTGCCCTGTCCAGGTAGTTTAACCACTGTTCCTTTAACTTTGAACTTGAAAACTATGCTTCCAACGGTGTCTCTAGGAAAATGTAGTGCCTTCGCTATCTTTTTGTATCCCGTTCGTTGTTTGGTTGGCGGTGGTTCCTTCTCTTAACTTTTTGGACCATTCTTTTGACCTAGGCCATGTCCACACTGATACTCGGAGGTATTTGAAAACGATGATGTAAGTTTAGTCATGTGACTCATATTGTACCAATAGATATTCATGTTTATACCAGCGGTATATTGTGCCTGTTATTCACTTTCACACAGCTAAAATATGTTACTTTGCACACTCTTCATAATGCAACGATGCACACTCTGTAAAGATGTCAGAAAGTTTACTCACATTTGCTGTCCTGCGGCAATACATGTCAGCAGTTGTGTTTTAGACCAAACATATGCTGACTGAGTGTGACCTGGATGCATCAGTGAGTGGTGAGATATTTTTCTAAATAAATGATCCTGTCAGAAGAATTGCACGATAACTTTATTATTTATTTTCCCGTCTCATCTCATTGAGCTTTTATGAGGTTTTACGCATGTGCAGTAAGGTGAATTTAGCGTTTTCCAAAAGTTTCTCATCTATTCCCGGTTCCCGCCTCCTTACCATAACATCTGACCTGCGTTACAATCTGTTCTGCAGATTTATTCTGTTGTGAGGGATTCTATTCAGGGGGTTGAATAATTTTGAGACTGTAGAAGTCATTAAAAGTTGCATTTTCAGTTGAATTTGGGGAAACCACTTGAAATTTGTTGTTTTGAGCTATTTCAATAACTTTAGTTTGACTTTAGTTGGACTGTGATGGACCGGACTGAGATCATTGAGGTAGAGCAAAGTTTCTCAGGGGAATGCAATAAATTTGCGAGAAAACGCAACTGTATTCCTCATATTTGAATTATATAGAACTCATATTCCTCCATTTTTCCCTTTTAGGGGCTCCATAATATTGTGTTCCTTGTGTTCACTGGTAGTGTATGACTACTAAGATGCACGTCTTTTTAAAGATGCACGTCTTTTTAAAGATGCCTCGCCCGTGTACTTCTGGTTGCGGCAGATTGGTATCGGACTCTGATGGGCACGAGCGCTGTCTAGTATGTTTGGGCATGGATCATGCTAGAGCAGCGCTTGTGGATGACACATGTTCTCTTAATGGGAACATGACCATCACGTCATTAAGGTCGAGACTCAATGAACTCGCAAGAGTGAGGGTCCCCTCATCCACACCCTGATCTAGTGCTCCCTCGCGGGGTGCTACTTCGGCTGGTGGCCAGGGTGACCTGAGGGTGACGGTCTGGAACAAGGCGCCGACAATGTGTCGGCGACCCCAGCCCTCCTCTTCAGTGACGGTGCCTGCTAGTGAACTGCCGATTCCCGCGGGTCTACCTTCGGGTGGCCCGCGTGTTTCGGTTGAAGCTACAGAGGCTGATGCTATGTCTGTAGCAGCATCACAAGGTGGGTTTGAGTCTTCTGGAAGTGAGGGCTCAGCACAGCTGCCACCTTCCGGTGTGCATACGGCTGTGCCTGAGTCTGATCCGGAGATGACGGCCATGCTTTCCCGGGCAGCCACGAGCATCGGACTAGAGTGGAGGCCTCCACCCTGTCCTGAGCGCTCGCGGCTGGATGATTGGTTTTTGGGTAAGGCTGCCGACCCTCGTCCACGGCAAACCCCAATTCCTTTCTTCCCGGATGTGCATGATGAGATCTCGAAGTCCTGGAAGACCCCCCTGTCTTCTCGGGACCGGTCACTGGTCTCATCCGCCTTTCCTCCCCTCGATGGGGCAGCTGTCCGTGGGTACACTGGGCTTCCCCCGGTTGAACGCTCTGTTGCGATGCAACTGTGTCCTCAAAGTGCTTCTTCTCGTGGTGAGCCTAAGCACCCATCCAAAGCCTGTAGATTTTCGTCGACCCTGGTGGCGAAGTCTTACAGAGCGGCGGGACAGGCAGCTGCTTCTCTGCATGCTATGGCCACTCTGCAGGTCTACCAGGCCCAGATGCTCAAAGACATGCACGAGGGCAGGACAGACCCAGGGCTCTTCGATGAGCTGCGCACCGCAACCGACCTTGCTCTCCAGGCAACGAAGGTGACCGCGCGCTCCCTGGGTTTGGTGATGTCCACTTCGGTGGTCCAGGAGAGACATCTGTGGCTGAACCTGGCCGACATGCGGGATACCGAGCGGACTCGTCTGCTTGATGCACCCCTGTCCTAGGCTGGCCTCTTCGGTTGAGCAGTCGAGGACTTTGCCCACTGGATAGTGGACACCATTGCTTTGGCATACCAGCAGCAAGGTCGACCGTGCCCCCTTGGTGTGACTGCCCACTCCACCCGGAGTGTGGCATCCTCTTGGGCTCTAGCGTATGGCGCCTCGCTAACAGACATCTGCAGGTCTGCCGGCTGGGCGACACCTAACTCATTCGCCAGATTCTACAATTTTTGAGTGGAGCCAGTGTCCTCTCATGTACTCGCTTCAACCAGCTGGTATTGGACCCTGTAGCAATGTTCAGGGAAGAAGGAGGCGGGAACGGGCGAACAATCAAAATATAGTTTATTTAAAATAAAACAAACAAACGAAAATACCGCCCCTCGCGGAAGACCGCTTGCTACCGAAAATAAATATAACTGCCAGCAGCCCCTCGCGGACGACTGCTGGCTAAAGTAAAATACAGATACAAAAACAAAACACAACTAAAATACAGGCCTGTTCCTCTCTCGATCATCAACGTCGTCGCTCCTCCTTTATGCTTCCGCTCCTCCGTGAGAGATGCGAGACCGGAGTGCTTCACAGGTGTTGCTCATTAGCAATCGCACCACCGGCCTCGCGCCGTTCTCTCACGTCCCTCGGCCGTCCTGTTCGCCACGGAGACCCGCTCAGGTGTCTTCGCTCGCTCGCCATTCCACTCCACGGACTGGATACGTGCGATATTCTCCTCAGGTGAGCCTTTTCGAAGGCCCTGAGGTCCTCCAGTACTTCTGACGCTGGCGCCAGTGTCTATTGCCTGTGCGTCGGCTAGGTGCCTCCCGTGTGCATGGTCCCTCTCCGGAGCTACCCCCACATGTGTATTCCCACTGTAAGCCTCTCCGAGCATGTGTCTTTCCCTTGGCAAGCCACCTTGCCACCCCTGGGGTTGAAATATTCCAACTGCGGCTGGACACCCCAGTGTTCTCCATATGCATCCTTCAGGTCATGTGTATATTTTCTAGCCCCCCCCCCTCTGGGTTAGTGTTAATTGCATATTTCCTCTAAACAATGGGATATGCTTCCCAGTGTTCCTTTGTATTCCTGTGTTAAATAGGAGCCCTTCGTCCGTGCTAGCCTCATGACAGGGATCTCAGATTTACGCAGGGCACTGGAAGACAGCTGTGAAGGTGGCGTGATTAGACTGGTAACCCCATTCGTCGTCATTAGACGTAACTTGGAGTGACAACGAAAGGGAACGTCTCGGTTACGTATGGCTTTCTAAGCGAAACCCCATTCGTCGTCGTCCGACGTAACGTCTCCGTTCCCTACTCAGGGAACGAGGGTTACATACGTAACCAAGACGTTGTCAATCCCAAAATTTGACCAAAAAGTGTGAATGTACCCTAAGTATGTTTGCATTTGTTGTCATAGTGATTCATCAGTTGATTTATTAGTCCCCACCTGAGCCTAGGGAGAGGCCAGACCGTTTAATGATTTAAACACCAAAAGAAGAATTTTAAAATTCACTCGATAACACACAGGCAGCCAGTGCAAAGAATGTAAAACCGGCGTAATATGGTCCTGTTTTTTAGTACTGGTTAAAAGTCTAGCAGCTGCATTTTGTACTCTTCTTCAACCGGCATAAAGCTGACTGGCTGATCCCAGAATAAAGTGAGTTGCAGTAATCCAATCTAGAAGTAATAAAATCATGAATTAATTTTCTGAAATTGTTTCTTGACAGAATTGGTTTACTTCTACTAGTAGTCGAAGCTGAAAGAAGCATGATTTGACAACTGTATTTATGTGTCTGTCAAATTACAGCCCATCATCAATGACAACCCCAAGATTTTTGACCCAAGGCTTAACAGACGGGGATAAGTCACCCAAGATTGTGGTTCAGGTCTCCGGGAATGTACATAGCACGAAGCGACCTCAGATGCATCTGACTCCATAGAAGGATGTGGTGTGCGAGTTGTGACATACGGCGAGAGCATTGACCACCTTGACGGTTGATGTACACTACAGCCGCGGTATTGTCTTTTGCACCAACACAGACTGGAGAGCTGCTCGTCTCGAAGAATACTCGATGACACTCAGAGAGAATTCAGGCTAAGAGGACCTCTTGGCTCCGAAGCAAAAACATATCTGCATGTTGCCAGCGTACTTCCTTATATACCCACGAGGTAGGACGGAGTTACGCTATGCAAATTCCACAGACCCATGGCATTTACTTGCCATTGGCTCGTTTTGTAATACTCAAAGGTGATAGGCTTCTAAGCGAAAACCCATTTGTCGTCACAACGTAACTTGTACTGACAATGAAAGGGAACCCATTATCAACTACCTCAAGATCATAGAGAGAAAAAACATATGATCACAAGGTCATATGTATGTCCCAACTGATGAGTAGGGACATTCACATGTTGTTTGAGATCAAATACATTTAACAAAGTAGTAAATTCTTTAGTTAATGAGTCCGTTGTGCAACACACATGAATGTTAAAATCACCAAGAATAAACTAATTATCATATTTGGGTATAAATTCCCCCAAGAAGTCTGTAAACTCATTTAAAAAGTTTTTGTTGTGCTTAGGAGGCCGGTATGTCAGAGCAATCAAGAGTGGGCCATTCAGTTCTAACGTTAATGTAAACAACTGCAGCTAAAAACTCAGATAGTCATAAAGCTTAGTTTGGCAACAAGAAAATGTGTCTTTAAAAATCAGACCTCCACCGCAGCCCGTTATACGAGGTGAATTAAAAAACAAACAATTTTGAGGTAAAAGTTCAGAAAACGGACTTAAGTCCCAAGTAGTGAGCCAACTTTCAGTAATAAATAAAAAATCAAGTTCCTGCGAAGAGAAGTGATTAACAATAACAGTCTTATTTACCAGTGATCTGGCATTTAGCAACGCCATATTTAGCTGAGGTGGATTCTCAGTCGATTCCTGCCGAACTGAGAAAGTTGTCGAAGATTGCTCAAACACAGTCCAGCACGGTGGATTCGGGGCGAGGCGCAGACAGGGAACGGAGCATCCACAGCCGGAGTCACTGAAGTGTTCCATTCATATACTGGATCCAGAGAGCGCTAACGAATGGAGAAATCGCCGGCCAAACCCTTCACAGGGAGACCCAAAGAGAGACGCGACTCTCATTGAGCCAGGAAATTCTTCAGTTTAACGGCAAAGCCACCCCGTCTTAAATTAAATTATAGTTGTTCCTGCGACAGAAAAAGAGGACCAACAGGGCTACCCACTGAGTTACCATACCGTACTTAGTGGGTGTCCCAGAAGAGTAACCTCAGGTGTAGCTTATCACATCAACTATCCATTAATGTCTGACTACCACAAAGTTGACAACATTCAATCTATTCCTTCATTTCAATCCTAATAAACTTATTTTTGCTAAATATTTTGCTTGTTTATGCTATCTTCTTTAAAAATGATATTTTGATTTCTAGTGATCATAATGACATAAATGTCCAGATATGGCCACTGTGGATGATATCATAATACTAACTAGATTCAGATTCAGCAATAGTCTTTAAAGCTGACATCTAGATAAAGAAAATATGTTGTTCCCTGTGCTGTAATTTTGGCCCTCTCTGAGAAGACACACTTTTATTTGCCTTCCCCTTCCTAACCTCTTTAGCCTTGCACAGAGGACTCCTGCTGAGAAAAAATGTCACAGAATAAAGTCTTGCCCCACACTAGATGTCCAATTATCTCTCAACACAATTACATTTTTTCATGGTGCTAGTTTTTTTTTTACTGGAAATGGTTATTGTCAAAAACCAAGATGTTTCAAGGATTAGCCCCCTTTTTAACCCTTGATGAGTTCATAAACACCATGACCTATTCATCATCACTTATGACTGACGTGTTGTATAAAAGCTTAGGCATGCTGAGGGCCATGGTTACCAAGACTATAGCTGGTGAAAAGGACTATAGTCTAATCCTTCTGTGCGGCAAAAAAAAAGAATTCCCTTGGGATTTACATGACACTTTGATTGACAGAGATTGTAGGCTGTTGTCTCTCTTAACAAAAGTTCACTTCATTAGGATTCGAGTGGCAAAGCCGCTCGCTTTAGATGTGTATTTATCACGGTGGTTTAGTTTCACTTCAGTTTTCGAGTTGCCTCATAGAGCCATTTAGCTTGTCTATAGTGGAACCATGCTGCAGAGGTTGAAAACCCCTTATTTACAATGCCAGAGTCAATTCTTTGAGGTGGTAAATTAGGATTAGGCCATTTTAGAGAGGTAAAAAGAAGTCTAACAATAAAATCCAGCTATTCATTGACTTTTCTTTAAGCAGCTGCAGAGAACCATTTCTGCATGCCCTGTGTATTGAACGACTCTCAGATCCCTTGTCCATAGGGTCACATGCATCTTAATCTTTGTCCAAATTCTAATCTCCGTCATCTAGCTTGCCTATAAATCCTTGTGGATTTGTTATGGTCAGACACAACCACTCCTTTCCCTCCACTCGAGAACGGCCCCTGTTCTCTTATTGGCTGTTTTCACATTCTTGGGTGTATCTGTAAGCTTTATATATAGTGTGTTGCCCCATGCACTGAGCAATAATAAGGGGGTGACTACAGTTTACGGTAAGCTTGCCATGTATTTTCTCATTTCCAGCTGCTTATAGTAAATAATACTGTTTTCTTTGAGTATTTGGATCTTGGTTTTGTCTGTACTGTACTTTTAAATATTGAGCTAGAAAAATGTAACAGATTCTTGATTAAATCACGTTTTGATAATTGAGAACTATGAATATCATTCCAGTTCAGGTTATTGGCAGTACAATGGCTCCATTAGGACTCATCTTGGTCTCATCAGTACTTTTGGCTGGGGTCTGGGCAGCAGGTAATATCATTACATAATGTAATACCATTTGTAGTAAGACTACTAGGTCAATGTGTAGCTATTAAAATAATACCGTTCTTATTATAAAGCTTTTTGATTAGCCTTATGAATGAACCTGGTCAAGTTTATAAATTGTTTGTATGCATTTGTTTATACAATGCCTGATATTTTGTTGCAAATGGAAATTTGACTTTTCATACATGTGGTTATGAAAACAAAAGTAGTCCATCATCTTGTTGATCAGATCATCATAAAGTCCTTTTTTGGCTCACCAAGTGTGTTTAGCATAAAAACATTTTTAAAAAATCATCGTAGTAATAGAAACCTAATACAATGAATATTATTTTTTGAAAAATGAGTTTAATTTTAAGCAGATCACATCGTGCAATTCAATTGCTTGCAATTCAACCGAATGACTAAATTAATATTTAGTAAAAACAGAACCTATCTCAAACATTAAATAAATGTCAACGTGTGGGCTGGTCAATCTACAATAACATGACATAAACTCCATTAGTGCTCCAGAGCTGGTGGGGAAGGCAGAGAAGTTAATACGTTTTATTGATTGTACCATAGGGGTTAAAGGCAAAGTATGTAAGATTTTTTTATGTTAAAATGCATCTTCAGTTTTTGATTGTTGACAACTATTAGAATGCCATTAATGGGTTTATCTACCCCAAAAGTCTAAACATTGAGCCTCCAAGGCACCATCAAAACATTGAGAGCATTCTGCTCATATCCGTCGATCTCTTACCAGCTCATCCAATAGAGATAGTTTGAGGTGTGGCTGCTGAGGGTGAGAAAGATTGTGTTTAGCCAGTGTGGGACCACGGCTGACGCGTTGCATGGGAAAGGACATCAACCTTCGGTAACAGAAGTGCAAACCAAAATGCGCTGCATTTAAACCCTTAAAAATTAAACGGGTTCAATATCATGCACCTGTTCAGAAAGACAGATCTTCAAGTTTTTAATGTCTATTCAGCATCAAACAGTTGTTGTTTGTCATGCCAAAAAATGTGCCCAGTGCAGATACTCATGTAACATGTCAACACAGAAAAAAGTAAATTTACAAAAAGCTGATTTACACTATTTTGATCGATTTCATAGACATCAGTGTTTATATTTGAAGTACTTCTATGATAATTTGAACTATTAGATGAATAGTTCTTAGGTGAATAATTTTGAGACTGCAGAAGTCATTTAACGTTGCATTTTTAGTTGAACTTGGGGAAACCACTTGAAACATTTGTTGTGTTGAGATATTTCAATTACTTTTGTTTGATTAGTTAATTGCAAACAGCTGAAAGTCTGTAAATTTTGCCAATAAACCTGATTTGCAATGGGGTTGAATAATTTTGATTACAACTGTACATACATATTTTGTTAATATTAGTGAAAAAGCTTTTCACTCTTGTTGTATTTTATGTTCCTTTTATGTAAGTGTTGAGGTCTGCGTGTGACCATTGAAATCATTTCATGAGTGTACTTGTGATGTTGTCATTACAACAAGGATTTTAGGAGGCTGAGGTGAATAGGGTTTAATAGCGCAAATAACTAGACGGTCCGTGGACGTGCCGTCTGAGGTAGAGACAAAGCAGGATGTAGATAGAGCCAATATTAGTCTGACACGGCATGTTTCAGTCTAAGGCATGGCACTGCGCTGGCACTGTCTCATGACATCCCGCCAGGCATGGAGCAGCCGGCATTCAAATCAGAGAACACTGCAACTATTCACTATAATGAGTGTGATTAATCAATTAGCCACCACTAACCAAGCAGTCACTAATGTAGGGCAGCCCATGGCATGACTTTAGTTTTGATGGCATGTACGTTTTTAATGGTTTGAATGGGAGGATGAGGGGTGTCAGTGATATGCTGTGACACTGATGGAGGCCTGCTGTGTGCTGCACGGATCAAACTTAAACAGCAGATTCTCACCAAAAGCTGGCAGAACTTAATCAAAATTGCTCAAGCAGTTTAACTCTAACTTTACCTAGAAAGCGTATCTAGTTTGATAGTTTCTTCAAGAATAATGTCAATGAAAATCATTTTAAAAGTAATAGTTCACTCAAAAATACTTTCTTTCTTCTGTAGATCCTAAAAGATAATCTGATGTTTTCAATATTATATCCATGCAGTTACAGAGAACAGGCACAAAGTATTTCAAGCTTAAAGGGACACAAAAGCAACATAAAATTATAAATGTTACTAGTTATACATACATTAGTGAGGCTTGGAATACCACTTCATGGCTAGACCATGTTTTATCTACTGCTGATGCTCATGCCTCCTTACAAAGTATTGAGATTTGTTATGGATTAGCTACCACTGACCACATTCCTATAGCTATGGTGATGAATGTGCAAAATGTCCCCAAGGTAGTTAAAAATTAAGAGGCTTATGAGGCCAAAATAAATTGGGGAAAACTATCTGAGGGCGATGTTCTTAAATACTGTTTTAATTCTGATGCTGCTATGAGCAAATTGCAGCTACCTATGACGACCATTTGGTGCACCGATATGAATTGTGGGGACACTTCTCACAGGAATGGTTTATGTGATATGTATAATGACATATTGCAAGCCTTAATTGAGGCTAGTGGGTCCTTATTCACGCAGACCAGGAAAACCAGGAATATAAAGTCTGGGTGGAATAATTTTGTGGCAAACCATCATACTGAAGCCAATATGGCTTATAAAGCCTGGGTTTTAGCTGGGCGGCCCAGACAGGGACCTGAGCTTGAGCATAAAAGAAAATGAATGCCAAATATAAATATGCATTGCGGTATATAACTAAGCATGAGCAGGCGCTAAGTGCTTCCTCAATGGCTGACTACTTGCTTAAAAATAACATAACTAATTTCTGGAATGAGGTGAAAACCCTTTATAGAACCAAGACCGTTCTCCCATGTAACATTGAGGGGGTGACGGCACCAGAGGACATTATTGACCTCTGGAGGCAGCATTATTCAGCGTTATTCAACTGTATAAAGAGTGAGCCTTATGATGTTGGTGTGATAGAGGACAAATATATCTATTTTCATCCAAATGAAGTTGTTAAGGCCATAGGGAAAATTGCTGACAGAAAAGCTTGTGGCATGGATAACATTAGATCTGAGCACCTAAAGCTAGCTGGCCCCAGGTTAGCAGTGCTACTGTCGATTTGTTTCTCTGGGCTGGTGTGCCATGGAATATTGGCTGATTCCCTGATGTCAGTCATTCTGGTTCCAGTAATCAAGGACAAAGCTGGTAAGGTTGGTAGTATTGATAATTATAGACCGTTAGCCCTTGCTAGCATTATCTCAAAACTTCTTGAAAGTCTAATTCTTGACAAAATAAGTGACTGTATATCCACCACTGATAATCAGTTTGGCTTTAAGTCCAAACATAGCACTGACCAATGTATCTATGGACTGAAAGAGTTTGTTGAGGCATATAGAAGTCTGGGCTCTACAATGCTTTTAGGTTTTATTGATGCGTCCAAGGCGTTTGACCGCATTAATCATTTTAAATTGTTTAATAAACTTATGCACAGGGATGTCCCCAGCAGCCTGGTACGAATCTTAGCCTTTTGGTACTCTAACCAAAGTGTGCGGGTTAAATGGGGGAATACTCTATCTACATCTTTTTATGTTAGTAACGGGGTAAGGCAGGGGGGCATTTTATCTCCAGCCTTATTTAATGCCTACATGGATGACCTGTCCAGGCACTTGGGGACATGCCAAACTGGCTGTATGGTTGGAGAAATGTTGATTAATCATTTATTGTATGCAGACGACTTAATCTATCACCAAGCAGCAGTGGGTTCCAACAGCTACTTAATATCTGTTCTGATTATGGGGTAGAATTTGATATTAACTATAATGCAAAGAAAAGTGTGGTTATGATATGTAGAACAAGGGATGATTTAAACATTAAATTCCCTTCTTTCTATCTATCTGGAGAGGAGCTGGGAGTAGCTAATACCACAAAATATCTGGGGCACATCCTAACAGATACACTGGAGGATGATGCTGACATGAGCAGACAAAGGAGAGTGCTATATGTCCAAGCCAACATGCTGGCTAGAAAATTCCATCACTGCACTACAGATGTTAAAATCAACCTGTTTTGAACTTACTGCTCCCCTCTTTACACAGCTCCTCTCTGGGTTAGATATAAGAAGGAGAGCCTGCTTAAGCTAAAAGTAGCCTATAATGACTGTCTCAAGATTCTCTTGAAGAAACCAAGAAGTACCAGGGCAAGCCAGCTGTTCTGTAGGCTGGGTTTAACTACTTTCATGGCCTTGGTGAGAAATCTAACTTTCAAGTTTATGAACAGGCTGGACCGATCCATGAATGAGCTTATTGTTCAGATAGTAGATCCAAGTCGTAGCTCTGTGAGGTACATGTCAAAAATATGGGATCACTGGTATCTGTGCCTTCATTAGCTCTATTCTTCTGTTGTTGCTGTATAGAATGTGTATATATGAATGTGTGATGTTTTATTGATCTGTGTTAAGTATTGTCTTCTGTGGGCCTTGAGCCTGTAATAAAGTTAATAATAATAATAAATGAAATGGTCTACATTTCGTGCACTATACACTATATTGGCAAAGATTTTGGGATGCCTGCCTTTACATGCACATGAACTTTAATGACATCCCATTCCTGATCTGTAGGGTTTAATATAGAGTTGGCCCACCCTTTGCAGCTATAACAGCTTCAACTCTTTTGGGAAGGCTTTCCACAAGGTTTAGGAGTGTTTATGGGATTTTTTGACCATTTTTCTAGAAGCGCATTTGTGAGGTCAGGCACTGATGTTGGACGAGAAGGCCTGGTTCGCAGTCTCCACTCTAATTCATCCCAAAGGTGTTCTATCAGGTTGAGGTCAGGACTCTGTGCAGGCCAGTCAATTTCCTCCACACCAAACTCGCTCATCCATGTCTTGCTTTGTGCACTAATGCGCAGTCATGTTGAACAGGAAGGAGCCATTCCCAAACTGTTCCCACAAAATCAGGAGTTTGAAATTGTCCAAAATGTCTTGGTATGCTAAAGCATTAAGAGTTCCTTTCACTGGAACTAAGGGGCCAAACTCAACCCCTGAAAAACAACCCCAAACCACAATCCCCGCTACACCAAACTTTACATGTGGCACAATGTATTCAGGCAAGTACTGTTCTCCTGGCAAACGCCAATTCCCAGGCTTGTCCATCGGATTCGCAGACAGAGAAGTATGATTCATCATTTGCATTGCACTTGGTGATGTAAGGCTTGGATGCAGCTGCTCGGCCGTGGAAACCCATTTCATAAAGCTCTCTATGCACTGTTCTTGAGCTAATTTGAAGGCCACACGAAGTTTGCGCCCCTGTGCACTTTGCACCTCAGCATGCGCTGGCCCCACTCTGTGATTTTACGTGGAATACCACTTTGTGGCTGAGTGGCTGTTGTTTCCAACTGCTTCCACTTTGTTATAATACCACTAGCAGTTGACTGTGGAAAATTTGGTAGTAAGGAAATTTCACAAATGGACTTATTGCACAGGTGGCAAACTATCGCGATACCACTAGGGCTGGGTATTGTTCAAAATCTTTCGATCCGGTGCCAATTTCGATACCTCAGTTTCGATACCGGTTCCTAATGATACTTTTTCGATACCAATTTTATGAAATCCATTTTAACAAGATTACATAACACATTACCTCAGAAAAACTTTGGTTTTATTTTTTCAGTTTGACTCATGCTCCTTAGCCAGTGCACAAAGGAACAACAAAAGCACAAAGGAACAAAAAATGTTTTATAAAGAGCTCATGCTCACCAAAGCTGAATTTTTTTAAATAAAAAATACAGTTAAACTTGTTATATTGTGAAATTGTATTACAATTTAAAATCTTATTTGAATATATTTCAAAATGTAATTTATTGAAATGAATTGAATTCAAAGCTGAATTTTCAAAATCATTACTTGAGTGTCACATGACCCTTCAGAAATATGAAAACAGTTTGCTGCTTAATATTTTGGAAACTATGATACATTTTTTCACGATTCTTTGATGAATAAAAATTTCAAAAGAACAGCATTTATTTAAAAACTAAATATTTTGTAACATTACACGTTTTAATGTCACCTTTGATAACTTCAATGCATCCTTAATCCTTACTGAAAAAAGAATTCTGACTAACCAACACATTTTTGAACGGCAGTGTACATTCAGTAGGTTATTATTTATTGCAATATAAACACTACACAGTTTGTGCTTGCACGCGCGCGTCTCATATGAGTATGTGCGTGCGTCTTGTGTGTGTAGAGTTTGCATGTATGTGCATTTCGTATGTATTTGTTTGAGCACTGACGTTGACGAGTTAATTTCTTAGGTATCGAAATCTGGAACCGAACAACATTTTTCATTTTTCGATACTCGATAGTATCGAGGCAATTCGGTCGGACTCAGTACCCAGCCCTAGATACCACGCTTGAATTGACTGAGCTCCTGAAAGCGACCCATTCTTTCACAAATCTCTATAGAAGCAGTCTGCATGCCAAGATGCTTGATTTTATTATAACTGTTGTCATGGACGTGATTGGGACACCTGAATTCAATGATTTGGAGGGGTGTCCCAATACTTTTGGCAATATACTGTATATTTCAAGACTTCTGAAGTCATTCATGTATTTTGTTTATAAATTTGACTTCCACCTGCACTTGACTTGGACTATATTTTATTAATAAAATAATAATATTTTTTTCTGCTTTTACATCTTTTTGCATCTTCAGTCTCAGTTTATTGTATTTGCTTGGAAAAGAGAATGAAAGACTTTTTTTTTAGTCTAGTAATATTCTTCTTGTTCCACGAAAGAAAAAGTAAAAAAAGTGGTTTTGGAATTAAAATAAGTAAATAATAATCAAATGTTCATTTTTGGCAGAACTATCAGCATGTTATAAAGTGCAAATCGATTGAAATTTTAATAATGATGTTTCTATCTTAAAATTTATATTTTAAATTACGTTTAATAGCCAAAGGATCCTACTCACTACCCATAATCTGAAAAGACATCGACCAACTAGAGAAGTCGATGTTACCAATGGAAATTGTTCAAAAAAAGCAAGTCTTCACTCATTTCAATGAAATGTTGTGAATGACATAACTGAGTAACTGGTAAACAGCTTACATTTGTACACACTATTATTAATATTATTCATATGAATGTGAGAACAATTCATTTAAATTATCACAGAAATTTAGGAATGCATGGAATGTCACCACTTGAAATACAGCAATCCGTGTATGATTTCGAAAAACTACTCTTGATTTGATTCACTCACACACACTTATGTATCTATCAGCATGTCTGCTGGTTGATGTGGACTGGTCTGCATTAAACAGGATCAAAACAATAAACGGAGCAACTTCCAAGTGGACTTAGATGCTAGAGCCAGACGAGTGGGGCACTTTCCCATCATTTTGTGAGCCCTTTCTTTAGAGAGTTACTGGAACTTTCCCAAACTCCCATCGCATCCGTTCCACTGCAGGAGGCAGTACACACTCAAAAGCAAGCTTTTGTTTACTTCCAACTATCTCCTTTTAAGTCTTATTTGGTCAAAGTAAGATTAGTGGCCATGAGGCGACCATTTCCCCATAGTGCTGTAGCACAAATGGGACATTGTCTACATCTGCTAAATTTGGGAATATTAATGGTTGTTTGACGAAGAGTGCAAAGTACATCTCAGCGTGACATAAAGCTTCATTAGCAACCAGGAATGCCATCCAAATGTTCTGCCCTTGTCAAATTGAGACAAGCAGTGTTTTTTTCCTAGTTCTGTTTCTACTCACTGATTCGAAAATTGGATTAGCTCACAAAAAAACTCTAACATCAAACAGCCAATTAGACAAAAAGAATAATCATATTGTGTAATAAAAATTAGTAGGGTTTACTAAGTCAAGCATCACTTTAACTACTGTTCATACTTAAAACTGGAATACACTACACAGCTTAAAATCTGAACAGATTGTAACACTTGCTGACTTTGTAAATAGTTAGAGATAAAACTGGGCATCATACACTAAATTACAGAGTTGTATAGACCACCAAACTTTCAAGTCATTCTGAGAACACACTTACACAAAAACATGTGCCTCATTTCTAGGAGACATGTGACAAATTATGTTTACCTCTGTAAAGCTGCTTTGAAACAATCTACATTGTTAAGGGACAACTCCGGCGCAAATTGAACCTTTGGTCTAATTACACATTGGTACATAGTCAACCGTTCTCTGAGATTTGTTTTCATGATTATCGAATGTAAAGAGTTTTATCTCTGACAATGACAAACAATATGATGTGTTCCAAAATCAGCTCAAAATATCAAACATGTTTGATATCATGGATGGAATCATAATCTGGAATCATTAGCAATCTTCTATCACTGCTTCTTCACCTGTGTTTTGATCCGGAGATTCTGTTCTATTTACTACTCGTAAGCGCCCCCTACCATATAACAGTGAAAACATTGATAGCTGGAAACTTCAGTCAGTGACAGGGAAAGAGTAAAGTAGATTTTAAGAAATTTCTATGTTCACTACCAGTGGACTGGCCTAAAAAATCAGATACTCAGAATTGGGAACATACGTTTTCTTTATAAATAAATATTTTAAACAATGTACGTTTATAAGACAGTATGTTAAACTATGCGAAAAAAGTATTTAATAGGGTACACAATCAAAAGAGTAAACAACTCTCAATTACATGTAGAATACTTCATTATACTTTTAAGTACATCTCAATCAAAAGATTGAGTGCAAGTATAGGCCAAATACACTTAGAAGTTAGTATACTTAGAATAAAGTATATTTATACAGAAAATATGAAGTATACTTAAGTGCAATTTTAAGTATATTTTTAGTATATATTTTAAGTATATACTGAGAAGTACATAAAAAGTAGACTGAAAGTATACTTTCTTTTTCTTAGTTTAAAATAAGTAATAATAGCACACTGAAATTTTTTTTTTACCAATCTATGCAATTTTCTGTGAAATCTGTCAAATCCAACTTCCTAAAATCTGCAGATTGGCTTTGACTTTTCATCGACTCTTCCAGAATGCAAACTGGGCAAAAGTCATGCAGTGTGCTCCAGTTATTTCAGTATTCCAGGGTTAAAATCATGTGACTTAAAGGGATAGTTCACTCAAAAATGAAAATTATTTACTCACCCTAGGTGTATATGACATTCTTCTTTCAGACGAATACAATCGGAGTTATATTAAAAAATGTCCTGGCTCTTCCAAGCTTTATAAAGGCAGTGAATGTATGTCCTGCGATGAAAGTCCATAAAGTGCACATATCCATCACAAAAGTGCTCCACACGGTTCCGGGGTTAATAAAGGCCTTCTGAAATGAAGCGATGCGTTTGTGTAAGAAAAATATCCATATTTAAAACTTTATCGACTAATACATTCCGGCAGACGGCCTACGCAAGTTGACTTACGCCACAAGAATAACCTGTGACGCATGTATGACGTATGATGTAGGAGTAGCGTAAGCTTCGACGCCTCACGCTGTTCAAACTAACAGGGCTGGGCAACAAACTCAAGCTCCTCCGACATTTCTCTTTCAAATTTGTCGTTTTGGACTTCTAATTCGTTTTTTTTAATATAACTCCGATTGTATTCGTCTGAAAGAAGAATGTCATATACACCTAGGATGACTTGAGGCTGAGTAAATCATGGGCTATTTTTCATTTCTGGGTGAACTATCCCTTTAAGGAGAGTTGTAATATTACTTTTGTGATCAGATTTATGATTTTCATCTGGTCAGAGACTTGAGCCATTTTTAAGGATTAGTATATCATTTAGAAACTTGGGATGAGTGGACTTGCACCAGTAAGCAACTAACCAGAGCACCCTAGCAACGCTCTAACGATCACCCAGAAAACCCTAGCAGCATAACAATGCACAAACACTATTCAGAATGCCTCAGCCACCACATTGCAATGTCCTGGGAACCCACACTCAAATTTCATTAATTTTTTTTACAATGATGAACCAAAACAGAGCCAAGCATTTAGCTGTTCCCTGTAGTAATAAAGAGTTAGTGAAGGATTCTTATAAATTTGTAACAAGTTGAATGAAATGTTGTTTTATATTTTAGGACCACAAACATTAAGAGTTACAACCATCAAGGTGAGTTAAATTAATTATATCTGGGCCACTTATACATTTTTTTTTAATGATTTCTAAATAATGTTTTTGATTGACACTTACCCACAATTTCATGCAGGAAGAACCGTATGTAATGTCTAAAGGCTCCGAACTGGAGGGCTTCTGCATTGACCTGCTGTCAGCTGTTTCTAAGAAATTAGATTTTAAGTATGATATTCATCTTGTGAAGGATGGTCGATATGGCCAATCAGATGACAGCGGCAACTGGAACGGCATGATTGGAGAGGTTGTAAGAGGGGTGAGTATCTCAATCTTTGAGTAGACAAAACCTGTTCCATGTCAATGTTTAAATGTTCTAATTTACTAATGTTCATACAGAACATTAAAATCTATTAGTTGTTTAACAACAATTAGAATATTAAACAATTATTTAAATAAATAATAATGAATAAAAATAAATATTACAAAATATATATTTTTTAAATACCCAATAAGTTTAAACACCCTTTTATAATTGGGAATGTGGCTGTGTTCAGAATGAACTAATCATCAAGCTTTACCTTCTTAAATGCTTACCTTCTTGATGCAAACCATCATCTTCTTGGTTGCATGCAACTACAAAGAACTTACGAAACATCAGCAGGATCTCATTGTGTAAAGGTATCGCTCAGGGATGGGAGGGATGCAAAAAAATCGTGGAGAAAGTATGGCACAGTAGTGACATTATCGAGAACAGAAAAAAAAACTGGTCAGAGAGGCTGTCAAGAGGCCTACAGCAACATTATAAGAGTTGATTGCTCCCTATATGTGACAAATGTCCCGTATTCTACATCTGGACTATGGGGCAGGGTGGCAAGACACAAGAATAAAACATACAAACCCAGCTAAAATTTGCAAAAGCATATATCCAATCTCCCAAAGCCATGTGGTAAAATGTGTTAAAAAAAAACACCATACACAGTGAATCATGGTGGCGGCAGCATTATGCTTTGAGGCTGCTTTTCTTTGGCTGTTTTAAGTTTTAAATATGGATATTTTTCTTAAGAAAACCCATCGCTTCACTTCAGAAGGCATTTATTAACCCACTGGAGTCTTATGGATGACATTTATGATGGATGGATGCACTTTTAGGAGCTTCAAAAGCTATTCAATGCTATTACAAAGCTGGGAAGAGCCATGATATTATTTAATATAACTCCGATTGTATTCGACTGAAGGAAGAAAGTCATATACACCTAGGATGGCTTGAGGGTGAGTGCATTATGGGATAATTCTTTGGGTGAACTATTCCTTTAAGGTGAAAAGTTCTAATATGATTTATCGTTATTTCATTTTTTTACATCACAAAAACTAGCTGTTTTAACTGGGGTGTGTAAACTTCTTATATCCATAAATAGATTTCTATTTCAAATAAATAGTGTTGTTTTCAACTTTCTATTCATCAAAGAATCTCACAAAAAAAATGTATCACAGTTTCCACAAAAATATTAAGTGCCACAATTGTTTTCAACATTGATAATATTGGGTTCAACATGGGTTCTTGAGCATAAAATTGTCTTCATTTTATGCGTGTAAACTCCTGAGAAGGAACCGATGTGCTGTGTCATGGTGTTGACACTATGGGAAACACTTCCAGCATTCTGGTGTCTAAAGCATGTGTGCAGTCACACTAATTTCATTGGCCAACAGAGATTCAGGAAAGTCAGTTGCTGCAGAGTCGGCGCCAGAGCAGATCTACTGGAGGGGCATTGAGTCATCGGCGGGGGGGCACTGCCGTTTAAGAAATATTTTGACGCAGTGGGGACATCATAGTCCAACACAGCAGAAATGCTATAAAAAAATGTTTATTTTTTATTATTATTAATTATTATTTGCGAATTTACCCACCACTTTTTGCCAGGGTCGATATCGCGGCAAAGTTCTCTAGTTAACTAGCAGATTATTCATTTCGTTCGTTTGTTATATAAGAGGCGGTCTAGCACGCTGTAATTTGTTGTTTTTTAAATCAAGTGATCAAAGTGCTCGTTGACTCTGCGATCAGTGGTGCAGATACAGGGTTCTCTTGAGACTCGCACACATCGCACAGTCTTCGCACGGACTTGCGCTTTAATCCGTTGCGGAGATTTGTTCCTGTGAAATCACAAAGTAAAATGCACACAAACGTGTCCCTGCTTGATATACAACCACTAATAAACATAATCGAATTAATGAGGGAAAAAAATATATATACGAGTGCGGATTAGAACCCAGACACTGGACCATTAAAATGCATGCAGAAAATAGTCGGATTGGATCTATGTATTTCTTCACGTGAAAGTTCTCGGCACCAACACATATTAGATCTCATTTTATTTTAATCGCAAATTAAACACAATGTACTATTTAAATCGATTGCTAGACATTGGTATGTTATTGTACATAGGTACATCTGATTTATGATTTAGCATTGTATTAGCAACTGTGGAAGGAGGGGCATCAGTGACCGCTAGGGAGGGCACGGCCCTCGAATGCCCCACCATAGCGCCGGCACTGAGTTGCTGTCCTGGAAGAGCGAGGTCTTGCTTTCCCCCTGCAGTTTCTCTGCTTCTGCTCTGTTCAGTGAGTGGCTGAGAGGAACAGTGGATTCCATTGACCGAATGGCAGCTTGCATAGACGTGAATGAGCTATGTATGTGCACGCTGTTGTCACAGACCAATCACTTATCAGCTTCTCCATTGTTTTAAATTTTAACATAATTTGACCATTTATTCTTGTCGTGCTTATATTACTATCACACTGCAGACACGTTTAAGAACGTCAGTGACTAGACCAGCCGAACAGATTCCATATTGGTAAGAAGTTTATGGATAAGTTAATCACACATGCCAAAAGGAATTGTGGTGACAATGTGTTGTCAGCACCAACCCCTAAGAACTGTAAAACACGAAAGTATGACATCAGATATCTTCCGTTTGGCTTTACGGTGGCTGGGACTGAACCGCTGCCTCAGTGTGTTATATGAGCAGATTTGCAGGCCAATGATACCATGAAGCTATGCAAGCTAAAGTACCATTTAGAAACTAAACACCCGACACTCAAAGACAAACCCTTAGATTTTTTTTTTTCAAATTAAAGTTCTTGCCTTGCTCAACAAAAATGCAACATCAGCAAAAACAGCAAAGTGTCTAACAGGTGTATAGAAGCATCCTACCATGTCTCGCAACAAGTTGCTAAATTAGGAAAACCTCACACAATTGCCGAGGTGTTTATCTTCCCTGCTGTCTGAGGTATCTGTCAAATCATGTTTGGAGAGAATTTCGCACAACAGATTGGTGACATCCCCCTTTCAAACAACACCGTTAGCCGCTGCACATCTGACATGGCAAGCAATTTTAAAAAGCAATTGCTAAAATAATGCTAAGCCAGTACCATGCCCTGATGAGACAACTGATGTTGCAGGGCCTGCACAGTTGCTTACCTATGTCAGATATTTATATGAAAAGTAATTAAATCTATCTATCTATCAATCAAAAACAGGTTATAGATTAGGTTATATATAGATCGATTTTATATAGAACAGATAATCAATCATCCTGGTCTCCTCCAAATAGGGGGTGGGGAGGGGGTAATGCCACATGATAGGGGAGGTTTGGGGGAGCTTTAGTTCCAAAAGTTTGAGAATCCTGCTCTAAGCGATGTTGGTTTTGCTTGTAACAGAGCCACTAGAAAAGTGTCTCAGATGCTGACTCCAGAAGCTTGAATGGGGAATCTGACTTCATTGATAGGCTTATTAGATGGCTAGCCAAAATAGCTTTCTAAGATGAGCTTTGAGTGTAGCAGAGTATCCGCTAAAATACGCTCTTGTAGAAACTTCAGAACTCAACCAACCAGGCAGTAGACTGTGTCCAAATATAGCTGTTTGCACCATGAAGCATACATTTCTGGGCATACAGTTTCCAAAATATAAGTTTTATTTACATTAATCAATACTAAATTTCAGAATTAGCAACTTACTTTTCAGTCACGCAACTTCAAGCTCTGACGATGTCCGGCTCATTTTGATCAGTTCATTAAATTAGTGAGTTGTTGACTTGTGAACGTAGGCAATCAGATCAGTTTGATTCACACATGAATCGTTCAGTGTGATTTCAGGTTCATTGAAAAGGATCAGCTCGTTCATGAACATTCGGACATTGCTATTGTGTTTCGGGATGGGTGTCCATTTCTTCAAAATAATGAGGAACTATATGTTTTTATGAATTGCAGTGGAGTAAAAAGTACAATATTGTACTTTGGAATGTAGTAAAGTAAAAGTTTCCCCAAAATAAAAATACTCTGATAAAGTGCAGATACTTAAAAAATGTACGTAAGTACAGTAACAAAGTAAAAACAATTTGCTACTGTCCACGACTGATGCCCAAAGGGTGAAACCTCTGCTCTGAGTCCCCATAGCAATATGCTTCTACTTAGGCTATAACTGAGCAGCCATTCAAGACCGAGAATCCGTCGCAACACTGGTAACATCAATATGCCCCAAGCGGCGGACCCAAAGTCGCCACTGGGGTCTGTACCACAGAGAAAGGGTACAAATGCCTCAGCGCATAACTCTTATGACTCGCAATACCCGGAGTCACTTTTGCAATATACCTTCTACAGAGGCTATGAGCAAGGTGGTTATCCCAGACCATACCCCGGTCCATGAGGGGGACATCTGTCATAACACTGGTGACGGCAACATGCTACAAGGGTACAAATGCAAAAGCGCATAACCCTTGTGACTCACAGAGGGATTCCCGGAGGCCGAAACCCCCGCCTTTGAGCCATAATGAAAGCAGCCCTGAAAAAGGCTAAACAATATGCCATGACCTAGCCTGATATCACCTAGAGAGGCAAGGATCTGCAAAAACAGGGAATAGATAAGCCTGCATATTAAATCCCTCACTACCGAAAAGAAGAAGCTGACATTGGTATGTTTCGCCCCGAAAAACAAACCTGGGGAACTTCCTATATTCAGGCAAAGTCTGAATGGATCTTTTCTTTGTATAATGTAGGGAGGAGAGAGAGAGATTCTCCTTGAATCTGCACGCTTCAAATTTACCGGCATTCAGTTCTTCAGAGCTGGATACAGCCAGTACTATATCCTAATTTCGAATGGAAGAAACAGCTGAGTGACCATTCTGATCTAATATGTGGACATCAAAGTCAGAAGAAAGTGCACGAGAAAGAATACCCGTCTCAGCTCTTCTGCCAACCCTACATGCAATTCCTATGATCGGAGTCGCCGCACCGCCTCAGCAAACTCAGGACCCGAACACAAGGTCCACGTGCCTGTCTCTCTTCCTTCGAGAAGAGACCCAAGTTGGAATGGAGCTTCTATCTTGGCATTTTATGGTCTTTATGACGTGCCATGATACGCTACCTGACCCTTCTGTCTGCCAATGAAACTGGTGAGATTGCACTCATGCTTCAGACACTGGCACACTGGAACATTGAAAGTGTTCCCATAGCCTCAACACCATGACGCAGCTCTGAGTTCCTTTGAAAGAGAACAGCATATTAGAAGGATTTCTGAAGGATCATGTGACACTTAAGGTTCAAGTAATAACTGCTGAAAATTATTCTGCATTTTCCGTATTTATACTTAAAGGCCCACTAAAGTAGCTTCAGATTCTAGAGAGCATTTCATTGAACAGATAATCTGATGAGAATCTGAAGTCTACAGTGATATCATCAAAATCATTTATCCATATTGGCAAAACTGAGAGACTAAGTTTTGAATGCTTATATCTTCAAAATGCAGATTTTGTCATTGTTTTGATGCACACTAACTTATAGATAACATTGAGGCTAACATATTCATACTAAAAGCAAAAAAAAGTATTATTATTATTTCACAACTTCTATGATTTCATAGGGACTTTAAATACATCATTTATTTCTGAGTTCGTCTTATCTAAAAATCTGAAGGTGTGCCTTTCTCATCGAGGCAATACTTTTAAATCTACACTTATAAATCTACACCTGTTTCTACAAAATTTTACCTGTAGTATGTAAAAAGAGTCCCAAGAAACCTTCCTTGTTTGCATGTCCATGTGTGTGTTGCTGATTTCTACAGGAAGCAGACATCGCTGTGGCACCACTAACTCTTCTGGCTAAACGCGAGATAGCTGTGGACATGAGCAAACCCTTCATGCAGACTGGCCTTAGTTTCATCCTAATAAAAGACTTGGCTTCAGATGACTCGCAGTTCCTGAGCCTCCTTAACCTGTTCTCCACTGAGATGTGGATGGGTGTACTGGTCGCCTACCTGTTGACCTCTGTCTGTATCTTCTTTGTGTCACGGTAAGGGTGGGATTGTAATACCATGGCACTTTTAAATGTAGGATATATCATATAATATGCCATGGTATTTAGGTGGTGTTCCAAGATCCTTCAAATTATCATGATATCCAAAAAAACTGCAAAACCATACCTATGGTCTGTTTTTCAGGATAAGCCCCAGTGAATGGGAGCAACCAGAGAAAGAAAATAATTGCTTCACGCTCTCACACAGTTTTTGGTATACCATGGGAGCACTGACTCTTCAAGGTAGCTTACATAGCATGGATAAGTATGCTTACAAGTATTTACAGCCTCACACACTTTACAATACAACAAAACAACTTAGCTAATCGTAGGCTTTTTTTTCAAACTGGATTTGGATTGACCTGTATCACATTAAATGGTTAAGAGCCAGTTCATGAATAAACATTGGCAATGGGTGTATGCTAAATTGGTATGATTTAATTTTGTTTAATAACATTGCAACAACCATAAAAGCATCATAGGCTCACTGGGGAAACACCTCTATCCTTCAAAAACATACATACATAGTTACAATTCACTACAGTTTTCAGCTAAAATGAACATCTGGAAGCCTAGGCTACAGAGTTTATCATAGGGCATACTTGCTCGGATATGACTTGGCCTTCCTGTGAAACACGAAACATGATAAAAGAGTTAGTAGACTAAGATAAGCAAGCTAAAATCGTTTTTATCTATCGCGTTATCTTGCATTTGTTAAACTATCAATTGGGTTTAGGTTCAATGTGGTAGGCCTAATTTAATTTATTCAAATGCGATTTAGCATTTAGAGTCACGCACTGGAATTTTATTTTTGCGAACTGCCACAATTTGTAGCCTACATCAACCAAGGTAATAAAACATTGCCACATTCATTAGTTTCATTTAAAACTGAACACGCTTTTAGTGCCACGCACTGGGCATTTCACTTTAACTTAATATCATTAGCGACTTATAATTTACTAAAAATTAAAAGTTTATAATATCCCGCAGGTGCTGGTCCTCACCCAAAGGCTCTCTCGGGAAGGGTCATTACAGCTATCTGGTGGCTGTTTTCATTAGTGTTGCTTGCTTGTTACTTTGCCAACCTTAGTTTATGGCTGCATTCAGACAACCAACAACTGTCAATCAAGAGCTTTGAAGACCTTGCTAATCAAAACTTGATTGAGTATGGTACCATTAAAGATTCTTCTTCTTTTGCATTCTTCAAGGTAAGACACAGAATTTATTCAATACAATATAATAATTTCATTTTAATATATTAAAATTATTATTATAGTTCAACAGAAAACTGAAAAATCTGTCAAATCACTCACCCTCATGTCGTCCCAAACCCATAAAACTTTTGTTCATCTTCTGAACACAAATGACATTTTTAATATTCTTTCAACTATTTTTGTCCAGTAGGTCTAGGTAATCCAAAAAATTTTACTTCAAAAAGTACATAGTAAAAGTATATGTATTGAGCGCTTTTAACAAGTCTCCTGAAGAGACAGGATCACTGTACATGAACACATTTACTTTAAGCTTTTATTCACATATAAAAATTGGTCATCAGCAGCTTAGTTTACTTGGTGCACGAGAACCAGTTCACCACATAAATACAGAAAACTTAGAATAAAACGTTTGATTGGATTACTTTTATGTTGTCTTAAATTACCTTTAGAGGCTCAAAAATGTTGATTACAACTTTTAGTTGATGGAAAAAATCGTGAGAGAAAATATCTTAATTTGTGTTCTTTTGGGGTGAAATTGGAACAGCATAAGAGTGAATAAAAGATGACAGAATTTAGATTTTTGGGTGAAAACATGAAACATACAATACTTTTAAGCTGTGTTTGACCCAATTTAGATTTGACAGAATTGATAGAAGACTGACAGCATTTTTAGAATATACAAAACCTTTGTAAACTAAGTTTAAATCTTGAATCATGTAATGTCAATTGGTTAGTATGCATGACTTTAAGCATTATTTGAAGAGCAGCTGCCAACTACTGTATGTTTTACTGTTACTTGCCTTTGACAGAACTCAAACAACCCCACATACCGCAGAATCTATGAGCACATCAAGAATGCTCAGAGCTATTCACTCACTGCAGAAGAAGGTTTCCGCAAGGCTCAGAAAGGCAACTATGCTTTCATTGGCGAGTCTGTGTCCCTCGACCTGGCAGTGGCAAGATACTGCAACCTTACACGTGCCCCAGAAATCATCGGCATGAGGGGTTACAGCATTGCTGTTCCTTTAGGTATGCTCTCTGTTCCATAAAATGCTAGATTTTTGCATACAGAAAATTAAGTCTCAAAATGGGATAATGGTTTAATGTTCAATGAAATTCATATAACTACCATTAATTTACCATATAAACACCATGGTACTTGAATATTGTAATCAGTAGTGCCATGGTATTAGCATCTACATCACACCATGTGTGTGTGTGTGTGTGTGTGTGTGTGTGTGTGTGTGTGTGTGTGTGTGTGTGTGTGTGTGTGTGTGTGTGTGTGTGTGTGTTAATGTCCTCAGGCTCTCCTCTACTGAAAAACCTAAGTGTTGCCATTCTCCGTCTGAGTGAGTCGGGAGAGCTGGATTACTTCCGCAGTAAGTGGTGGGCTAACAGTTGTGTGGCTAAAAATGGCAAGAGTGCTCCACTGAAGCCCAGCAGTCTGAAGGGAATCTACTTATTTCTGGCACTCGGTCTGGGACTGGGGCTTTTCTTGGCTTTGATGGAACTGGCTGCCAAATCACGCAAAATCGCAAACACTCAGCAGGTGAGAAGCCCCTCATCTCTCTCTCTCTCTCTCTCTCTCTCTCTCTCTCTCTCTCTCTCTCTCTCTCTCTCTCTCTCTCTCTCTCTCTCTCTCTCTCTCTCTCTCTATATATATATATATATATATATATATGTGGTAGGTATGGACAGCGTGATACTGAGAACAATTATTGGCCAACGCTGGTCATGTGTGTGTGATGCGTGTGACGTACAACACAGAAGCTTTGCGCAGTTCCACTACGTGAAATCTCAAGACCCACAGGGAAGGAAATGACTTGAATAAAGTCGTTATTTTTGTTTGTTTTTTGGCGCACAAAAAGTATTCTCGTCGCTTGATAAACTTAAGATTGAGCCACTGTAGTCACTCGGACTATTTTAACGATGTCGTTCATAACTTTTCGGCCGGCCAGTTTCGATCCCTTAAGAAGCCTATGGAGGAGTGATCCAGATCTCAGATTTAATCAAAAAATATCTTAATTTGTGTTCCGAAGATGAACGAAAGTCTTACGGGGTTGGAACAACATGAGGATGAGTAATTACTGACAGAATTTTCATTTTTGGGTGAACTAACCCTTTAAATGTCTTAATTTAACTAAGGCCTAATCCTGGCTATATCTAAGACCAGTCTGTGAAACCAGGCCTTATATATTTTCTAAATGTGCCTTAGGGTGCTTTCACACCTGACTCATTTAATTCGGTTGAATCGCACTAGAGTTCGTTTCCCCCTTGGTGCGGTTCTTTTGGGCAAGTGTGAATGCACCAATCGCACTCGGGTGCGCACCAAAAGTGGACCAAACAAGCGTACCGACACCTCCTCGAAGAGGTGGTCTCGGTGCGCTTTCAAACGAACTCTGGAGCAGTTTGTTTGTGGTGAGAATGTGATCCGACCTCGAACAGACCCAACTGCCAAAGAACTGCGCATTTTTGGACTAAACCAGCTGCCGTAGTCAGCCGCGCTGTGCATTATGTCACTGTTTAGCAATATTAATGCACGCGTCGCCTCCTCCTGAAGTGACTCGCCACGTGCATTGCATAAAACATTATTTTCAAGCCGCATCCTCGCTTCATTTTCAAATGTTATTGTTTGCCTAAAGTGGTGTAGGCAAACTATATAATAAACTAACTAGGGATACAATCAGCCCACGCAGTCGTCTCTCCATAGTAAAAAGCGGCGTGTTGTCTGCCGGATTTTCCTCCTCTTTGTTTAATTCCGGGAGTTCTGTTGGTATTTTCCCGCACGTTAATTCTGACAATCGAAGTGCAGTTATGAAAATACGTTCAAGACCCATCTGGCCAACGAGTGATATGGATGTTGTCACATGACTGCATTTTGGTTTGTTTCATCAACTGATTCGGAACAGAGCAATCAGTGTGTTTTGAAAAGGAACCAAAACGCCTGAAAAATGCTACAAAGTATAATTTTTCTCCCTTGGCCCGGACCAAATGAAACGAACTTCAGATATGAAAGCACCCTTAGAAAAAAAACATTACTGGTGTAGAGCCTAATCTATCTGCCAAAGATTCAAATATTTAAAACAATGTAGGATGATAAGATTATGATTAATTCATATACACTACTAAGATACTAAGAAAAAATTCTAAAGTGGTAACAGTGTTTCACTCTACTAAAGCATAAAAATACCTTAATATGTTTGCAGATATTTAGAAAATATCTAAGTTCACATACGTTTCTCTGAAAAACACTTCTACAGCCAGTTATTTTACTTTGAAATGTGAGTTCCGTGTTGAAATGTCTGTTTTTGATTTGGTCAGTGTGATCTCGCCCACTGTCAGTTTACCCAATAGTATTTCAACACCCCGGGATGCCAGTTGGCAGGAAACACGCCCTATTGCAGCCAGCAAACAAACTGGGTCAGAGATTGCAGATTCTAATCAACCTAAAAAGCCTCGGTATCCATATAAAAAAAAAAAATGAGAGCATATTAAAACGTGGATAAATCAACTCATCAACGTAAAAAAGTAAGTCTCCTCAGCTTTCATTGTCAATTCCATCGCTCCTCTTGCGTGTCCTCAAACTGGCAACCCGCGTGAGCGTCGGGAAACAATGATTTCCGATGTTTGGAATTTGGACTGCAGTACCTATTTTGAACACTAGTAGTCATTCTTACAGACTGCACCTTTACATTGACCTGAGAGAATGGTACACACACACACACACACACACACACACACACACACACACACAGAAAGTGAAAATGACCTACTTTCTTACAGAAATCCTGCTGCTCCGTGATGTCAGCGGAACTCAGTCAGCGCTTCAGAGGTGGAGAGGTGACGTCACCGGGATCCTCTGAGAAAAGCAAAGCCTAAACCCCGTCAAAGCATTGACACATGCATTTAACCACTTCATCTATTAAGTTCACATCAAAGTTACTCACTACTAACTAAACAGGGTGGGTGAAACTCATTTAAAAAAATAATTGTTTTTCACACTTGCATCGAAGAAGAAAGGAAATTATTCAGTGTATTGCGATTTTTGAATCCGGTAGGTTTTGTTTTTTTGTTTTGTTTTGTGTAATGGTTCACCATAATAAACATTTCCATTATGTAAAAACACTTTCCAGTTTAAATATTATATTATTATATTTTTACATTACAGTAACGAGAATGAGATTTTTTCATATTTCACTAATTTTAGTGTGAAATATGTTTTTGATTTCTAATCAATTTCATTTATTTTATTAAAAAAATCTAAGGTTTAGTATTTAGGTTTTGTTGGATGGAGATCGTCATTATTTTACTAACATGTTATGTTCTTTCAATACAAGATCGGTTACAGCTCTTATAACATTTATTGAGAGAGAATAAAGATTACCTAAAATTTTGAAAACACCCACATTTCTGACCAAGTTGTCATATTCAACCTTTTTATGTCTAGATTACTGAGATCAACCCTTATGCTATTTTAATAACAGAACAATGTGTGCCATGAGTAAAATAAAAAAAGAGATGGCATAAATATTCAAATATTTTTTTTATTCCTATTATAATAAAATGATGCATGCGACATTTCTGCCATGACTAAGCTCTCTCTCTGTCTTTCTCTCTCTCTCTCTCTCTCTCTCTCTCTCTCTATATATATATATATATATATATATATATATATATATATTTATATATATATATAAGAAAGAAAATCCTGTGAAGAAATCAGTTCCTTATTTTATGCATGGTTTTATTTTAGAGAATTTTCTTAACAAAATAAAAAGCTGAAATATGCTGTTTGCATATAATTCTTGTTTGCAGTATTATTTTCCGTATTAATAATTCTCAAGAAATAATTCTCAACAAATTCTCTATCAGATCTGATTTTGACCTGACTGCTTGATATTCACCTGTTTTGTTTTTGAGCGACTGCAGTGTTCGTTCGGTGAATGGGATCGGCTTCTTTGCATGCTTCAGTTCTGAAACAAACAGGCTTTCCTGCAGTATTTCACTATATTTTGCCTCAACCATTCTTCAATCTGTTTTTAAAAGAAAGTCCAGTCACTAAAGAGGACCATGGGCTGCAAGTTTAAGCTTTGGATTTGGTGTAAAAAAGTTAATGGTCACATCCAACCAAATTTTTTTTTCCCACGCTGAACTAAATCATTATTTTCTTGGCAAATTCACATGGTTCTTTTTGAGTAACTGCATCTTTGTGCCAGCCTCTCATAGCAGTGTTATTCACAGCTCTTCATTTGGTCAAGTGGGTCACCTTTACTCTGTTATATTGAATTCTGCAGCTCTTTCAAAGTGAACGATGGCCTCTCTGTGGCTTCTCCCACAAATCTCCTTCTTAAAGCAGTGCTGAGCAATGTTCCTTCTATTTTTTTATTTTTTTTTAATTCGGGACATTTTGGCCACCTGAGCAAAAACATTATACTAGACCCGTACATCGTAACACAAAAAGTGGTTACATCATGTAGTTGTAACTTTTAACTTTAATGTGCTGTTTCTATTTGATTTGAACCCTTAGTGATAATAAATGATATTTTTATTCAATTATATTTTATTCTATTAAAAAATCATTAAGAATATACATAATATGTAATAATATAATATAATAATGATGAAGCAGTTACAATGAGATTTGGGACAACCATAATGTGTTACTGTACGGTCAATTATTGGCAATTATAAGTCAGACAGCATTAAACCATCCAAAAAAAAATGTTTGTTTATCGATTATGAATTTGCAAGATGGTCTATATCAGGGGGGTTTAAACTGTTTAATGATAAGGAGCCCTAAACAATCCCCTTGTGCGATCAATTCTTTATTAGGTTTATAATATAATATAATATAATATAATATAATATAATATAATTAGGCTAATTAAAGTATTTCAACTGATAGGCCTATAATATATTATATCAGATATAACAATTTAAATGTTTAAATGTTTCTATTTGTTTTAATAGCCAATTATTTTATAATATCTTAATAGGAAAACAAACTGAGGTATTTAAACGGATCTAATGGCTAAATATGTATTTAAAAAAAACGAGAACGTGAATTATATTATACTTAACATCTAAACATCCCTGAAACCCTCGCAAAGGAACCGTGGTGTAAATGTCTCTGAGTTTTGTTACCGTGCGTGCTCTGTGCCCAGCTCTTCTTTAAAATATGATAGTGTTTTATCTCACTCGTCTTTGTGTTCCGAGTTGATCACAAACTTATTGAGTTATTTGGTCCGCGACTGATTTGCCTCACTGCTGTTCACGCGCTCACATCATTCTCTTTCTATGAAACCTGAAAACCGCTTTCACCGTTTCTAACTCAACAGCGACACTAACTCTTTAGTGGTGGACAAGAGCGCTGCAATTATGTCTCAGTTAAATGTTTTTATGGCAATTTTTACAAACAGGTTACAATAACATACAAACACTCTTTCAAACAATAAACAAGTTATGGCAGAAATAATTGCGCCATGTTGTTTCTGAAGAGCAAATACATTTCCAAAGAGGCCTTGAAAACTAGATTAAATTATTTCCCAGATGGAAATTAGTATCTCGGAATAGAATCAGAGCTGAATAATTACCATAATTTCCAAACAGCTGGTCTACTAACTTCACTCCATTACTGAACCAGTTTTCAAGAAACAAGGATTTCCTCTTCCAAATAAACAATTTGCGTGGCGAGAAATAAATAAGTCGCCAAACCAAAAGTATTTGCTGATGATAATTGGAAAGTTTAATAGGAAGTTTACTAATAGAATAATGGCACATTAAAAGAAAATCTATATTGAGAAAAGACATATTGTAGGATTACACTCCTAATTGAAGATTAATTGTGGAGGAAGCGTTTAAGCCAATTCATTAGGGAGTCAACATCAATAAAATGTAAGCTGCCCTTGTTATAGGAATGTAATATAACTGATTTTCTAATATGAGTTTTATTTTTCCATAGAAATTTAAGCAATATTAGTATAGGTTACACCATTCTTGCAAGACCTATCCACAAATAAGCACTGAGTTCTGTCTTTCAGGGAGAAATCTCTTATAACCAACGATTTATTTGTTTCTGTTTATTTTTCTTCGAGAATTCGGTTAAAATTCACATGACATCTTAATTTAGTAGGCTATTTTTTTTTCATTCCTACCATGAAACTCTCTATAGTTAATATTACAGAGAATGTAGCCTATATTTTTTAATCGAGAGTCATTCATATATTAATATTAAGCATAAGGTCGTACTTCTTTTTTTTCACGTTTTGCGTCTGTCCTCTGACAATGCTTTTAGAGGGAACATTGGAGAGACGTTTTCAAAGCCAACAGTGCCCACCCAAGGACATTAGCACTCAGGTGTTGTGTTGTACCAAATATATGTTGTACCAAATATATGAATCCGTTTTGAGGTAAAGTGTATGGGGGAATAATATATGGAAGTCAATGGGGCCCAGAAACTGTTTGCCCATCTAACAGGGAGCGTCCCCATAACTTTCACTAACGTTCTGTAAAAGTTATGTAAATTTTATTAAAAATTGTTGCTAAAATAAAGTTTCTGCAGTCTTATAGTAAAATACATTCTCATAACATTGCGTGCAAATTGTTCTTAGAAAAACGTTCTTGGAACGTCTTTATGAAGTTAAAAATAACCAGTAATTAAAAATCCCGTTACTTTGAAATCCATACCTGTGGCTGTAAGAAATGAATATGTAAATAAGCAGGGCATCACAGTGTCTCATGGCACTATCACCTACAGTGTGTGTGAGCCCGGTGATGGACGGGCCATCCGATCAGGATGTTTTGAACGTTCAGAAAACATTCAGAAATAAAGTTTTCATAACATGTCCAAAATGATAGAATGGAATGTTCCTCTAACGTCTACATAAACTAAGGAAAAAACGGTCTTAATACATTAAAAAAACTGGACGTTTTTAACGGTTTATAAAGTTTAATAACCTACTGGGAATGTTAGCAAATCATTCTCAGAACATATTTTTCCTATAGCTTGGGTGGTTACCAACATTCTTCCAAATATCTTCTTTTGTGTTCGACAGAACAAAGAAACTCAAGTTTAGATACAATTTAAGGACAACTTTATGGTGAGCAAAGGATGACAAAATATTTATTTTTGGGTGAACTACACCTTTAACTTTTGGAATACTCTTTGGTCTGATTTGTAGCCTATAATTTCTCTCTCTGTGTGTGTGTGTGTGTGTGTGTGTGTGTGTGTGTGTGTGTGTGTGTGTGTGTGTGTGTGTGTGTGTGTGTGTGTGTGTGTGTGTGTGTGTGTGTGTGTGTGTGTGTGTGTGTGTGTGTGTGTGTGTGTGTGTGTGTGTGTGTGCGCGTGCGCGTGCGTGTGCGCGTGCGCGTGCGCGTGCGCGTGTGCGTGTGTGCGTGTGTGTGTGTGTGTGTTTCACAGAGGCCAATTGTAGGCTAAAGTAGCTATATAAATATACAACAGCTTTTTCTGCTATACGGCAGAAATATGGCAAATATTTTACTTTTGGATGGGAATCATTTGTTACATACAGTCACATTAAATTATTTGAGAACAATTATCAGAATTTCAATATTTTTGAAGTTAAGATTCTTTATTCTTTTAATGTTCTTTATTTAAATATTTATTTTTTATAGCACACAACACATTTTGTGAGAAATTATAGGACTTTTAAATTATACATTTTATACTTACAGTAGCCATATGGTTAAATATTATATAGTTATCTATCTGCCATACGCGAAAAGTGTCATATAATAATGTGATACAAGTTTAATCAGTATACATGTATGTTTCGGATTCATGTATTCATTTTTAAAGGGTTTTTAATATAATGTAACTGAATGTGCCTAGACGGAAAGCGGAAGTAGGAGTTTGTCGGCGCTTCCGGTGTGGCTGATGATGTTCGGTTGGTTTTCATCCGCACTCATGACTGTCGCTTTGTGCAGTTCTCGCGCTTATGGATTCTGTTTTTACCAGCAAATACGTTTAAAAATTCAACAGGTCACAGATGAGAGTTTGCTTTGAGGGTCTACCTGTAAGTACCCACATGCGATGTTGAGCGATCATGAGTTGAAATGATAATGTTCATAACAAAGCGGTTTGCTGTGAGCGGCCCGTCAACAGAGGCCGAGTAGACATGAAATCAGCTGATGATCTCTGACAATCACCCGCACATAACGATCATCATATATAATAATCTGACGATGAGCTGATTAAGGTGCTTTAGTGTTTGACGGTATAAAGCTCATCTGATAGACCTGGAAAAAGCAGAGATATTTATGCTGCTAACATGATATTATCACCTGATATTATTATTAGCATTACTAGTATTATTAACCGCTGACTACGTGCGATCTGTTGTGTAGAAGACATGATTCACAAGTAGTAATATATGTATTTATTAAAAGTGTAATTTTGTGATTGATTTGACTTCCCGTCATCTAGATTTGATAGCAGCTCGGCTAACTGTTAGCACAGGCAACACACATACAACCGGTTAAACATGTCTTTGACTCATCAGCTGATTCTGACTTCAGTGATCTAAAACATCTGATAGCTCACACAAATCACATACAGATCGGTTTAAAACATGTCACTTCTCAGTAAATGTGTGTTAGTTGGTAGTTAAGGCTGTTCATCTGCGCAAATGAAGTTAAAACATGAATGTGTGAGTTATCGTGGTTTGGATGTCATAGGGGCGTTCGGGACGCCCGGTTCCCGAACGCATGTTACTATAATCGAATATAAATTGAGAAAACGCCGGTAAAGTCCGAACAGTGCTGGGTAGATTACCCACTAAGTGTAGTCAGTTACTGATTCCAAATGACAGGACACAAATTGTAGTTATTAGTATTGTAATTAATTACATCACACGTTTAAGGTAATATAATCTGACTACTTTTAGATTTCTTATGACCTAACTCGTTTATCACATTGATTTGAATAGGATAATCTTGTACCATATTAATATAAAAATGCAAATAAATAGAAAATATAGTACATTCTTTATCAACAACATGAAGTGCATTCAATATTACATTAAGACTGGGTTTTTGTGATTAAGCTGAAGAGGGTTTGTGTGTGGTTTAATGAAAAGTTATTAATTAAATCATAAATTTTTTTTTTAAAAACAATGAAAATAATACTTTCAATTTTTAATACTAAAAATGTATATGTTTACCTGCATGTCATGACCATTAACCGACATCAGAGAACTGTGAAGTAAACTTAATTCTTATTTATGATTATTATTATTATTGACTCAATTTTATTATTGACCTAACTTATTAAATTAAAATCTAAGGGCTTACTTCAAGTAAACATATTAAGTCAAAGAGGTCCAGCTGACAAAAAAGTTGGGGAATCCCCTGCATTCCATTCAAATATGAAATTATGTGATTTCTTATCTTCCAAAAACAGTAATGCATTGCATGGTTAAAGACTTACTGAGTGATGATTCAAATAATAATTAATGTTTGTCAGGAGCTCATTAGATATGCAATGTTGAGAAAAAAACCTGATTTCTCTGAAATGATTTCTGTAAATCCAGTGATCATATGCTGTGTGGGTTTTCAGTGGGCACATCATTACTAGTGGCTGGTCTGTGTGTGCAATTTCACAAAACCTGGAAGACCTTCTGATAAGCAGGAGATTAACCTTTAATCAATTAAAAAAGTATTGTAGTCGAGTAGGGATGTGATGGTGAGGAAATTTTCCCACCAGTTAATCTGTGTGACAACACCGTTAATACAGTTCCGTGCACAATTGAACCTTGCACACTTTATTTTCGATCAGCGTCAATTTTGAGATGGCAATTGCTTGAATGGTTGGTGGGTTCATTATTATTTTAATGAAAAGCACATCAACAAAACAGTACAATCAATGACAAACCTGCTTTTTTTGTTTGTTTGATTGTTTCAAAGCAGCTTTACAGAGGTAAACATAATTTGAGGTAACAGAGATTGTTTTGCCCTATAGCAGTTCTTGAATAATGTTATTTTCCAGCTAAAGTTAGTTTTGATTGATTCACTTCCGTTGAAATTATCATTTGTTATTAAATTAGGGGCCGCTAAGACGACACCGTTCTCTCTGAACAGACTTTAAACGCGAACCTGTGATAAACGCTGATGGTGTTCACATGAACATTAAGAACTGAGTCTATAGTTATGTGCGTTTGAATATATGTGCGCAGGTTTATAATTCCCTACAAATCATGCCTAAACAAACTACTTGTCTTGCCTGTAAATTTGATACAGAATTTTATTTAATTTTATCACTTTAGGTTAGGTACGCGAACCGAAATTTCCCACAATGCTTTATCTGTAGAGTGGTAAAGGGATCCTCCATAGGGAGAGGCTAGTTGGCACTTCAGCACTGCATTGTCATCGGGTCCAGGCGAAGGTCCTAGTCAGATCTGGATACGGCCTGGATCCGGCAGGCTGCGGGAAAACCTCGGGATAAACAAAGACACTCAAATTAGCGTAGATGCCATTCTTCTTATGATGTAACGAGTACATCAGGATTTAAGGGAAGTGTTCCCAGTTCCGGCTGACCTAATCTATGCAGCCAAACATTGAATTATAGAAGTCGATAATGTATTATGTGAATTCTAGGTCAAAGAGATGTGTTTTGAATCTAGCTTTGAACTGACAGAGTGTGTCTGCTTCCCGGACAATGTTAGGAAGATTGTTCCAAAGTTTTGGTGCTAAATAGGAAAAGGATCTACCCACAGCAGTCGATTTTGATATTCTAGGTATTATCAACTGGCCAGAATTTTGAGATTGCAATAGACACGAAGGACTATAATGCGTAAAGAGCTCGCTCAAGTACTGCAGAGCTTTATCATTTAGTGCTTTGTAAGTAATTAGCAATATTTTAAAATGTATACAATGTTTAATAGGCAGCCAATGCAGTGTTGACAGAACCGGGCTAATATGGTCATATTTCCTGGTTCTAGTAAGAACTCGAGCTGCTGCGTTTTGAACTAGCTGTAGTTTATTTATTAAGCGTACAGGGCAACCACCCAGTAGAGCATTACAATAATCTAGTCTTGATGTCATGAAAGCATAAAAAAGATGCATGAAAGCAGGAAAGAACTAATTGTTCCACATTTATTAATGAGAGCATATGTCGTAATTTCGATATATTTTTAAGATGGAAAAATGCGGTTTTACAGATACTAGACACGTGACTTTCAAATGAAAGATTGCTATCAAAGAGCACACCCAGGCTCCTAACCGACGACGAAGACTTGACAGAGCAGCCATCAAGTGTTCGACAGTATTCTAGGTTATTACGTGTGGAAGTTTTTTGTCCAATAATTAGAATCTCTGTTTTTTCAGAGTTTAGTAGTAGGAAATTACTAGTCATCCAATTTTTTATATCAGCTATGCATTCCGTTAATTTTGTGGATTGGTAAGTTTCGTCAGGGTGTGAAGAAATATACATCTGAGTATCATCGGCATAGCAGTGAAAGCTAATTCCATGTTTCCTAATGATATCTCCTAATGGTAGCATGTACAGAGTGAAAAGCAGCGGTCCTAGTACCTCAGTGGTACGCCATACTGAACTTGTGATCGATAAGACATCTCTTCATTTACTGCTACAAACTGATAACGGTCTGATAAGTATGATTTAAACAATGCTAGTGCAATTCCACTAATGCCAACATAGTTTTCTAGTCTATTTAAAAGAATGTTGTGGTCAATGGTGTCAAATGCAGCACTAAGATCGATTAACACTAATAGAGAGATACAACCATGATCAGATGATAAGAGCAAATCATTTGTAACTCTGAGAGCTGTCTCAGTGCTATGGTACAGTCTAAATCCTGACTGAAAATCCTCGCAGATATCATTTCTTTCAAGAAAGGAACACAGTTGTCAGGATACTGCTTTTTCTAATCTTTGACAGAAAAGGCAGATTTGAGATCGGCCTATAATTGACTATTTCTGTAGGATCAAGTTGCGTAAAGGTTTTTGGTACGTATCCTAGAGACAAAGACGAATTAATGATATTAAGAAGAGGATCTATGACATAGTAGTAGACTGTTGCATAGTTATACTTTTCTCCCTGATATTATCGATCTTATAAGTGAATAAGTTCATAAAGTCATTACTGCTGTGTTTCTTGGAAACGTCTGTACTTGAAGCTTTCTTTTTCGATATTTTAGCCACTGTTTCAAATAAAAACCTAGGATTATGTTTATTTTCTTATAATAGGGTTGAAAAATAAGAAGATCCAGCAGCTTTTTTGTCCTCATACGTGTCTTTTGGAACTCAATAATAAAAGCCCAATTTATTATGTTTTTACAATGCATTGAGCAACACTGTTATTTCTGAATAAGAAGAAAGGTTTACAGTCATGTTGGAAACATTGTGTATTTTGTCCTTTACAGGCAGGTTCAGTGCTTTGAAACCTTTCAAATCAGCTTGATAATTTCAGTTTCCACAGATTGAATGGATGACTGTTATTTGTATTGCTTTTTGTTTGTGTCAGTCAAATGTTGTTTTTTTAATGGGCCATACCAACATCCTCTACACACTTTCTTGCAAAACAAATCGTTGTTTAGTTTTCCATTTCAGTTTTCACCCTTTCTCTAACCGTTACAATTAAACAAGCTGTTTTAGCTTCTATACCGTTTGGACTTCAGATTTGTTTTTTATGATTATTGAATCTATTCCCATGTGATATAAGCAACCCTACTAGCTTGCAGGTTGTGGATCCAATTTATACTTATCTTATTCTTATCCTTGACAACCTCTTTTCTGCTCAGTTTGCATTGCAGTGTGACAGGCTCACAAAATGATTAAACTTAACTGTACCACATCAACATTTATGGTAAGATAAGCCATATATAGACAGCACCTGGAAAAATATTATCAGCATCACCTTTTTTGGACTAATAGCGTCTGTCCTACTTCCTCCTCAGTGACATCACTCTTACCAACTTCGCACTCTCACATAGAGCCGAGATTAATAACATTCCTCATGCTAATGCTTAGTTTTTCTGAAACCTCAGTGGCTTGTATTTCCCTCCTATTGGAAAGTACATAACGACTACTCATAATTTCTGCAATAGATTTTGCATACAGTGCTTGCATCATCTAATTGCATGACATGCGATTTATTAAATCAAATAGGCTAAATTGCTTATTAGTTTTTCATGAGAAAAGTCCTTAATGAAAATAATTTAAAGAAATTACAAGAGGCATGATATAAATAAATATGTTTTCTTCTCTATCCTGCAGGTTGCCAGATCTTGTTGAGGGTTGTATGCTGGTTAATGCATAGAGGAAAAAGGCTGAAACTTGAAGACGACACTGAAGGTAGTTGGAAAAGGTACGACAATGTTTTTTTTTTTTTTTTTGGACATTACCCTATTTGATATAAATCTAATGTGTTTTGAGTGTGTGGCTGATGGGTCGCTCCTGTGCTCAGTTTTGCAGCTGTCAGAATGACCGCAGTAGATGACATCTCGGACAGCACAGAGGTTGTGGAAATGGAAGACGTCCCCTCCCAGTTTTTTGTGGAGAAGCACTCATGGGATGGCTTGCGTGACATCATTCACGGCAGCCGGAAGTACTCGGGAATGATCATAAACAAGGCACCCCATGATTTCCAGTTCGTTCAGAAGCATGATGAGTCCGGCCCTCACTCGCACCGGCTCTACTACCTTGGTACTGTTTTCTCGTAGTTGTGAAGACAATCAAACCTTTTCATGAGAATGTAGCTTCTTGTATCAACAAATGCATCAGTTCCTCATTTCATTATTAAAATATAGGCCTAGGTGTTTTTTTTTTAGCCTTTATGTTTTTAAATGGTTATGCGGTTCAGTGAAAATGTTCATGATAATGTTCATGAAAATGTTAAATCTTTTCTTTTTTTTACCAAGTTGTTAGAAATGAATCATTATATAACAACCTGAAGCAACCTTATTGTCATAAGTCAACTTACCTGATGTAATGACCTAGACAGTCATGAGGATCTGCAGGGGGGCCTCTGATGTCATTTCCTGTTTTGTTTTTCCCCTCATGCATGTTGTTCGCACCACATGACCATATACACTACTGTTCTAAAGTTTGGGGTCTGTAAGAATGTTTCTTTTTTGTTGTTGATGTTTTTGAAAGAGGTCTCTAATATTCAGTATGCAGTAAAAACAGCAATATTCTGAAATAGTTACAATTTTAATAACTGCTTTTTTAAATCTATTTTGATTTATTTTTATATTTTAATAATTAACTGCTGGATGGATTTGTTACTCCAGTCTTCAGTGTCAAATGATTCTTTCTTATCAGTGTTAAAAAAAAGATGTGCTGCCTAATATTTTTGTTGAAACTGTTGTATTTTTTTTCCAGGATTCTTTAATGAATTGAAAGTTCCAAAGAACCACATTAGTTTGAAATATAAATCTCTTGCAAGATTAAAATGTCTTTACTGTTACTGTTTTAATCAGTCTAATGATGAATAAAATTAAATCCTTGCTGAATAAAAGTATTAATTAATTAAAAAAAAAAATCTTACTGAGCCTAAACTTTTGAATGGTAGTGTGTCTTTTCTAAGAAATAAATTCTTTTAATCAGACTTTTTTTCTTCATTATGATGTTAGATTAGTGGTCTCACCAACATTTTTGATATTTTGATTTTGATGAGTCTCTGCCTTAGTTCAAATTGTTTGAAGTTTCTTTCATTTCTATCATTTTCCTAACGTTTTCATCTTGTCACTCTTAAATAGGAATGCCCTATGGGAGCAGGGAAAACTCATTATTGTACTCTGAAATCCCAAAGAAGATACGGAAAGAAGCCCTCCTGGTGTTATCATGGAAACAGATGTTAGATCACTTTCAGGTATAATTTCTTAGTTTTGTTCTAGGAATATGATGCTAACAGCAGCATAACGACATATTTGAGAGATAATAACATATTAATAACATAAACATATTAATTATTTATGTTCTTCCTGTAGGCAACCCCGCATCATGGTGTATATTCCCGTGAGGAGGAGCTTCTCCGTGAAAGGAAGCGTCTGGGTGTCTTTGGCATCACGTCCTACGACTATCACCCACAAAGCGGCCTTTTCCTCTTCCAAGCAAGCAACAGCCTTTTCTATTGCCGTGATGGCGGTCATAACGGATTCATTGTGAGTCTAGCTGTTTTTATTCTGCTTCCCTCAGGTTTAATGTTTCTGGGAAATTACTTCATAATGCATGTGTGTCTCTATGCCTGAAACTCATGTGATGTTTAGCAGGCTGCCCCAATGAAGCCTGTGGAAATAAAGACTCAGTGCTCAGGGATTCGCATGGACCCCAAGATCTCGCCCGGTGATCCCAGTTTCACTGCCTTCATAAATAATAACGACCTGTGGGTGACGAATATTGAAACTGCAGAAGAGCGAAGACTTACTTTCTGTCATAAAGGTTTGTTGATCTGTTAATATAAAGCAGCTGTTATGTTGTTTGCCAATAAGGGTACAATCTCTGGGTTATTTTCAACTTAAAGGATTAGTTCAGTTCAGAATTAAAATTTCCTGATAATTTACTCACCCCCACGTCATCCAAGATATTCATGTCTTTCTTTTCTTCAGTCGGAAAGAAATTAAGGTTCTTGAGGAAAACATTCCAGGGTTTTTCTCCATATAGTGGACTTCAACGGGGTACAACAGGTTGATGGTCCAAATTCCAGTTTCAATGCAGCTTCAAAGTGCTCTATATGATCCCAGCTGAGGAACAAGGGTCTTATCTAGAGAAACGATGGGTCATTTTCATTGGACAAATAAATGATTGGTCATTTATACACTTTTTAACCACAAATGTTCGTCTTGCACCAGCTCTGCGATGCGCCACGCATTACGCAATCACGCTGAAAGGTCACACGTGACATAGGCGGAAGTACCGACCTCGTGTTTACAAAGCGAACGTGCAAAGACTAAGCGAAACTTCATTTACAAAAAATAAATAAATAAATAAAAGGTTAAGAAAAGATGTTGGAGGAGAAAATTAGTTTTTCGCCCTTCCCGACCTTTTTGAACCAGAGCACGCGTGACCTTTCAACGTGATTACGTAATGCGTGGCGCATCACAGAGCTAGTGCAAGATGAGCATTTGTGGATAAAAAGTATATATATTTAAAAAAAAAAAAAACATTTTTTTGAAAATGACCAATCGTTTTTCGAGATAAGACCCTTATTCCTCGGCTGGGATCGTGTAGAGCCTTTGAAGCTGCATTGAAACTGCAATCTGGACCTTCAAACCTTTGAACCCCATTGAAGTCCACTATATGGAGAAAAATCCTGGAATGTTTTCTTCAAAAACATTCATTTCTTTTTTTGACTGAAGAAAGAAAAAAATCTTGGATGACGTGGGGATGGGTAACTTATCAGGGAAATTAAATTCTGAAGTGAACTAATCTTTTAATATCTTTGGAACTGAGGGGCAAATAAAATACAGTCTTGAAATCGACAACATGGCACAGATGCAGCACATATACAATACGCTAAAAATAACTGGAAATATTTCTTTCAAGTTTGAGTATATGATTAATGGCTATAGCGTAACGTCTTTTTAAACGGTTTGGAGAAGGGCTATGCTTTTGCTAAGGCAAGCAACATCATCACTATTACTCAAAATTATGATTTTTCCAAACGAAAATTGATGGTAGGCACGTCTCATGATGGTAGGTTTTACACGAGGAAAACTGTAATGTTATGTATTTTCATAGACAATTTTTTTTGTTTTGTTTCTCTTTGATCTATAAATAGAGCACATCCGGTTGCATAAACCTCTAAGACTAGTCTTACAAGTTAGACATCAAATTTGTTTCTTTTAGACTGTTCATAGCTTTTTTAAATCAGTTACATAAAAACATAGATTGGCCTAATTTGATACTAAAAAGTAAGACTAACTGCTAGTGGGTCATACTAGAACTTAAGACAGTGTCTTAACGTAATGGCTATGTTTATGCAACCGGACCCAGGTTACAGTGATTAGATGTTTCTGAAATCTGATATCTCTTTGACACTTGTCCAGGATTGAATAATGTCAAGGAAGACCCGAAGTCTGCTGGTGTCGCAACCTTTGTGATTCAGGAAGAATTTGACCGCTTCACCGGGTACTGGTGGTCTCCGGCTGCTCCTGAAGGTTTGTTCCTTTGTAAATCAGTGGTTTCCAGCCAAAATCACTATTTTCATCATATTCACAATCAGTTGTGGTTAAATGACTTAACCACAGTTTATTTTGCCATTTCCCGAATTTTCAAGAACTGTATGTTCTTCAATAAAAACAGTAGTTAGTGAGAACCACTGACCTAGAGAGTTTATGGTTGTTTTATTTAGCTTGCTGAAGCCTTGTTTGTCTTTGACGCACTCGCCACTGAACTATTCCTCAAAACGACAGGGGTCGACTTGTAATTATTTCACTAAACCATCAGGAAGCTGTTATGAGAAGTAAGCACACACAATGATGTTTGTTTTTAGTACACTTCACCAAACCCACACTACAAAATAATCAAAGAATCGTGTAAAAAAAACTGTTAATCTTGAAATTATTACTTGAGATATTAGAACAAAATATATGGATATTAGAACATTTGTATAAAACTAAATGAAACGACAATTTATTTAAACATTTTCTTTAAAAGAAACACTTGGAAATTGACAATGTCAATGTAAACCCGTATTGAATTTGTTATTTACACATTCGTTCCATCCCATTTGCCATTTATTGTAAATGTACAAACGTATCATGTATAAATGTATATTAGGTCAATCCAGTACTAAATCAAAGGAGTTAAAGCTGAAGTCGGCAAGATTTTTTTCTGATCATATTCACTGAAATCGACAATGCTCCCACAGAACAACATAAATCAGCCGGTTTTAGAAAAATCCCCGCACTTTTACCTCTACCTGGAGGGTGTTATTTGTTTTGCAAAAATCCACCGCTCCCGGTTCCTCTGGTCCAGTCAGCGCAGGTGGGTGTGAGATCTGACTGTCAACCGCAGTTCTTGCACACCACAGACGCCCCTGGAGCACGTTACAATATCACATGCACACGCCTGAAGTTCGCAGATGTGTTGGATTGTACGAAACGTGATGGCGGAGAGAAAATCTACTAACAAGCTTCCAATTCCTCAGTTAACAACCAGAGCTAGGAGATCCAATACAACCAAGGAAATGATGCTCTGATACTGCGGGTGCTCGTGGTAGTGGGGGAGGGGCATGAGAGTTGTAAACATTCAAAAGTCCCCCCAATCTGCCAGACTTGCCGACTGCAGCTTTAATTGTTATTATTTCGAAAATAGATATGACCAGGTTGTATATACGAGATGCCACATTGGACATTCAAGACTCTCTCATTCATATTTATTGACAGGGGAAGAGAAACCGCTTTGTGATTGTGTAAGAATTAAAGAGTGTAAAACATATTTAATAGAATGTCCCTTTTTTAAATAATATTAGATAATGTTTTTATTCAGAAAATATATTAATGGACATTTTTTTTTTAAAGATTTCTCCTGGAATCATTTTATAATTTTATATTTTCATTAATTTCATTCGAATATTAAATGTTATGTAATTGTTATTATAATTTTTGTAATTGCTGTTTTTGTTATTGATACATGTCTGATTTTGTATATTGATTGTTTTTTTTGACCAAATTTTTAAATTATTGTAAACAATGTATTGAAGTGATTGTAATCATATTGTTGATTGCCATGAATATAGCCATTGCTGCTGATATGGCGTTAAATCATAAATAAATAAATAAATTAAGCATTTTCATTTCATTTCTCAAAAAAAAATTTTTTAAATGGACCTTTATTTTCAATAAAAGGGTTTATTACTGCCACTGTAGGCTAATTTTGTAAATGTAAGCAATTTAGACAAGCGCAAACTGGGTGCCAGAATCCGTGCACCTTCAGAAGCGGAGCCGCATGCAAAGTTTGAAGTTTGTCATTTTTTTCTGCATGCATTTTCGCACTTGTGCTGATGCGGCGGGTATAAACCAGTTTTTTTTGGGGGGGGGGGTCAAAATCCCTTTGTACATTATCCTGATTGGACACAAAATGCATCGACCACCTGCTGCATACCCTTATTCTGTTTACGTTTTCTTGCAGATGCAGATGGAGGCAGAACGCTCCAGTTGCTGTACGAGGAGGTTGATGAATCAGAAGTAGAGATTATTCATGTGCCCTCACCAGCTTTGGAGGAGCGGAAGGCAGATGTGTACAGATATCCTCGCACCGGTAATCACAAACACACACTGTTAAAAGCAACACAAACATATGATTGAGAACCGAGAATCAAATCCATTTAGAATGAAAATACTACAAACATACAGTGGAACCAATGTAGTTTGTTTTGTGAACAAATGACCCCTGGGTTGCTAAAGACAACCTATGAATCAGTGAACTGATATCGTGTGGTAAGACTAACTCTTACTGAATCGGTCTTAGAGGTTCTTGACTTGACTATTGGACAGCAAGTCATTTTTGTCATCATTTCCAACTCCCCTCAACTTCCTCAATGTGTTAATTTTGACAGCAAATCATGATTTAGTTTTAGTAATTATTTAGTCATCTGAATATGTTTTAGTCGGCTAAATATCATAAGATCTAATATGAAAATCTAATGGATTTTGTTAAATTGTAATGCATCAATTAAGCATTTCTTTAAAATGTCCAAACTCATTCAATATTCCTGGAGAAAACGGCTATTAACCTGTTAATATGAATGATATTAAGGTTTGAACATGCAATACAGAGACATATTTAACTTCTCTGACATATAACATGTCTTTGTTTATCTTAAAATTAAATAAAGCCGCTTCTCATTAAGAAACAAGAACATGGGCTTCTTTTTTAATTAATACATGCATTCTTTATAACAGCTTGCATACAACATTCTTCATTCTTTCATGCAGACACATTTAATTGTATAAAGTAAATAATCCTTATTAAAGTTATTCAGTAAAGATCATTGAGTGATTTTCTGTTTTTCTTTTGTTTTTTGATTAAAATAATGACAGACAGCAGCAGGTTATTAGACTGCTGTCACTTTAAAGCTGAATGCATGGATCCAATACATCAACACATCTGATATTCTCCCAACTGTTTACATTCAATAAAGACAAAACCGACTGTGTTGACATGAATACTCGCCAAAACTTACATTTTAGCATCATTTTGTGTGTATTTGTCCATTCAAACATGGAAAGACAGTCATGTTTACTCACACACATTTTCATTTTTGAAAGTTTTATGAGACATTTATGCCAATTTATGTCCCGCTGGGTATGCGCATCTACCACTCATGACATCAGTTCTAACTGGATCTCTTTCCGAACATTTTCACATCCCGGCCCTCCCTAACATTTTCGCCTCGTTTTGTTCGTTGTCAAATTTCAAATACATTTTTGTCATATTTTTTGTCATTCAAAACTGGTTTTCATTTAGTTATCGTCTTGCTTCCTCAGTGGTACTTGATTCTTCAGTAAGTGGAAGTGTAATTGAAGCCTGAAGAGTTGTGCTTAATGTTATTTATTAATGCTGATGATCCACTCTCGATGCTTTTAGGAAGTAAGAACCCTCAAATTAGCCTGAAACTAGCAGAGATTCGAACTGACCAGAATGGAAAGGTAGGTACCTGTGCCCAAGCTCACCTTTTCTTTCTTTATGCCTGGTTAAAAGGCTTTATAATGATCTCTTATTCTTTTTGTAGATTATTAGCGCCCAAAACAAGGAGCTTGTTCTCCCATTCACAACACTCTTTCCTGGGGTTGAGTACATTGCGAGAGCTGGATGGACAAAAGATGGCAAATTGTAAGTAACAACAAATAATTGCTTTATAGAAATGTACTCTTATGTCTTTTCTATATACTGATGAGCCAAAACATTATAATCAGTCACACACAGGTTAAGTGAATATTGAATATCTCCTAACAAGGCCAGTAGGCCCCGATTAAAGGCCCACTGAAGTGCCTTGAAACGTAATTTCCACTGAAATAGGAAGCTAAGGCGGGACATATTGAATGGCTCCTCCCCCTATTCAAATAGCCAATAGCGTTTAGTTTACCTCACAGACTGCAAGTCGTACTTGACGGCACTATGGGATCGAATCCGAGCGCTGATGATACGTTGGATTCAATAATAGAGTTGTGAATAAATTCTAGCCATTTCATTCTTAACCAACGTACAGCTGGACAACGAAGTAAAACTTGAGCGTTTGAGCAACACCTCTCTAAGCCATTTTGCTCTGAGACGTGTCAGCGTTCGCTTTGGCCAGGTGGTATTTATAGCATAGGCGGCGGGATCCTTTAGATTCTACAGAGCATTTGATTGGACAGAAGATGTGATGAGAAGCTGAAGTCCACGGTGATGTCATAAAAATCTGTGATCCATTTTAGTGGAAGTGACAGACTGTAAGTTTTGAATGCTTATATCTTCTTAATGTGAAATTTGTTATTGTTTTGGAACACACCAGCTTATTCATATCCTTAAGCCTAACATATTCATACTAAAAGCCTTACATTTTGAGAAGGTCTACTGTGGCACAATTTTAATGATGGTTATGAGAGGAATGTCACAACACATGGTACGTCACACTCTGCAGTGTAGCCACAGACCAACCAGAGTGCCTATTATGACCCCTGTCCACCGTTGAAAGAACCTACAATGTATACGTGAGCATTGAAACTGGAGCAGTGGAAGAATTTCGAGTCCTGTTTTCTTTTACATCACTTGGACTGCAGTGTACATGTGCAAAGTTTACCTGGGGAAGTGATGCACCAGGATGCACTGTGGGATGACGACAAGATGGTGGAGGGAGTGTGATGCTCTGGGCAATGTTCTACCGGGACGTAAATTTGACATGTGTATCCTACCCAAACGTTGCAGAACAGGTACACCCCTTCATGACAATGGTGTTGCCTGGTGGAAGTGGGCTCTTTCAGCAGGATGAGGGTCGCTGCCACACTGCACACATTGTTCAGGAATGGGGAACATGATGAAGAAGAACATGATTGTTTGAGGAACAATTGATAATCTGTGGGATGTGCTGGACCAACAAGTTTGATCCACCTCTCATCCTACAGGAATTTAAGGGTCTGCTGCTAACGTCTTGGTGCCAGAGACCACAGGACACCTTGTAGAGTCCATGCCTCGGTGGGTCAGCGCTGTTTTGGCATCACACGGAGGACCAACAGCATATTAGAAAGGCGGTCGTAATGTTTTGGTTCATTGGTGTATGTAAACAAAAAAAAACATTTTTTTTTTTTTTAGGATTCTGTATTTTAAATATAGTTATGTAAAATCCAAATACGCTTTCCAGATCATTATTGGAAAGTGTTTTTAACAATGTTTTTCATGCTTGTTCAGTGAGCCATAAACTATTTTTGCACATGCACCTGTGGAACAGTTCTTTAAGGCCCTGTCCACGCGGAGAAACGTTTAGCTGCATACGTAAACATTCTGTATCGTATCAGCTTTTCGTCCAGACAGATCCTGCTTTTTGGGAGACTGAAACCGCTATTTTTTTAAACCGGGTCCCAGAGTGGATGAATCTGAAACCAGCCAATACGTATATTTTGTGAAACGATGATATCATCACCCCACGTCGACCCTAGTTAGACAACGCTAAGTCACAAAACAGCAACTACAACTGCGGACTACATGCTTGTGTTCGTGCTGCAGAAGCTACTGAGCCTCTTTGTTTATATTTTTATTTTATTTCTTTATTTTACTTATTTATATTTCTTTCTTATGCTATGATGCTTGTCTGTTGTCTGATTAAGACATTTCATATGTTGTTGGGATGGGCATTTCAAGCTAAAAAATAATATTCGATGATCGCTGGGAATTATTTGATTATTATTGGAAAAACGCACCCCTGCCCCACATGCTCACCGGTAAAACGGCGTTCGCTCAAATTCCGCTCCAACATTTAATTTATCTGTACTGTCTCTAGACCTAAGAAAATTAAAGACAACGTATTTAGTCATTTATGTTTAAATGTTATTTTTGTCGATGTCATGTCGATTATATGAAAAGTGAACCACATGATAGGATCATAAGATGTGCAATATATCAGGAGACTGAATTTCGTTTTGTATAAATTGTAGCTTAATTTAAATCAATGTTTTATTAACCAATTGCCTGGATTTAATAAATAAGAAGCAAATATAGCAGACAATATAATCAGGACATGGAGGCGCTGGCGTGATAATTTGCATTGCTCGTGATCTGGAGCTCTATAGAAATATCTACAGAAAGCTTGAAATGTCTACTATTAAACAAAACAATTAAAAACTAAATGAAACAGACAATAGGCGCATTCACAATACTGCGAAGATGGCAAGTCAGCATCGTCAACATCTTTTGCAGCTGAAACTGACACAGAAAACACTAGTTTATTAATAAACAATTAATGTCTCCTTGCTTTATTTGACACATTCATAATGATTACATTTGCCGGTTCTTTGTGGCAAGCTTTATGCGTCCGCTAACTAATCGAATATTTGAAAATTGTGACTCATCCCTATTTTGTACTAGGCCATTTATGCTAAAGTTCTTGGTAAAAGAAAAAGAAAAGAAGCTACTGAGCCTAATATTATTGTATACAGCGCGCAAGGTCGTCTTCTCCGTTTTTAGTGTATCTCTGTGGCAGAATTACAGCGCCACATACTGGTCTGGCATGTATACTACATCGTTTTGAGTCTGGTTCAGTGGTTTCGTGTGTACACAGATATATCTTGAGACGACGCTGTGTTTATTGTTTTTTTTTTTTTTTTTGAATGAGGGAAAAAAAACATTGGATAGGGAAAGCTCTGGCTTCGTGTGGATGTGGCCTAAGACACTAACAGATTAATGGCGGTAGACAATTAAGGTCACGGTTCTAACAACTAAGGACACTCAAGAGACCTTTCTACTGACTGGGATAAACACCAGGAGAAAGATGGCCAGGGTTCCTGTTCACCTGTGTGAGCATGCTACAGGCTGCAGCAGAAGGCATGAGGACTGCCAAAGTCCTTTTAGGCAAGTCATGCCACTCGGCCGCCATCTTGGCAACGCCTCTGGGCAGCTATTTGGGACTAACAAGACCAGGCTCCTATCTAAATGAATGGGCAGAGAGTCAGAACTGCACTTTCACTGGTCACCGGGACATAAAAACTGCATGTATAGAAACAGCAGTAAAATATGATATAAAATCGCTGAAAAAGTTTGATGACTTTGCCCCAAAATAAGGTTTAAAACGCCTTTTTCCCCACAGGTTATACTTTACTACGCATGCGCAAGGGTTGTCTACCTCTCTGACGTGCGCGCTGCACGGTTTGAAACACAGTATGTGTGAGCTCTCGCTCGCTCGCTCTAGATTCTGGGAGATTTAAACTAATTTGCGGGCATCAGGGAGCCGCTATCAATATGCGGTAGACACTTGGGATGTCTGATATTTACACAACGCACACATACACTGCATATCAAATCTGCCGCCTTTTCAAACAGTAACGTATTTTCCACTATCGCAAACCTCAACTGTGCGCATGCGTCAGTGGAACCAGACGATAGGCTTAAATGTTTCCCGGCTTGACTGTTAAAAGCAGACGATTGGCTTTCCAGTGGGAGGGGCGGGACATGTGCGTACAACCGCCATCTTTGGCGTTACGGGTTTTCCCTATATAGTTGTATTGAGGATTGAGTAAGTGGCATGTCTCTATATAAATAGTCTCTGGGACTGCAGATGTGACCAGAGCAATAACTGCGATATCCATAATGAAATATGCCTGAGACGGTGCTAAAGGGAGACCGGAAGGACAGCTGCAGTGCCAAACCACATGTTACCATGTCTCCCCCCAGATGTGTTTGAGAACTTGCAAGGGCCTTGTTGAAAGATTGCAATAACATCTCACAGCAAGAACTGGCAAATCTGGCTGAGTCCGTGAGGATGAGATGCACTTTAGTACTGAAAGCAGCCGGTGGCTCAGTTTATGTCTTAGCTGTGGAATCTTTTTATGTCCGTACATATCTTTACACGTTAATAAATTTGCTGGGGAAAAAAATGTAAGTGAAAGGACTTTTATTTATTTTTTTGCTGAGTTCATATTGAAAGGAATACCGTGAAACACAAAAAGACAATTCTCTTTTCCATACAAGTGTTCAGTGATCAGGGGCTGAAAAGCTCTGAAAAAAAAAGAAACACAATAAAACCAGTCCATAAAACAAGTCTCCTGGAGTCATTCTATAGCTTTAGCTGGGTTTGAGCAACAGGTCAAAATTTAAGACATCGATCACTAAAAATGTACCTTCCACTGTGGCACTGTGGCATTGGCATGTTGGCCATTTCATTGGTATGTTTTATATATAAGGGTTTATTAACTAAAACTTAGTTCATTTGAGCCCTCCAAACGCTCTCGGAGCAGTTCTGCGTGTATATGTGAACAAACCAGTGATTAGAAGAAAATCTAAGTGTCTTAGAAGAAAACATTACTGCTGTGCATCTTAAGACAAAACAGTGGCATTGACATATTTAAAGATATTTCAGTGAAAGTTGCCTTCAGTTAAAACAGCTCAAACATGTATTTTAGTCTGGGACTGGGCTTGTCTGTGAAACCTGTTTTTTTTTTTCTCAGCTAGTTGCCAAGGAAACATTTCTCATTTTTGTGTTTAACTTAATGTACTAAAGTAACTAAAACTGAAATAAAAATTTTAAATAAAAAATTAAAACTAATAATTGTATTTTGTCATTTTGCTTTAATTAAATTGAAAAAGAAAATGTATAAATAAAAATGATTTCAAAATATGAATAACTAATGATATGATACTAAAATAACTAATATTTGCTACATTTTCTCTCTTTCCAGTGCCTGGGCAGTGTTACTAGACCGCAGTCAGCAGAAGCTTCAGTTAGTGCTTTTACCACCTGCACTCTTCATCCCCGTGAGCATGGATGATCCGCAGTGGGAGGAGCATGTGGAAGCCATGCCTGAGGGGGTCCAGCCCTTCATCATCTATGAGGAGATCACTGACATTTGGATCAACGTAAGACCCTTCAATAATAGGTGTAGTGGTCCACTCACTGATATCGAAGTTTACGGACGGCGGCTTGGCTGATAACCAATATGATGGGCACTATATAGTTCAGTTGGTGGGAAAAAAAAGTCAGCTGTAACATTATCTTGTTTAATCAGATTATTGCAGACCAAAATTGGTTGATAGTGCTCTAGTCACTGACTAAAGCAAAAGGAACAACCATGTAGCCGTCAGCAGATCTCGCACATGAATGAAAGATATTTAACACCATGCCTGCCTGTTCACTAAGTGCCTCAATTCTGATTTATTGCTCAGATCTGATTTTTTTTTTTTGTAGCTGTTCACATTGTGGATTTAAATGTGGCCAATATCAGATTCCAGTGTGATCAGATCATGGTCCTGAACTGACCCACATGCGCAATAGAAAGATAATATCACTACGCAGCACACTGTCATATGGAAGGAAACACAGAGGACATTAAAGTAAGCGATTACCCGTTTATTTATAATGTGATCTGCTGCTAAAGCCAGCAAATTATGCGCAGGCAATATAAAAAAACTAAGACGAGGATGCGGAAAAAGACAGCAGAACTTTTAAACATTTATGATATGAGCCCATATGTTTTGCTTGTCATGTCACTGTAATAATGAGTTACACATCACTGTCAACTGACTACCTTTCTTGATAACTTTGGGTTGGTAAAATCTTTGAAGTGACTCCCATGAGTGCAGAATTGTGACAAACGTTGATCTACAGGGACGTAAAAGTCGCATGAATTTCTATATGACTGTTCAAACTGCCAGACTGACATCTGACCTGTGTCAGATTTAGGACCACATAGGGAAGTGGCCCACATCGGAATGGAAAAGATCAGATTCCATGTGGTTTGTGCTGTTCACACTGTCATGACAAAAACACATATGAGCAAAAAAGTCACATTTGTGCCTCATTTACCTGCAGTCTGAACGTAGCCTTAGAAATGTGAAAATGTATTAAAGTTTGGAGTCAGTAAAAATAAATAATTGCAAGTTAATACTTTTATCAAGGACGCATTCAACTGATTAAAAGTGACAAATCTGTTGTAAAATAAGAAATGTCTTTACTATTTCAAATAAATGCTGTTCTTTCGAATATTGTATTCTTTAAAGAATCCTAATAAATAATAACTGTTTTCAACATTGATTTGAATGAGAAATGCCTCTTGAGCACCAGGTCAGCATGTTACAATGACTCCTGAAGGGTCATGTGACACTGAAGATTGGAGTGATGGCTGGCGAAGATTCATTAGTATTATGTATTTATTTTTAATATTAGTAATTTTTACTAATACAAATTTAAAATATGAAGTTGTTTTAAAATTGTAATATTTCACGATATTACTGTTCAAATGAATGCAGCCTTAATGAGCAATAGAGACAAACTTTTTTAAAAAACAAAATCTTACCGACCCCCCAACTATTGAACGATACTCTGTATTCTGTAATGTTATACTAGAGGACTAGTTACTGCAAACTGCACAAAATACATTTTCCATTTTTGCAAATGTAGATGGTCATGAGGGTCTATGCACACAGAACATTTGCGTACTATATCATTGAAAATGGTATAGGAATATGCTATTTCAAACATGACCAAAGTCTTGGTTTATTTTGACTGCTTGGTATTAATTCCTTGTCTTATTTCCCAATAGGTCCATGATATCTTCTATCCCTTCATTCAAACAACTAATGACAAGATCAGCTTCCTGTGGGTGAACGAATCACAAACGGGTTTCTGCCATTTGTACAGAATAACCAGTCTCTTACAGCCAGGCTGTCAGCAGTGGTCCAGAGAATACAGTCCTTCAGAAGGTCAGTGTTAAACATGCAGTTGTGTATGTCTGTGCCCAGATTTGAACAGAAGTGCAAATATGCAGATATGATGCAATGAAAACGACACTGCAAATTTTAAAAAAATACTGAAAATGTTCTGTCACCCAGTCAAGCAAATTATACATGATACTATTCAAATAAAAATTCCCTAATGCATCAGACTTGTAAATTATATTTTACCCTACAAAGAGGCTGCTTTTATTTTCTTTCCATACTAGTTAATAAATTGAAGAAAAAATGTGGCACCAAGCCATGGCAACCCTGACTGATCAACTTATGATCATAAATATATTGAAAAAATATTGATTTTCTTAACACCATATTAAAAACTTAATACATCATTATCAAACATTGTATAATGCCAATCAATAGTTCATGAAATTTTACTTATAAAAAAAATCAGTTATTCAAAATAGTTTTTTAACTATTATAAAGCTTTAAGACAATATCTGTTTTGTGAATGATACATAACCTACATGTGTACTTTACAAGCCCTACTAAGGTGAAGTACTAAATATGGATTGAATATGGATCTGTGATATCCGTAAAAAGCATACTGTACATCTGTCCAGTTGATCTGCCACATCCTGTACAAAATTCCAATCTATATCACTAGATCCTAATGTTTCTATAATTGAGCTCTCAACCACCGGAGCTCTGCAAGGACTGCCTCCCTCATTTCCAGAAATAATACATATAAGAAAAGAATGTCAAAGAATACAAATAAATACAGAAAATAATAAATTAAGGAAAGAGTAATACAACAGAAATTCAGGATTCATTTTAACAAAAAAAGTATTATTGTTTTATCAAGTCATTTATTCTTTTATTTATTTTTCATTTCTGCAGGTTTGGGCCTCCATATTTACGTAGTCACGTTTTTAACTATGGCTAGTCCTTCTAATCTAAATGTAAGCATGGGGCCTTGTAATATGAATGACTTACCTTTTTTATCATTATTATTATTAGATGATTTTAAATGCCAGATAGAGGAGGAGGTGACTATAACGAGTGGAGAGTGGGAAGTCTTGGCTAGACACGGATCAAAGGTTTGCTGGATTATTCAACAAATTCAAAATACAAATGTCTTGCACAAATTCCCATTCTTTACATTTTTCTTTCATCTATATTTGCAGATCTGGGTCAACGAAGACACCAAACTAGTGTACTTCCAGGGCACAAAAGATACTCCACTTGAGCACCATCTTTATGTTGTGAGCTACGAATCTCCTGGAGAAATCGTCAGACTTACTAAGCCGGGCTTCTCTCACAGCTGCTCTGTTAGCCAGGTGCGTGCATGCGTGTGTGTGTGTGTGCGCGCGCGCACCAAATCATTGGTGACAAAATGGCATTCTGAAACTTACAAAAATAGCAAATGATTTTTTACAAAAAAAAGGCTGAAGCTTATTTCTTTCTGGCAAATAATCCCCTGCAAATGTAGCCTGAAGAAAATTGATAGTTAATCATATATTTTCGGCTTAGAATATCCAGAATTTGTAACGTTTTTTTTTTTTTTTTTCAGTTTTAGTCAAGAACTTCATGTCGTTGCATCATGTCGTTGGTATCTTACAGGGTGCATGGGTGGGGGAAAATACATGTTACAATTCACTAACACATTAGAATATGATTGTATACATTGATGTTAGTTAATACAGCAGTACTGGGAACTATGAACAATACTTTCACAGCATTTATTATTCTTGGTTTATGTTATTTATGTTACGGTTAATTTTTTTTTTTTTTTTAAATTGTATAAACATTAGTGTTAGTTAAACAAGCTAACATTTTTAATTGATGATTATTCTAGGTATTGAAAACCATACACATGACTAAACACTACTGATGCAGATAACTGTCCTGCAGTAACAAACGAAAAACCTGAAGAAGCATTATTTTACAATATCTTGAAGCAAACCAAGCAGTGTTCAATGACCGGCAGTCTCACTCTGACTATCTGTTTCTCTGTTCTGTTTCAATATAGAACTTTGACATGCTCATTAGCCACTACAGTAACGTGAGCACCCCTCCGTGTGTTCATGTCTACAAACTGACGGGTTCTGACAGTGACCCCATACACAAGGAACCGGAGTTCTGGGCTAGCATGATGGAGGCTACAGGTGAGGTCAGGGGGATGTTGCACAGCTGTTGGAAACAATAACAGATGCTCTAATAACCTGTTTGCTTTTGTCTGTGTTGTGCAGGTTGTCCAGCTGATTATGTCCCTCCTGAGATATTCAGCTTCCCTGCCAATTCCGGTTTCCGCCTATATGGAATGCTGTACAAACCACACAACCTGAAACCAGGCAAAAAACACCCCACGATCCTGTTTGTTTACGGCGGCCCACAGGTTGGTTTGGCTGAAAAGTATCAACATAGATTTTGTGAAAACTGCCCATTATGATTTTGTCATAGTTTCACCCAAAATGTAAATTCTGACATTTGCTCACCCTCGGGATGTTCCTTTGGGTGGGTCTTTCAGAGCTCCAAAATAATAACAATAATAAAAATGATAAATTTGGCCTGTATAACTTGTGCAATATGTGATTTGTTCATGAAGCTTAATTGATACAGTTCCTGAGTTCAGTTCACTGGTTATTTAATATGGTTTCAGCTGTTCACAACCCATTGGAAGGAAATATTTAAATACAAATTGTTTTTGCTCTGCTTCTCTATGAAAACTGTTGTATTGTTTGTAATGTGGTGCCATTTGTTCTTTAACAGCTCCACTCACCATTTATTGTAACTGCATGAAAAAAACAACTGGTACATATATTTTCCCCCATGGAAGAATTAAAATACAAACAATGTGAATTACATTGTTTGAATTTTAATTCTTCCATGGGGGGAATAAAATTACCAGTTGCTTTTTTCCATGCAGTTACAATAAATGTGTCAGTAAGTGATTGCACTTTATTTTGCGGTGGGCTATGACTTCTAAATTCAGTACTGAATTGAAGTACTGAATTGAATGTCTTTACATTTTGGTTTGTGACGCATCAGATAAAAGTTGCATTGTAAGGTCTTTAATATGTCTAATTTTAACATGTTTCCATTTTTCTTTTCTTTTTTTTTTAGGTGCAGTTAGTAAATAACTCCTACAAGGGTGTGAAGTATCTGCGTCTGAACACGTTGGCATCTCTGGGTTATGCAGTGGTGGTCATTGATGGAAGAGGGTCGTGCCAAAGAGGCCTTAAGTTTGAGGGGGCCCTTAAAAACAAAATGGTAACTAGAATTGACAGTCTAGAACTGTAGCCAGACATTTGACTGAACAACATCACTGCTAATTTTTGCTAAGGAACAAGCCATTTAGACAGGAAGAGATTGTTTGTTTGATTGTATTTAAAACGAAAAAAGGTGATTATGTCATATAATAATATATTGGTGCAGATTTACTAAACAGGGCAAATGAGCATGAGAGCCCAATTCCAAAACCGTGCCGGTGAGAGTGGAAAGTTCTGTGCGTGATCTACTGACGACACGCTAATTAAAGAACACAGGCGCAGCTGGATAATTTCCGTAATGACCAATGCAATCTACCAGTTAGAGTCTGGTGTAAGACGCGCTTTTTTGGGGGCGGTAAATAATGCTGCAAACTCCAGTACATTGACTAGCGCAAAAATCCCATGTTATTATAGATAAAGTGATATGCACATTTATTCAAAACTGTATTGGCTATTACTCAACGACAGATGCTAGACTAAGACGCTCCTCTCCATTATATATTTGCATTGCAAACAAGCAGAGACGCTCCAAACTGCGTGCGGCATGCACAATAGAGGCCAGGTGGAGTTAGTAGGTTTTACCGACAGTTTGAGGATCCGGCGGAGTGTGGCGGAGACTAGGCCGTCTTTTGTGGCTGTTCAAACACATTCGACCACATGAGCGTCTACACTACGAAAGCAATCCGGTCGAATGTGTTTTCGACTACCTCTGGAAGTTGGTCAAAAGTGGACAAGCCAAAAAACGTTTTAGGCCCTGTTTACACCTGGTATTAAGATGTCTTTTGGTTGATCGGATCACAAGTGGACGATGCTAAGTACAGGTGTAAACGGGGTCTAAAACGTTTTGAGCTTGTCCACTTTTGACCACTTCCAGAGGTAGTCGAAAACGCATTTGACCGGATTGCTTTCGTAGTGTAAAAGCTCATGTTGTCGAATGTGTTCGAATAGCCACAAAAGGCCGCCTAGTCTCCACCTACTGACATAACGCGTAAACATTATGGGAAGTGCGCTAGCCAGATGGCATTTAAACTATGGCTGGAGACCCAGGTTTGGTTGAAGATGAAAAACATACCAAGCACAATGTTCTCTCACCATTCCTCATTTCTATCACACACTCAGAGTTCGGCTGGTCTTGCAGCTGTCAGTGCAGAAACGAAAGCTGATGCTTTCCGTATGTTTTTCTGTTTTCTCCGGGTGCGTTCATATGTAAATTGCGTGAGCTTATTTTGTCCATTGGATTGAAAGATCTGAAAAAACATATACATTTACATAAACATAGACCCTCCCCTTGAAGAAATCAGAGCAAAAGTGGTTGAAAGTGGACAAAAGAGACCCATTAAAACACCAGGTGTAAACGGGAATGTGTCTCCATCTACTTCTGATTCGATCGACCAAAACGCATCTTAATACCAGGTGTGAACAGGGCCTTAGACCCCGTTTACACCTGTATTTAGCGTCATCCACTTGTGAACCAATCAGCCAAAACTTAATACCAGTTGTAAACAGTTGCCTCACATTTAACACATTATGGTCTGCTTTTCAAAGGTCAGCCAGCATGTGTTGAAATCAAGTTGCATAAATGCTTTATATAGACACAAATATGATCATGCTGCATTTCAAGTGGCTGGAATGGTTGGTCAAGAAATGTTAAGGTGATAAAATGATTACTGAGTGACAGTTCGCACTGGCTCTGACATATGATCCCACTTGTTACTCACTGTCAAAGACTGAATTAGACGCCTCCAGTTCTGTCCAACATTGCCATCACTGCTTATTGAAGGTCACTTATGTCTTAAAACAAGTTATTATACAAGTTGACTTCATATCACACCTAACTACTTCTTATTAATTACAATTGAACTTTTTATAAATAAAGGATAGGCTGATTTGTAAGCAACCACCTAACAGTAAGCCAGAACAAAGCCATCTAGCAACGCCTGTATATACACTATTGCTCAAAAGTTCTTTTGAAAATTATACTTTTATTCAGAAATTAATTAATGAAAGAGTTTCAAGGTGCAAGTTTCTGAAAACGGTCTCCGTGTAAACAACAAAAACGCTAATCTCTGAAGACGATGACGTCATGCACATGTATGTTACATGTTCAGTCTATAGTGTTTCATCATCTAATGGCCTGGCAGCACAATACAGCGTTTTTAGTCGTTTTCGCAGATCAGTGTGAATGGGGATTATTCTGTCAATGGTGTCGTCTGTAAGCGGAAACCTCAAAGGAAAAACTTCAAGCATGTCGTTGTCGTGTAAACGTACCCTTCGATTAGTGTCCAATTCTCACTATTAACTAACTATTAACTATGACTTTTCCCTCAATAAAATCCTAATTTCTGCTTATTAATAGTTGGTAAGGTAGTTAAGTTTAGGGTAGGAATTGGGTTGGATTAAAAATGTACAAATAAGGTCATTAGAATAGGGCATTAATACGTGCTTTATAAGTATGATAAACAGCCAATATCCTAGTAATATGCATGCTAATAAGCAACTAGTTAATAGTGGGAATTGGAACCTAAACTAAGACTTCTTTCAAAAACATTAATCATTCCAACCACAAACTTTTGCACAGTAGTGTGTAAGTTTAAAATTTGTTGATGTATTTGAAAGAAACATTAAAATACCTTGAGTATTTCACATGGTTGAAGGTAAAGATCATTGAATGCAGCAAACCAGGCTTTAGGGAAGGTAAAACATGGAATACGGTTCTCTTTATTCATAATCCTATTATTTTCTCCTCAACCTCAGGGGCAGGTGGAGATTGAAGATCAAGTGGAGGGGCTTCAGTTTGTGGCAGAGAAGTACAAGTTCATAGACTTGAGTCGGGTTGCCATCCATGGTTGGTCCTACGGTGGATTCCTCTCTCTCATGGGCCTCATTCACAGGCCAAACATCTTCAAGGTGAGATTTACAGCTGCCCCAATTTTATGTCATCTTAATTTCTTTCTTTCTCTTTTTTGCTCAACTGTCCCTCAACCCCACTCATTCATGCGCTTTCACCAGCAGGTGGCGTCTTAAATGCACCTTACTAGAGATTGAACTGCTGAACTTTGTTGCTTTTCTGAAATTGTAATCATGGTCAATCAGCTTTTTTATGCTTTTGGAATTACTACAATAGAAAATAAGAGCTGTATTTTGGATACAAGGGAAGAAACATTTTCAAACGTGTGTACTTTGAGACTAAAATTAGTAGCTTTAGGTTTGTTCTAATCATGTGTTAAGCAAGTTACCCATTCTGTGCTCCAGGTGGCCATAGCAGGAGCTCCTGTGACGGTTTGGATGGCATACGATACTGGTTACACCGAACGCTACATGGACGTGCCTGAAAATAACCAGCAGGGATATGAGGCGGGCTCCGTCGCACTGCACGTCGACAAACTTCCCAATGAGTGAGTTACTGCGGCTCAGGCCAGAGGACGTGCAACGTTTGTTTCACATACAACTTCATCTCAGTGGCTGTCTTCTAACCTTAAAAAAACCCAGCATCTAAAGTTGCTTGGATTTGTTATAATAGTCAGAAAAGTCTTATTTTTATTTTAAGTTTGAGCGTTTAGACAGGATTTTGCATTTTGTTGTTGTTGTTGTTGAGTATCATATTTAATATTATTTGAGCTATGAAAGCCTGATGGATGAGATATGTGAATATGAAGGTCATACTCGAGGAGAGAGTGGAAAAAAACACTTCAATTTTATTCAGATGTGCCAACTGAGCAAAAATAAGCAGATTGGTGAGGTTTCTGAAATTTATATGGCCAAAATTTAAGATGAAATTATAATTATAATCAATGTGATCTTTATAACAGTATAGCACTACTTGCAAAAAATGCATATACATACAAGTTGTCTCTCTTTGTCCTAGTTAGATTATATTTAAATGCTTAGTTTATGATCAGATCTCTATATTTTTTATTGCGGTTGGGGTTGCGTCACTTTAAATATATTGCTATACAATACAATGATTATTTATATGATATGTATATGATGTATAAGTAAACATTCTTCAAAAGCCTGATGGCATTATATTTGATCAATTTTCATCTTGAAGATATGAATCTCTCCAGTTTGATCAAACCATATTAGTTAACTCCTCTCAGAATGTATTATTTGAGCAATTGGTTATCTTTTCACTGTGCTAATAACTTTTTTCCTTCGTTTTTTTTTCCCTCAAGGCCAAACCGATTACTGATTTTACATGGGTTCCTTGATGAAAACGTGCACTTTTTCCACACCAACTTCCTGGTGTCTCAACTCATCCGTGCAGGAAAGCCATATCAGCTACAGGTTTGAAAACAGAGTATTAAAAATATAAAATGTTACTTTTTTTTTTTTTTTTTCTCAACCAAATAATTCTTCATACTTTTTCTCCATAGATCTACCCCAATGAGAGACACAGCATTCGCTGTCCTGAGTCCGGAGAGCACTACGAGATCATGCTACTGTACTTCCTCCAACAGCACCTCTGATCAGGGCCTTCTCCATTCCCAACCTCCTCCACTTCCTTCAGCAGGAATGACTGAATACTGGTCCCTTAACCCATCTTTTGCTTTCTCGCACTCTTTCTGGAAGGAGTGTCTTTGCAGCAGCCAGAAACAGACTTGTCCCCAAACTTTGTGTAATTTTGCGCATGTCGGCACACTTTTAACAGAAAGGACACGTCTGAGAACAGAGAAGAACCCAGTAGCTCATTAACCTCATTAAACAGATTTTGGATTATGTGCCACACCTAGCTAATGTTTCTTTTCCGGCTCCCTTTGGAACACTGATTATGTTGCCAAATGTGTCTTTATTTTTTAAATTTTTAGTTAGTGGCTTATCAGAATACAGAGACTGGATTTCTACACATACATACAGATATGCTCTTATCATCCCACCCCCCTTTTCCTGTTAACTGCTCATTTAACTTAAGCTTTTTCAGCGCTATGAATGCAGTCGTGTTTCGGTCCAACATGAATTCCAGCGTCACTGTTAGTGTGACTCTCACGTAAGGACGCCTCACACTACTACCTGCAGTTCATATTTTAAGTGTGTATTATTAAAGGAACATATTTTTTATGAAGTTGTGGCCATTTGTCTTGTATGCTGTTTTAATCGAAGTAGCGTATTTTCATTTCAAAACTTCTGGTGTTTGTATTGTATTTCCAAGGGACTCAAAATATTGAATGAGGAAGAAGTATAGGGTGGGGCTTGATTTTATTCTATCAGGAATTGGTTGGATCGTGAAAGGTGAGTCAAGTCACATTTATTTAAATAGCGCTTTATACAATACAGAAAATAAGTGTTAATGTTGTAAAATTCATGTAAAGCAGCTCTATAGAAGATAATGGTGTCATTATTCAGCTCAGTTTAATTCAGAGTTTCAATTCAGTTTAATAACTGTCAGTGAAGTCTCTGGCTAGTGATATCAACTGGGAAGGAATGTCACAGGTGGAGCAAGATATTATATTCTGACTTTATCCTGGTCAGTTCTTCTGTCCACCCAGTCCACCATTTATTTGAAACTTAAAGGGTTAGTTGACCAAAAATGTTACTCACCCTTATGTCGTTCCAAACCCGTAAGACTTTTTTTTTTGTCTTCAAAACACAAAATTAAAATATTTTAAATTAAGTGAGATTTCTGTCCCTTTATTGACAGTCCATGCAACTACCATTTTGACACTTACATAAAGCGATCGTAAAACTAATCCAATATGAATCGAGTGGTTTAGTCCAAATTTTATTAAGAGACTCGATTCATTTGATACCCAGATATGAATTTAGGCTTTTATTCACATATAAGATCTGCGAACATAAACAGAAGCTAAACCATAGACTAAAAAAAATCTCAACCGTATGTGCTTGATACATGAGGACAAACCTCAATGGTTCTCTTGGAAGCTGAAATGTGCTGCGTAACACGAGAATGAACCTCACTGGTTCTCGCACGTCATGCAAGCATGATTGCGATTCCATTTAGCATAACTCATGTGTGCTCTGATGAATGTTTATATGTGAATAAAAGCCTAAATTCAATCTGATCATATGATCGAGTCTCGTCAGATAATTTGGACTAAACTGCTCAATTCATATGGGTTAGTTTTATGATCTCAACTTTTTGAAGTGAAAATGGTTGTGTGGACTGTCAGTGGAGGGACAGAAATCACTCAGATTTCATTCAAATATCTAAATTTGTGTTTTGAAGATGAACAAAAGTCGTATGGGTTTGGAACGACATGGAGTAATTGAGACAATTTTCATTTTTGGTTGAATTAAACCTGCTAACTGCTAAACTGATTTTTTTTTTTTTTTTTCATATTTGTGATGTCACTGTCAATCTGTTAATATTTTCTACCCCTATTATTTCCATGCAAAGAGGTTAACGTCTCTGGTTACTCAACATAACCATGGTTCCCTGAGAGTATGGAACGAGACATTGCGTCACTAGCTGACGCTTTGGGGAAACTCCTTTCACAGCAAATACTGAAGCCTGTTCGAATCGCACTATTGCAACTGCAATAGCCAATGGCACTCACGCACACGAGCGATGGGTGGAGTCAACCGCTATATAGCTCGGTGCCGACAGCTATTGCCTCAGAATCTTTCTACGAGAGAGAGCATACATGCAAAGACACTGAGGAGGTTTTACACGGCAACTTACGCAATGTTGTTCTCTGCTCTCAGAGAACCACGGTTACATAAAGTAACCTGAGACATGAAATCCCCGTCGTTTAAAAAAGACAGTCCCCAAATAAAAAAAAAATAAAAATAAATTGAAACTCGAAAGAGATAAACACATGCCATAGCAGTTGTAGCATATGCGGGTAGAAGAGTGCCGAGCGCTCCCTAGGTTGGTCACTGGACCTAGTGGAGACACTCAACCAGTCATTTCACAATCTGCTAAGATGGCACAGGGTTGAAGCCACAGCGTTAGACCAATGCAATGCAATGAAAGGAGAATATGCAACAATAACACATTGGTGCATTCATAACACACGGTCAGCTCAGACGAGCGGAGCTCAACAGCTGGAGCCTCGTGAAAATGAGGCTTCAACGCGGAACACTGCAGTTTGTGAGATTCAATATATTTGTTAAAATAATTTAGGACATATATAGAAAGCCAGCACATCGCGGGACCGAGCAATAATAAGCCAGTCATCGAGATAATTTGAAATGCGCATCCCAGTCTCAAGTCTGAAGGGGGAAAGCGCTGCTTTCACACACTTTGTGAATGTGCATGGGGCCAGAGCCAGCACAAATGGCAAGAGTTTGAACCCTCAGAAAGTGCCGTAATGAGGAGCTATTTGGATGGGAAAGTAAGTGTCCTTTAGATCACATGTCGTGCTTGCCCGGTAGCTTGATGGGTCCGCCACGCATGCGGCACGTTCCTTGCAGAAACATCTTATCTTCTCGCCAGATCGCAGGAGGGGATCGCTGCTTCTGCGTCTGCGTCGTCTACTCTGGTCCACAGCAAAGTACACTTCAAAGTGAAGGAGAAAGATTGTGCGGCATTGGCTATTGCAATAGCACAGTTCAGTCAGGCTTCGGTATTTACGGTGAAAGGTATTTCCCCAAAGCGTCAGATAGTGCGCAATGTCGCAGATGACGCGAGACCTACCTCGAAAGGGATCTGATCAAAACAGACCTTATTTACATATAGAGTCCTAAAGTTACAGGAGGCAAGGAGCAGCGAGTTTCTGTCAAGAGAGAGGGTGGAAAACGGTCATACAATAAATTGTGGAGGAAATGTGAATGACCTCTTGAAGATTGGTTTGTTCTTGAAACATGGCTGTGCTGCCTTTTATTTGCATCCACTGCGGATCTAAATGCAGTTTAGCAATGTGAATGGACTTGTTTCCTTGGGGAAACAAAAGGAATGAATAGCTGGTATGATTCACAGCATTTTCCAAACAGGCTTTCAAAATGTCTTACTGCAGGTTTTTCTTTCTTTCTTTTTTTACAGGATTTGTATTCATTTAACTTTTATGGTAGATATTAAGATGTTAATAAATCTTTATATTTTAATTATGTTTAAGTTGGTTGTGCTTTATTTCGATAGTCCCATTTAAACATTCTACTAACTATAACTTTGCAACCATATTCGTCAACTAACTCTGAGTATTAGTAGACTGTTATTTTAGGCTTAGTAGAATAATTTGACTTGTACTTGTCTGTTGTGGACCATCAAAATAGTGTTAGCCGATATAAAACAGACAGTCTAATAGAACTTTAATTACTGTTAGTTGTCCTGTACTACTTAAAATGTCTAAAGTTGATTATTGAAATATTGTTACCTTTAGATTTAGTGCTGCCTAGTTTACCAGTTCTCTACGGTCCAGATTAGATGCTTCTAATATTGAGAAGTGTCATTCTGGTGCTACACTGATTTTTAGCAAGAATTGTGCTCATGGTTGTGAACATCTTCCACTGTAAGGTGAAAGAGTAACCTAAGCCAGAGGAGTGTGAAAGAAACACACACAGGCAGCATTGTACATTTAGCTTATTGCACAGATTTCCACTAAAAGTTGTTCTCATATTTAAACACCATTTTTTGTCTTCAGTCAACAGATTACTGGGGCATATTTGTCACGAAACTACATCTTTGAAGAAGTAGACTGAAGCTACACGCATGTTGTCAAGACAAGACCAGCTAAGCCCCAGATCTCTTAGTCCAAGAAAAAGTTCATTTTAATTGAGTTGAAATGGACAAAAGGCATACATTTCAAAGACAGAGCCACGATGTACAGTGGCTAAGCAGCCGTTCAGAACCATGCAATTCTTGAGAATTTTCTGTAATGAAGATACAGTGCAGATTAGTGGTTGAGGTAATGATCAACTTTAGTACAGTAGAAAAAGACTGTGGTCCAGCCTGAGACATGAGTTAAGGCCCAGATTCAAGGCCACATTTAGGTCCAACATCAGATTCCTAACTATGCCATAAGGACACAGCATTCTTTAGTTGTGATCATATTCTTCAAGCCTATAAAGCAACAGAACTCATTTTTACCATTATTTTGCTAACTGGTTACTACTAGTGACATCAAATACATATATCTTGACTAGCTGGTGGCCTATTGACGGCAAATGTTATGTAATGGTATTATTTTTGTATTTAGGCTTTTCATGTTTTAATATGATCCAGAATTTGATATATAGGTCAATGTGATGTTTTATTTAACCAAAATTCTCTATTTTAGTGTAGGTGCATTCTCTTAATGAGTAACTGCCATTAAATAATGTTCCTTTAATTGTACATTTAAAAAATGCTAACTTAAATAGCAAAAGCTGCATAGCATGATACAATCAGTTAAACAAAGCATTGATACCATATAAAATAGACAATAAACAAAAATACTGACAGACCTAAAATGATACAAAACCATACTTAAGTATGGTAAAAAATAGTACAATTGAATACATCAAAATATGTTTAAATGAGCAACTAAAGGACGTTTGCCTGCTTACAGTGTTGCTGCAGCATCTTTGGACGACACTAATGATTGTCTGTATTAGAAATCTACAGTAAACATTCTAGTTTAGTTTAAGACTTTTACAGGTATTTAACTCAACACCTGGTTTCTTAATTTGTGTAAAGTGCTGAGTTCAGTTATCAGTGTATTGACGTTAGTGAACCAAGCAAACTCTGATGGACAGCAACAGAACAGTATAAAGAGGAAAATTCCTGATATTTACAGGAAATACCACCATCAAATCCAGACATGACAGATTATGTATGTAATGGCTGACTCTGAGTTTTATCCCATTAGATTGGAGGATAAAAATAAATGTAGAACTGTGGTAGAAAACAAGGGTGGAGTCCATGTAGGTGTTTTCTGCTGCCCTTTTTCAAATAGCATGTAATTACAGCGGTCACAGGTTGCCTGCATTATGAAGCCACAATGCGTGAGATTAATGATTATTGGGGGGTTGAGTTTCTCAAAATGTAGGATGAAGGATTAACCCTAATCTGCTGCAATACTTCGTCCTCATATCTGAACAACAGGACACGTTATGATGTTATTATGATTTGCACATGAGTATTTCTGAGCGGAGCCAAAGTTAAACCATTAATCAAATCAAATGTTCAGTTTGTGAACTATGCAATCACAATAACATTACAGCTAAGCTGTGATCATCCCAAATACCTTATTTGCTTATTTAAACACGATATCATGGTAGAACAATACATTTACTATAGTAAATACACCTGTTGAAGATTAAAAGTAAGTCCTATTCTTGATCTTACCTACATTAATGTTTACATAATATTTTACATAGTAATGTTGCGGTACAGAGCATTAAACGTGGATAAAAAAAAAGTATTCAGTGAATAAATATAAACTTGTAACATAGACATTATTAATCTTCTAGTAAATCTTATTTTTATATCCTTTTTGTACTTAATGTGTCCATACAGTATGTCACTCTGAGGGCCATGTTTTTCTAGGACTGGCTTTAGGTGATACCTAAACAAAGAACAAACACAAAAGTTATGTTAGTTACCACAATGCACCACAATGGTAACATTCTTATTTCTTACCAGAATTATACAATTTGAATTATTACATTTTAAATGAATGTACTAATTTTTCAATCATTTTGTGAAGCACATCAGATTTGAATAGTGTACACTATTTACATTCTGAAATGACTATCCTTTTAATCTGAAGTCAATTAGGTTGCATGGACGGTTGGGTAATGTTAGCCAGTAATCAAACAACTATTTCGGCATTGCTTCAACAAACTCCCATTCACATCTGGCTCCATTTTGGTGTGTAGCATTCATGACCCAATCAATCCCAAACTGCTCAAATCAAGTCTCGCCCTACATTTTACTGAATTAATATCTTTATTTTACTTTATTCTACTTAACATAAATGGTCAGTGGGAGAGGACTTACTTCCGCCTGCGTTTTAGAGTAGTTCATGTGGGCATACAGTAGAACTGCGATGTCGTTGTGGGATGCCTCCAGGGCGATGGAGAGAGCATTACTGCCATCCTAAAGGAAAGAGGCCAAAGGGCATACATTTAACCATAATGCATTCTTGGGTTGAATGCTATAACACTGGATACCAGTTCCCACAACATTAAGGGTGTGACTTATTCTGTGACATAATTTTCTGGAAAACATACAGTACAATATCCTACTATAATGGAACAAGCAACTGCACTGGATTTCAAACATACACAATTACTTTGGGCCCCACATACTGTATATGGCCAACAGGAAATGACTTTACAACAATAAAATCAAAATCTTAAAATACACCATCTATCTGCTTCTTATGGAAGCTTGTTTCCACGACAAAGTAATTTTTAGCAAAGTTAAGACTTTTCATCTCTCAATTCTGACTTTTTTTGCAATTGCGAGTTATAAAGTCAGAATTGCGTTATATAAAGTCGCAATTGTGTTATTAAGGTAAGATTTGTAAAATATAAACTCGCAATTACGTGTTATAAAGTCAGAATTGTGAGATATAACCTTGCAATTCTGAGGAAAAAAGTCAAGTTTTTTCACAAACAAGCTTCCATAGATTCCACCTCAAAATAAAAAATAAAAAATTTAATTGTGAGATAGATTAAAAAAAAACACTGTGGGTTAATAAACGGTAATTATAAAGCAATTGTTTTATTAATTTGTTTACTCTGAGGCAGAAACAAGCTTCTATAGCATTCAATTATAATTTTTAAAATAAAAATGATTATTATGCATTTTTAACCCAAAGTCTTGTTGGTTCAATCAAGTAAGACAAGCTCAAAGTGGCTTTATAATAAGACTATAACACTGAAACATTAGTCATAAGGAAAGAAAAATATATCATGGCTAAAGTTTCTTTCTCTTTATTTGTCACTCTAGAATTGGAAGGTCAAGCTGAGCTCATTGCATTGAGGAATTTCAAATGTAGTAGGTCATCCATGTATTCACTTCAGAAATTGTGTGTTCACCTTCATTTGAATGTTAGTGTGACCAACAATTTAATGAATTATCCCAGACAGCAGACCTACAACCATGATGTATTTGTACATGACACACTTTCAGCATAATACTGAATCCTAAAATAAAGCCATCCCAGACAACAACATAGTGTCGGCCCAGATCCGGGCCGTGTGGAATCCACGTGTACAAGATGTGGGACGGATCTGGGCCGAATACATCATGGTTGTATGAAGGTATTTGTGGGGTACTCACATTGTCCACAACCGAAATGTCACACCCCGGCTGCTCCAGCAGCAGGGAGACAATCTCAGCTCGACCGTGTTCACTTGCACACATCAGAGCAGTGGAGCCCTCGTCATCTTGGATGTTCACGTTTGCACCACAATCAAGCAGCGCTCGCACCATCTCCTGCCGCCCATGACTCACGGCCAGCATCAAAGCTGTCTGTCCTGCCTAACCACAGACAGGCCAAAAGATTATCATTAACTTACACTCTAAAAATTCAGTAATCTGTTTGGAAAATGTTTTTAAACATGCACAAAAACTGATATATAGTAGCCCCTAAAGATTATTTAGACAATGAACCCAGACTGAATGTAATATCTGAATTTCATTGCATTACATACAAAATATCAAACCAAGCGGCAAATGTTGCAAATCTGCAAATGTTCTCACAACTTAGCTTTTTAACTTAGCTTAACATTTTGCCTGTGATTAACTTTCTTTAAAATGAATTCCACTTGGGTTTTTTTTATCTAATGAAATGACAATGACATCCATACATTTTAAGTGTATAAGACTTAAGAGTCCAAACTTTTGGCTGATATCAGACAATCTTTTGAATGGCACACTACCGTTTGAAAGTTTGGGGTTGGTACGCTTTTTTAATGTTTTTGAAAGAAGTCTCTTATACTCATCAATGCTCCATTTGTTTGTTCAAACATATAGTAGTATTCTGAAATTTAAAATGTGTTTTATTATATTGTAAAATGTAATCATTCTAATATGCTGATTTGATGCTCAAAAAGCATTTCTTATTATTCTGAATGCTGAAAACATTTGTGCTGCTTTTATTTGTGTGGAAACATTGTTCATTTTAGGATGCTTTGCATAATAGAAAGTTCAGAAGTACAGTATTTACATTATAAATGTCTTTACTGTCACTTTTGATCAATGTAATAAAAGTATTAATATCCTGAAAACAAAATTGTATTGACCCCAAACTTTTCAACGGTTGTGTACGTGTATTCCATATTGAATGGGGAGCATTCTGTTACCGTTTTATCTCCTTTAGCAAATCTTTCCACCAAATTTTAGAAATGTACAAAAATTAAAGATGGCCACTTCAAAAATAAAAGTTCCAAAAAGGGGTTTTCGCAGTGATGCCATAGAATCACAATTTTAGAATCCCCAAATCTTTCAGTGAATAGTCCTTAAAAGAACATTTTGATATTCTGAAGAATCTTTTTCCACTATAAACAACCTTTTGTGCAATGGAAAGAATCCATGCATGCTAGATGCCAATAATAAACCTTAATTTTTAGGAACGTAACTTGAAATGTCATTCTCAAATTAGCAGAGGATATAATGGCAGATTAATATCTAATTAACCAGGTGACTTACTTGGCTCGCCTTGGCATTGACGTTGCCCAGACGGAAGAGTTTCTGGACGACTGCCATGTCGTCCTCTTCCTTCACCGCTGAAAGGGCTGCCAGCATCACAGCTGTATATCCGGCTTTATTCTGCTGATCAACATTGCACATGCCTGCACATGAACACACACAAAGCTGAATATGCATGGCCTGAAGTTGCCTTTATTGTAACAATGTCCCAAACATTGGACAACTCAGAACAGCTCAATACCATATAGAGTATAAAGATGCTAAAAGATTATGTGTATTTCAGTTATCTTTGGTCAGATGCATTTGCTTTATTACTGTGCCTCAGATGCTATCAATTGAAACTGTGTCTGTTAAGGTGTGAACCAAAAAGCCCATACAGACATATGGCCCATAGAAACTGATAAGTGAATCAATTGATCTATACCGCCAGATAGAATTAGAATATCTAATGGGTGTATTGCAGGATCTCCTGTGGAAGGTCCTAACACCATTGAATCTATTGTTTGTAGCAGGTATAAAGTTCAGCTCCACAGAACTTTGGGTTAAGATTCTTCAAAGGCCAACATGCTAACATTGTTGCTGAAGAACTGTGACACTACTACCTTCAATAAATTCTTCCCCCTCAAGCTTACTTATTGTGTGTATAAGAGAAATCTAATATACTTTTCTTAGCATTAAGCTAAGTAATGTAGCTGGGTGCATTTTCCTATGGTTTCAGACCTGTTCACACCAAGAACGATAATTATAAAACAACTATAACGGTAACTATAATAGCGTCCACACGAGCGGACGAAATTGTTCAGTTTAGTCTAAGCGCACATTGCAGTTTTGTCATCTGAGGCTTTAAATGATTGGCTGTCAATCATTCATCAGCTGAAAAAATCGTTCTGAAAGTTATTCCAATAAAATTGATTCTCTGTGCCATTATTGTTGTAGTTGCAACGTGAACTCTGCTATTCTTTTATATTTAGAACAATTTTTTGAACTATGTCTTTATCATTATCATTATAGTTATTGTCCTTGGCACGAACGGGCCTTTTTATTCAACTGTGCTAGCTGTATATTTTAAGGACAAAAAGTTGATGAATTCTCAAACTTACATTAATTTACTACATTACTTCCTTTGCAAAAGAATGAATTCAGGAACACTATTAGGTACTGGTTGTTATAACCTCATGTTATTCTGAAAAAAAATTCTATTAACCTGTGTCAAGCAGCAGGTCCACAACAGTGAAGTTGGAATGGGAGACGCTGTAGTGTAAAGCAGTGTTCCCGTTGCCGTCGGTCATGTTGACTATGTGTTCCAGAAGAATGGGGGAGACCTCCGAGAAAGCCATCAGGTAATTTGACACACGTAATGGCTGGACTGTCTTTGCACTGGATACTCTGAACCACTCCAGCTGAACGGTATGAGTGCTGGACAACTGTGGAAGTTAACAAAGCAACAATAAACTTAATAGTTCATTGTCCAGTTTGACTGGATTGAATTGATTCATTTGGAATAATAACCACGATGTTAATAAAATGTAATATGTGTAATTTTTCCTACCACTTCTTTACTCTTCACTGTTTTGGCTCCGTCATTAAGGTGGTTCTTCACAATTAGACAAGCCTCACGCATTTTGGCACTTAGTTCAAACCTGTAAGATAATGTCCATTTAGTGTTGTATATATATATATATATATATATATATATATATATATATATATATATATATATATATGTCCATACATATAGCGTTTCTCGGAAATTGCTTACTGCACCATTTCCGTAACCATTTAAGGCAAACTACTTTTTCTATTTATATTTTTTTGGTATTGAATGAAATATATTTCTCCCAACTTCATCCACCATCTTGCATAAAAAAAAATCACTGAATTCAACATAAAACATTCTGAGATTGCTATTTTCAGGACACATTTGATGCTCATCACCTTTTTTTTTTAAATTGCCAATAGGTTTTAATTATTTCACAGCACTGAATGATGATTTAAAAAAAATCTTTAGTAAAAGATGAGTCATCAATATTTTAGGACCTCTTTTTTTTTGTTGCTTAAAACGAATTTTTAAGAGTAAGCTAGCAAAGAGATTAATTTAAAGCCGAGAGATGTGGACTAAAAGACTAAACTGTTTTGTGATATGTGACATTTCTGTCATCACAAAAATCTACATTAACTTACTTTTCCTTCACTTTGTCTGCCTGATCCTTTAAATCTTCAGTCCCAGCTGGCATGTTTTCATCACTATCAGTTTCATCCACATTTATATTCATCTCTTCTTCAGATGTATCCTGTAGAGCTGCCTCTTCTTCCACGCTGCTGTCTGAACATGCACCAGCCTCACTTCCATCAGAGGAACTCTCTTCATCCTCTTCTTCATCTTCTTCACTAGAGGTCGACTCATACCTGCAAGAATTTAGGCGGAGAAATTCAGTATAGTATCATCAAACTGGAAAGCCAATGTTGAAAGCCAATGATATATATACATTTGTTACTTGGCATAAGAATTATTTATTATAATTCATAAAAATAATTGTATTTTGCAATATGCACATATTGCTATTGCTATCTAACAATATTTCATTATTTTAAAAATCTGCTCTAGCAACTCACCCTCCATTTAGAATTCCAACAAACTTCAAGCTCTTTTTGCCACCACTGGAAGCTGCACCAGCACCACTTCCATCCTTCCTCTTCATGATAGATTTCAGAGGGCCTGCAACTTTATTGCAAAGAAATCACTCTTGAAGGGGTTTTCCACATTTATTGAAATCAACATAAAACATTCTCAATACTTTTAAGATAAATTATATTACACAAGTAATACATGTATGGTTGGATTTGATTTTATCCATTCTAAATTGACTGGATTGTGCCGTGACTTGTTGTGATTGTGTGATTGTGATTACATTAATGCTAAGAGGCTTTAAATTATTGCTGCATTTATTACTGCGCTAACTACTGGGAAAATGTTAAAGAGGCTGCATTGCCTACAACAGTACAGTAGCACTGCAAAAGCAGAGCAATTATCTTAACAAGGCCATTTTTTTTCTTTGGAATAACTGCATAGCTATGAACATTAACATGCTTTAAGAAATTAAAAAATTCAGTTGACATTTAAACAAAAATAACAATGCTTACTCTCTGCAGAAGTTGTCTGTTCTTCACTGTCTTGTGTATCAGGGACGTAGAGACATTCCCACTGGATACCAATGCTTACTAACTCCACAGTTTTTTCCTTGGAAGATTCCACAGGATCTGTTTGAATGCTTTGGTCCTTTTTTGAAATGTACTCTGGGTCAGTCACATCTGGAAACAACACTCCAACTGAACAAACTTCAGCAGGACATGTTTGCATTTGGGTATTGACTGTCTCTGGTTTTGCTATTGTCTCTTTGTCCAACATAATCTTGGACGTCCTCTCAATTTCCTGAGCCCTTAAAGTTTCAAGATCTTGGCTGGTCTGAGTTAATTGTGTCTCAAGAACCTGGATTGACTCTTGTTGAAATTTGATAGTGTGTTGCAGGGTCTCAATTTCTCGTTCTGTCTCACTTTTTAGCCCTAGAAATGACTCTATTACCCAGACTGCCACATCTTCTGTATCCACTCCAGTCTGAATTCCCTCATCATGCATGACAGTAGCCTCAGTCGCAATAGCTACATGACAAACGTCAATAGTAGTTTCGACAGCAGCATCCTTGAGTGCTTGACGATTGAAGACTACCACAGTCTCAAGAGGAATGTCATTACCTACTGCTATGGAATTTTTTTCTACAGGAGAGCTGGTTTGCTTGTTATCTTGTACATCACTTTTGTTTTCTGGCCTTTTATTCCAAAGTGAAGACGATGGTAGGGGTCCTGGTTGAAAAGCTTCCACTACTGCATCAGAGGAGACTTTTAGTTTGAGCGTTGAATCAAGTTCTTCTGTTTTCTTTCGAAGTTCCAGAGCCAACCTTTCCTTTTCTGCACGGAGCATGGAAACTTCTCTTTCTAGAGCTGGTACTCCTTTCACTCTCTCTTCCATCTCTCTCAGCTGCCGAAGGGCTGTGGCCATCTGTTCCCGCACTGTCTGAAGCTGCCCAGGAGGCAAAGTTCCTGAGTTGGAGGCTGGAGTGCTCCTTCCAGATGTCTGAGGACTTGCTCTCGTCCAGATCCCAGAAAGGGGGGTCTGCACAACAGGGGATATCTGTAGCAAGTGAGCATCTGAAGCAAGCTGGGAAGAAACTACAGAGAAGTCCCTATTAGATCCACTGGCTTTGGAACTCACTTTGGAAAGGTCGGACAAATTGGAGCCTAAACCATTTGAAAACTGACTCTGTTCCTGTTGCAGACGAAGGCTAGTTTCAAGAAGTGTTCTCTCTACCCTAGGGTTGCGTGGTGGAGGTGGTGGTGGCACTTTGGACCAAGTAGGTTGACTGGGACTGACCACTGGTAATGGAGAAAGTGGTTGGGATTTACTAGGTGATGTAATTGTGCTCTGGAGAAAAGGTTGGTTAGTCTGGCCATTCTCACTGGTTGTCGAGGAAAGGGATTCAGTGGAGGTCCAGCCACTGGTCCGACCCCCAATACCCAAATTCCTCTGGTGCCCACGGTCACCCCGAGATCCCCTCCGAGGGTTCACATTAGCTCTACGAATGCTGTGTCCACTCTCGATTTCTTCAACATACTTGAGAAAATCAAGGTCCAGCTGGAATCCGTAGGGTGTCTGTACAGAATAGGAGCCACCTTGATCTGTTTCTTCCTCAGTAGAGCAATGAAAAGGGGCACTTAGATCTGCAATGCAAATATAGCAGATGTTTAGTTCATCTTGAAACAGTACTATCTATCGAGAGCAGCAAAACATCTACTCACTTGGCAGTTTGGAGGTTATGTGCACCGATTGGGTCATTTTAGGGAGACTTCTTTTGCCCCTCCAGAAGACAAATCAGCACACCTGCAAGCAAAAGACAAAATTGCCGTGCCATAGAAACATCAGACTAATGAAAAAATAGTTTGGGAGCTGCAGAGCTTGTGACCTGCAACTGAACCTAAAGCATCTCTAGACTGTTTGATTCTACAACATGCTTTTGATCCATATCTGTTCACTGTCAAGGTTTTAAGGGTTGAGCCAATGGTAGGTCCTAGATTGTCATAATTTACATGGGCTGATAGGTAACGGTGTTGATGCATGTTGCATTGCATGTTTATTCAGTCACAGCAATGATGGATAAGCCAAGAGGACAGTTTATAGCTGAAACATGCTCTGGTCTTACATCATTGTTTTAGACTGCACACATAGTCCTGAGGTTTTTGTGATCATCTGAATATTGCGGTTAGCTCTCCAGTAAACTAAATGGGTATTTTCAAAACAAGATTTGGCTGAAAAACTAAATACAGCTTATAACAAGTAAATTGTGTGCCTTATTGCATACCCTGATCTTTTTATTTTTGTATTATAATGGGTTATGCATTACTGTTAAGACTTAGATGGCCTTTGTGCCGTTGTATGTAGTGTTTCATTGCTTATGTTCCCAGACATTTTATAGAAAAAGTATGCATTTTTCTGCACACCTGCTTTTCTCTTTCTCTACTGTTCATTTTCGTTTTTTGCTGTTTAATATTCTGTTTTAAATTACAAAATTGTAATTGTAGTATTGCACATTTGTAGTAGTGTAGCATTATTAATTTTGCTGACTGATAAATTGCTTGTCTTTTTCTTAATTTCTTATTTTTATACAAAGTCATCTGCAAAATAAATACATGTGTAATTTTGCTAGTTTAAACCCATTTAATGTACTATAATATTTTATCAAGTTTGACCAATTTTGTTCTTCGTTCTTGATTGTGATTGTAAATATCATTATACAACCCCCTATATAAAGCCAAACAACTTAATTACTTAGCACTGTTTTTAGACTAGATGATACCCAATGAAAATGAAAAAGTATAAAATTCTGCTGTTCAGTGCATCTACAGAATTAGATTAAAATATTGTTGAGAGGGAATACAAGGGTTTTCTTTGGGCATAGAACCAATACTACAAATTATATTATTAACATGACACTTTTAGAGAAGTCTTGACTAGTATGTCATCCTAGTAATCATCATACTAGTATGTCACCCTTTTAGTTTAAAGGTCCAGTAAGCTATTTCTGAGAAATGCTGTTGATATTTAAAATCACCTAAACAAACACACCCCTACTCAAAAAGGATTACATGTCTATCTTGATAGCTCTGCTCCCAAACTCACGAATCGCGACCAGCCTATGCAGCACAGGCACCTCCTTCCTTATGAGTGTATACACCCCTTATTGCTGATTTGCTACAAGTGGGTTTTGGTGCTCGTTCTGATCCACTTTCAACAGTGTTTCTCAGAAATCGCTTACTGCACCTTTAATGACAGCAACACTTAAGCTGAGCTGATGATTATATACAACATGATATAAGAATGATAAACAGCATCTGAATGAAAATATGACCTATTGTACAAAGAAGTTCACTGCTCAATGTCGTAAATTTGCTTATTTGATCAGTGACCTTGGAGCAGAATCTTAAATATTTCTCATTCATTAATTATTTTTCATCATGATTGAATGTGATTGAACATATTTTTCATTTCATTGTGATCCTGACAGTAATTATTAACGTCCAATAGACTGTATCGCTATATCATGGCACCATTACATTAATTTGATATGATTTTAATAAATAACAGACACCTCACATATTGTTCATAACTCATATTCTGCACATTCTTTAGGATGCTAAATTTCAATACCAATGGACAGAACAGGCCATGGAAATAAAGTTAAAACACACACACACACACACACACACACACACATACACACACACACCCTAACAGAGGAGGGGAAGCATGTTACACATAACTGTTTTCACAGAGCCCCAGGCACATTCCACCAGACACTTCCTATTTCACACAGTGCTAATATGACCAGGCTCGGACATGTCATTCAAGCACAAAGACTCCACAAAGGCAGCAAACGGCTTGAATGCAGGATACAATGAGCAGACAAAAAAAAACAAAAAAACAGAAGCACTACACTGGTTTAAGTGGTGCTGGCAAAGGCTGTGTCTAATTAAAAGCATACTGAGTAACGTTTGATCACATTTAACAGGCCAACGCTGTTTTTTCCACTGACTGAGCAAAGTAACGGTACCATGTGTAGACTAAACCCGAATGCTTCAATATGTTCTGAACTAGACAAACTGACAGCATCTGGTGCAATGCAGCACGTTGTGCATGCAGCTGACCAGGATTCCAGTCCCTGCAACTACTACAGTCTAGCCTGTCAACTCAAAGCGTGTTCTCTTGATTTGCAGCTTGCAGGACTTCCCCGTCCCTCCAGCTGTGAGCTGAGAGGTATCACTGTGTTTGCCTTCTGGTTACAGCCTAATTACAAGGCAAGAGGGGAAAAACACATTCCTGTCTAACTCCAGCGCCTCTTAACCAGCATGCTACAAACATGCCAGGCTCACAAAAACAAAAGCGTATCCACCATTTGACAAAGAACTGAACATTTACACTACAAGATGAAAGTTTGGACACTCCTACCCTTTTTTTGTCATTATGTTTTTCCACATTTTGGGGTGGAAAAATCCACATTTTGGAATCATCGCAACTACAAAATAACACAAATGGAAGTATGGAAATTCTGTATTGACTAATTTAAGCTTCTCCAAAGTTGCCATCCCCAGATTCCAAATCGGGACACTTGGACATTGATCCAAATTCATGAGGTAATTCCTGGGAAGCATTCTGAAACATTATAAAAGAAGTTTCCACGTATGCTGGACACTTGTTTATATTTGTCCTCTACACTATTCTAAGTGAGAAATCTTTCGATTTTTAAGAAGATGAGAAGCATAAGTTCAATCGAGTTCAAACGTTTTTGACTGTTACTGTATATCGTCTATTTCAGTGCTTGTAAAGTCAAATCAGAAGAAATTCTAACCCTGTAACTTTCATTCTTTGACTTAGTTCTGGTCCATAAAAAATAATAGGTTTGTGCATAACATTCAACACTTTGAACATGGGAACAGTGACTTCTCAGAGCAAGTAAATAACTGGAACAAATCTTTCACTGTGGCGTTGTCTGAATGGGAGTCATGTTTTGAAAGTGACCTCATAGCACTCCCTCCCGTTTTCCTGCAGAGGAAGCAGGAGGTCTATATTCCCATTATATGTTATGTGAACTCAGCAGGCTGGGCAAGGTCATATCTTACTTATAACAGAGCCATTTTATGAGTGGGCAGTCCCATCAGAATCTTTGACAGAGCCTTCTGACGCCAGCCTCAAAGCCCTATCAGGAAACTGTGTCCAATCACATGACTTTAAGGAATAGTACACCAAACAATTGTCATCATTTATGCGTATTCATGCTGTTTGAGACCCATGTGACTTCCTTCAATAGAACACAAAATTAGATATTTAGCAGAATGCTCCTTTCCATTTAATGGAATCGTATAGTTACCAGAGGTTTTCAAGCCCCAAAAAAGAAACATTAAGCACCATAAATGTAGTCTATACAACTTGTGCGCTATATTTCATATATTCTGAAGCAATATGATGGGAATAGATAGATGGGGATAGTTATAAATACAGGCCATTATATGTTTCAGTAAATAACTTAAATGTAGTTTATTGGCTCTCAACCTCATTGGTGCTTGCGCGTCACACACTCACATTTGAGCTTCCGTCTTTACCACATTGGATGTGCTCTATGTGTGTTAATCATTGTTTAGATGTGACTTAAATCTATTCATCACATAAAGCAATCATATATCTTCACGAGGCTTGGATTAATCTGCTCGATTCATATGGATTCGTTTTACAATTACCTTTTTGTATTGCCAAAGTTTTGGTTGTGTGGACTTTCAGTGGAGGAACAGAAATTTCTCTTAATTTGTGTTTTAAAGATGAATTAAAGTAAATGATGACACAATTTTCATTTTGGGTGAAGTGAAGAAGACTTGGAATATAGAGCACATTTATATGGAAACATGATTATTTTATGGCATTTGTCATTTTGGAGCTCTGTAATGACCTTAATTTATGTAAAAGCATTCTGCTAAATATCTCTTTTTCTGTTCAACATATTAAAATAATTCAACTTTGGAATTATTTTATAGTACTTCATAGTGCCATTTGTCTTCATGACGTTAGAATCTTCATTTTTGAGGGGAACTATTCTTTTAAGCTACAGAAATACTGTACATTGCATTGTAGTTTTACCAGTGTCCCACCCTGCGCAGCAACACAGCTGCTCTTTCCTTAGGGAAGTGGGCCTGATAAGACCTCAGGATCTCCTGGAAAAGCAGCCATTGTCTTTCAGGACAGTGAGTGCTAGACATTTGATCAATAGAGCAAAAGCTGCTTCCTCAAGGACCAGGCTAGGAAAAATAAACAAGGAAATGAAGCCAGTGCAAATGCTCTAAAAACGACATCCCTAGTGAAATTAGTTTTTTTTTCAGGATACAAAAGCTAATGTTTAAAGTTGTAGATGCTCCAGGAAATATGATTTTATTTTAAAGATCAAAACATGTTATTCAGTGACCATCAATCACATCTATCATGCATATGTGCACGTCTAACAAACTTCACTTAACGTGAATTGGCTTTGAAGATGGTTGAAACCTCCTACTGTTATCTCATATCAGTTCACATCTACAAAAAAAAATTGATTAAATGATAATAGGGTTACATTTTTACTAGTCTCAGCGTCAGACGGCACACCTAAAGTCTGTTAACTGTACATCTGACTCATAATGCACACAAAAAAAGCACACAAAGAGATGGTTAGTTAAAAAACTGCCAGTTCAAAACGGATTAGCTTTGAGGGGTCAAGGCGTATCCACCATTTACAATTTAGAAATGCCGTTTTAACAAAAATTTGCAAGTTGTTGCTACAATAAACACTTTTGAAAAAGAGCTCATCGCTAGATTTGCCAGTTTACGATCAAATATTTAAAAAAGATTCAATTTAGTTTGAAGCACTTACTAGTAACTACGTCACATATTAATGAGCAGAACTGTATTTTTAGGTTTAGTTTTTTTTTTGTAAAATAGAGTGGTGTAGGTATGATGTCAGAACCCGGAAGACTATAATTCGTCGCTGTGGGATCCTATGGGATTTTATAATGGGTTTTTTCGATTTATGTGTAAAATAAAGCCTGTGGTCAACACAACTTGACTATACTTTGACGTTTCATTTTTGAAAATTTTATGTTTTTAATAAGTAACTAGCTTGGTGGGTGAGTGTGTGCAGTGTACATTGTAGAACAAAACATCAAAGTATCATCAAGTTATGTTTACCACAGGCTTTATTTTACTCATAAATTGAAAAACCCCATTATAAAACTCCATAGGAAAATCAGCGAACCAGCAGGTGAATTAGACTTCCGGGTTCTGAAGTCACACCTGCACCACTCTTTTTAAAAAGTATGTAATGCCACACACAGAATTATAAAACAAAACTGCATTTATCTTTATATAAAATGAAACAGCATGCCAACACGTATAGCACACATTAATGCTATATTTTCCAACAAGAGGGTGATCACCAAGAACATTATGCAATTGTTTTAGGATGTTTTACTGGCTAGTATGAAAAATACTTTATAATATACTGACTGATGGAACAATCTCTCAACCTGGTTGCACCATTTTACACACTTACATAGAAAATAAAAACTATTATTTAGTTTTTTGGAGTAAAATTTTTGTAAAACACTACTTAGTGCATCTTTAAAAAGCCTGATGGCCAGCTGCTGTGACACAGTTTGGTCAATAACAGCAACATCCTCCCATTGTTTGTAAAAGCTGCTTCAGAAAATGGACTCTTCCTGTGAAAAAAAGCTAATTTACAGAAGTAAGAACAGATTCTCAAGGCCAGTAACAGACACTAGTGGAATCATTATTTAGTGGTGCTTTCTTCAGCAAGCATCACTGCTATTTCTACTCACACTCAAACATCGGGTTATGTAAACTCCCCACACTGTGTGTGCTAAAAATAGGGCTGCACGGTATTGAAGAAAAGTGCGATATCCGATAACTCATTAAATAATGCGATATTCGATATGTGATATGATAATGCTTAATGTGTGTCTTAAAGCATGACCGTGCTTAAAGTGTGTAAAATAAATAAAAAGTATATTTCAAATGTATTTATGCATTTATAACCAACATAAATGTTTTTACATTTCACATTCTTTTTGTCAGAAGAAAGCATCCCTACAACTTCTGAAAGTGAACAGCAGTGTTTTACTGTAGCATAAGTAAGAGTCATTTTAAAATCAGTGTAACCAGGGGCGTTTGGGTTTCAGGTAGGTCTATTTAACAGCAGAAACTGAATAATCTGTAAAAAATAAAATGCTGCTAGTCTTCACTGTATGAATTAAACGTACACTGATTCTTATTAAAGCAACAAAAGTTATTCAGTCAAGAGCAGAGAGTGTCTCATATCTTTTGTTCATGACCCCAGTTATTGCAAGCCGATATGTACATGTACATATGTTAGATAGCTAAAAACATAAATAATACCTAAAATTATGCAGCTTGTTTAGGAGAAGTGTGCTATTACTTTTAAGAGGTCACTTTTGAAGGAGGGACCCCAGTCACAGACACCAGAATGCCATAGATACTTGAGGTTGGGCACTTTTGACTTGTAGCACTGGGCAAGCAAGCAACCAACAACCACTCAAAACAGCTTATATGGTGTGTGTCAGTTTTCATCATGAAAAATGTATATGTGAAGCTGTAATCAAGCTCACCTCTGCATATAATGAACAGAATGTTCAGATCATTATATCTCGCACTTTATGTGTGTTTATTCTGGGGTATTCTTTGCCTTGACAAGCAGAAGGTTGATCTTACATGAGTCTATTTCCAACTTGATCCTGTCAAATTCAGGGTAGGTAGCTCTCCCATAACAGTACATGACAGTAGGCTATGTTTCTTTATATTCATAGATCATTTGAAGTGTCAAGTAGTGCAAGAGAGAAAGTCTGATAGTCGCTAGGGTTGTAACAGTACACAGGAGTCACAGTTCAGTACGTACCTCGATTTTGGGTTCACGGTTCGATACGAGTTCGGTACAAAACGAAAAATGGTCACACTTAAATTTAGTGTCCAACTCTCACTTTTAACTAACTATTAACTATGACTTTTGTCTCAATAAACCCATAATTACAGCTTATTAGTAAGAAAGGTTGTTAAGTTTAGGTTTAGGATTAAGGGATGTAGAATAAGGTCATGCAGAATTAATAGAAGGTATTAATAAGTATAATCTTAAAAATAAAGGTTCCAAAATAGGGATAGAAGAACCCTTTTGGTTCAAAAAAACCTTTTAGTGAATCGTTCTAAAAATAACCATTCTTTTTAGATGATTTGGCCGCTCATTCCACCTAGTGTCAGTTCAAAAATCCAAAATTCATTTTTTTATTAACTTTGAGAAAGGTTTGTGTAAGATAAATCATTCTATTAAATTTAATTTAATGGTTCTTTATCTGCATCATTGACTCCATAAAGAACCATTTTGTTCCACAAAAGTTTATTTATAGTGGAAAAAGGTTCTTTAGATTATTAATATGTTCAAAAAATGGTTGCTATGACCCCTATTTTGGAACCTTTATTTTTAAGAGTGTACTAATAAGTACTAATAAACAGCCAATACACATGCTGATCAGCAACTAGTTAATAGTGAGTGTGCGAGCCTTTCAAAGCATTCTCCTTTGTCTGTGAGTGCAGAAAGATGCATTCGACACATGCTAGGGGACTTATTTTTAAGCTGTGCTTATTCTGCTCTTTTTCCTGTTGTGGCAGTTAGCATATAGCGTTGCATTACCGAGTGAGCAACCTTTTTGGATTGGAGTGTGGATTCCCCAGTGACTGTGGGGAACTGTGGCTCACTGGCTGTGTCTGACTGCATGCTCCGAACCATGGCGTCCTTATTATGACAGTTCGGGACGAATGCATGTACCATTACACCCCTAATAGACGCACGTGAGCTTGTTGAATCAACAAAGACCGACCAGGAACATTTTAAATTCACTGCCTGCATTTCTGCCATTTTGCTAACTTCATGCCAGACGTAACTAATGAATTGATGTCCCCATCCCTTCAAACACACACACACACACATAGGTCATGTCTGCCAACCAGATGTCACTAAACCCTAGATCACTAAATTCTATAATAATAACTATGTGAATTGTAACAAATTGGCTGATTTGATTTTTAACTGATTTGAAAGGTTGGTAACACTTTACTTGGGTACATAAGACTGACATGACACCTTCATAACCATGACATGACATATGTCATGAATATGAAGTAGGGTTTATGCATGTTTGTGACAACTGTCATTAAGTGTCATTCGCTCAATTATGACATTTTGAATGCAAATATGACATTGTTATGACATCTTGACATAAACCATAACATCATAACCTGTCAGTGTCTTTGGTAAATGGTAAATGGACTGCATTTATATAGCGCTTTCACAGACCCACTGGGCAACCAAAGCGCTTTACATATTGCCTCACATTCACCCATTCACTCACTCATTCATACACCGACGGCGGTGTCTTTGTCATGACAACTTGACATTAAATTAAGTTAAACTGTCATGTGGTTGGTTTTGACATTGGCTGTCATCAGTCCATTATAACTGTGTCATGAATATTTTTCGTGACCTCAACTACAGTGGTACAAATTGAATTTGTCATTAAACAGTTATAATGGCTTCATGACAGCCAATGTCAAAACCAACCACCTGACAGTTTAATGTAATGTTAACCAATAAAGCTAAGTGGTTTCTTAAGTTTTATAATTAATCTGCTATGTCATATTTATGACAGGTTGTGTTGTCTTAGTAATGTCAAGTTGTCATGACAAAGACACTGACAGGTTATGATGTATTGGTTTATGTCAAGGTGTCATAACAAAGACATCTCAAACAATGTCATATTTGCATTAAAAATGTCATAATTGAGCGAATGACACTTAATGACAGTTGTCACAAACATGCATAAAACTTCCTTCATATTCATAACATGTGTCATGTCATGATTATGAAGGTGTCATGTTAGTCTTATGCACACCCCTTCAAGTAAAGTGTTACTGAAAGGTTCATACTGCCACAAGTTTCCTGTACAGCCAATTGTATTTTCTTCACACTGGCTACAAAATGGTTCCTTTATGGAATCACTTTCACGTCACCTTTATTTTTTAAGAATTAACGCAGTCATTATTGTTGTGCTTACCATTCAGATAACTTCATGTGGTGACTAAATAATACCCTTCACTGACAGTCATTGAACTTCATTGTATAATTTAACTTCACTGTCTTCTCTGCATTTTTCCTCTTTCCTAGCTTACCTCTTCATCTAGCTGTCTAATAAACCTGGCATTTTATATTACGAATATTGTTGGCTATTTGACTAATTGTTTTTGTTCCTCTTTTGTAAGTCGCTCTAGATACAAGTATCTGCTAAATACATAAATATAAATGACAAATGTATAAAAACAAACAAAAAAACTAAGTCAAAGACTGATTTAAAATGTTCTATGCTGATGTCTGTAAACATACAGACAATAAAGGCACTAACTTTGTGATGTGCTAATTTGGTTTAACATTTTCAGACGGCGTTCTGTCTCCCAGGCTGGTACAATGTTCGGTATTATCCACACACACCGACAAATAATGTGATTTAGAGGAAGAGAAAGTCTCTAGAACATGCTGCTGTGAACACTGCAGGCTCTATTCGCCTGTAAACAACTTATACATATTCGGATGAACAAAGAACTATTGTCAGGGAAGTGAGTCAAATCATGTCCCACTATTTAACTATATTAGATTATGGATGAGAATGTATTAGACCACATTTAATAGTGAATCAGTGCAAAGCAGCAAAAGCCAGCCTTACTTAGCATGGGGCACACAGCAATCAGTTTTTACTATGATAGGAAAGCACAGTATACATGTCAGCATTGTTCTGAGTGTAATTCTTTACATGTATTCCACTTAATATGTAGATGGATAAGGGCAAGTGGAGGGGCGACCCAGACAGAGGAATGGCCCATAAATAGAATCATGAGACCTGAAGCATGTGATTCTTTAGTGTTTTGGAGGCAAGTTTAATTTTCAAGCTACAGAGCTTTTTTGGGACAACAACATTACTAAACTGTATTGTAATGTTAATAGTAGTTTTGTCTGCAGAGAACATAGGTTATGCAATGCCATAATTCTTCATTTTGAACTGTTTTCTCCCTTTGATAATATAGCATTCATTATTTGTATTAATCATATTTATTTATTCGTTGCATTCCAAGTAATGCACAAATAGACTTTTGAGTATGCATGGAACAAAACAGTTAAACCACATATCATCTTTTTTCTTTTTTTGCAATCCTGTTACCATAATTTAAGGCATGTTTGAATAAAAATTAAAACCCTGATTTCTGTGACATTATTTTTCTTACAATAAACATGAAATAAACATAAACATAATAAATGAATCAGGTTGAAAGTTTTAATAAAAGAAAAATGCTTCAGAATATAAGGGTTTGAGATTTAACCCTAAAGTTTAATCACTCAAAAGCTTGTTTGGCACTAAATTTTGTTCTGTAGATATTGATACACCTATGTATTCCCATTCATTTAATACATTTGCAAACACAAACACTTTGCAAACAGGGTTAAATGGTTGAGCTACATGAATGCAACAGTTTGTGTACAATAGTTTATTAATAGTAAATTAATTTTAGCTTATATAGGCCTAAGATATCTAATAGTTATGAAAATGCTATTAAATACTAAACGTGCCAGAACAAAAAAAAAAAAAAAAAAAAAGGCTTAAAGTCCTGTAACCTAGGTCATGGCTATTGCGATACAACGTATTAAATACCAAATTATAGCAGTGACAGTCAAGCTTTGTCATTGTTAAATCAACATAAAATTGATTATGTTAAACCAAAAGCTTTAACTATCATCAAAGTAAGAACAATCTGGTTATAGAAGAAACAGCGCTCTCCATAGTCCGCAGACTTTTCGGAAGTCAAGAAAATGTTCTTACCCTTTGGGTGAAGTTTGCTATTTAGTTTTTTTGCGCTATAACAATCCGGATATGTGCTGATTTATTTTCAGCCGTCAGACGAGCAGTAGTTAGCGTTCATTCCGAGTTCGTGAATTATTAACGGTGAGTGGCGGGATCCAATGGAAATGATGTGTTGAACTGTATCGCTCGCGCTGATGGGCGGCGCTCGTGCTGGCATCGCTTTGAATGGGTGGTCCTGATTTCTTCCCACCCATGTAACTACGTCGCAATCTTCATGTTCAAGAGCTCTACACATATTGGATGTCCCAGACTGGAATTCCCCAAGAAACCCAATTATTAAATGCAAGGGGTCCAAATTCTCACATATTAAGACAGACAGGCAGATGTACTCTTATGTGTGAAGTATGGTTAGTAAACGTATGTATGTGCATAACATTACTTTTTAAAAGTTGATATATATAGGCTAGGCCTGAACACAATAAAAGCCTAATATGTAAAATGATTGGATACATTAGGCCTACATATTATGGGTTTAGCCATAATATATAATATGGCATTGTTCCATGTTGCCTAACAATAGCAACAGACCTAATATGGACTGTGGCCTATGTGAATAGACAGATTTCATTTTTTTTTATATGAACAATTAATTTATTAAATTATTTCATGTAGGCCCAATGAAAATATACTACCAAATAATATTGTGTTAATCCATTACAATATATTGAATGATACATACGAACATGCTGCTTTTATACTGAAAACTATGTGACAATATATTTACTTATTGTAATGAACACAATTTTATATTCATTATTTCACTTCATAATATAGGCTACATATAATAAAATATGGTACTATATATTTGAACATATAGGCCGACTGTAGGGCGGCCTATATGTACTCATATGTAACAATAAATATTCACCTCCTCCCCACCATACGCCGGCGTGATATACCAAGCAGAAGGAGTTGGATGAAATGTTCTTAATGATATCAATCCACAATCTGATTTATGTGATGCAGTCTAGAATCATAATTCCACTATGTTTGTTTGTTTAGCCAGGACTGGTCCCCCATGGTGTATGGTTTTTCCCAAGAAAGTCTTGGGAAAACTATTTTTTTCTCCATTTCTGTCACCTGTTGGAGTCTGAGTTCCTTTCAACTGTCACCTCTGGCTTGCTTATAGTTGGGAACAATATTATTGCCTTGAATGCACTGACACTATTGGATGAGAACTGAATTGAGCTGCATGATGACAACACTGTTTTCTCCAGAGCTGCTTTATAGCTGAATTGAACTCATTTCATGTTATTGAACTGAACTGAATCAACACTGAACTGACTTCAGCTGAACAATGAATGACACTTTTGTTCTTTTTAGCACTGCTTTACAGCAGAATCGAATTATACATCATTGATTATCATTTTCCTGTTTATCACTGTAAAGCGTTGAAACAATCCGTAGGCCTATTGTAAAAAGCACAATATAAGTTAAATAAAAGTGACTAAGCCGCAATGTGCAATATGTAGCCTACATAATTATGAGGAAACTATATATATATATATATATATATATATATATATATATATATATATATATATATATATATATATATATATTTATATATTTATATTTGTAAAATCTAATTTTCACAACATGTTGCCATGACTTTAAGACAAAAAGTTGTATTTTTTCCCTAATACCATCACACATAGCCTATTTTTTTATTTATGAAATGTGAAATATGCAACCAAAAACACTAGTTTCCCATAAATGTATTATATCTCATTATATTTTCAGTGAATTCCTATTGATGCTTAACTTTTTGTTTTGTAAGGGATACGCATAGGCCTATGAATATTGGTCTCTAATAATCTGGTATATTTTCTGGTTCAGTTGCATCTATTGATTTAAATACAGCTAAAACTGTCCTTATTGAGTCATTTAAGTCTAAACTGGTGTTTCCTTTTCATCTAAATTCATTAAAGGAATAGTTCACTTTAAAATGAAAACTCTGTCCTAATTTACTCATCCTTAAGTTGTTTCAGACCTGTATTGATTTCTTTCTTCTACTGAACACAAAAGAAGATATTTTGAAGATTGTTGGTAACCAGACAGTGTACATCAATGACCTCCATAGTATTTTTTATATATTTTCCTTCTGGAAGTCAATGGGGTCCATCAACTGTCTGGTTGCCAACATTCTTCAAAATAACTTCCTTTGTATTTAGCAGAAGAAAGAAACAACTTGAGGGCGAGTAAATAATGACACAATTTTCATTTTTAAGTGAACCATTCTTTTAAGCTGTAAATGTCGTTAGTTTGCGTTTGATTCGACAGGTGGCGCGAATTTCCAATATTACGAAGCTCTTGCGGATGTGACGACGGTCACTGAACCAGAGAATAAGAAAAAGACTTCCGGCCAGCTAGTGTTTTCCATGCTGCTGCATCTGACCCAGGATCAGCTTCACTCCCTTACATTCTCTGCATGGTTATGGGATATCGTTCAACTAAAACTGATTCATTAACAGACTCACAGTGAACAGCGATTTCACCTTGACACCAAGTATGGCGTCGGCTACGAAAATTATCCAGAGACTGAGGAATTATTTGTCAGGGGTGAGATGATGATGATGATTTTAATCGTTTATAAGTCAGAATAAGTGCACTGTTAGACTTAGACATAGCCTACAGTATGACAACGGGTAGAAAAAAAAACGTCCGTGTGCATGTGTGTATTTGCTTGCTTGTCTCTGAGTTAGTAAGCCGGCTGTATTACAGAAACTTCACATCATAACGTACTTCTTGACTTAAGGTTTAAAAAGATCTCAGGGAAATAATCATCACTGTTACAGATAATATTCTGAGTTAGGATGTTTCTGTAATACAGCCCCAGCCATTTTCATGTCTAGATAAATACTATTTTGTTCCGTTTAGACTGACTTTTCTCGTTCCTTTACAGCGAGATCTCCAATCAAAACTGCAACTTCGGTACAACGAAATTGCAAAGAGGTAGACATATTTGCATATTTCACATAATACTTTGGGATCTTGAAATGGATTATCAGTAGGTCTAAAACACTTGACAATAAGGTCTCATTTATTACAGTATTTATTTTAATTTTTGTTAATGCTAGTTCAAATGCAGTCGTTCATTGTTTGTTTATGCTAGTTCACAGTGCATTAACTAATGTTAACAAATACACCTTTTGATTTTATTAGTGTATTAGTAGTACATGCTGAAATTAACATTAAGTAAGATTAATAAATGCTGTACAAGTTTTTGTTCATTCTTAGTTCATGTTAACTAAAGTAGTTTACTGATGTTAACTAATGAAACCTTATTGTAAAGTGTTACCACATTATCTAACTGAAACCAACGTAATGTATTTTATTATTTATACATTTTTGTGAATTGGTAGTTGTATGGAAGTAAAATAATGCCAAATGTTTTTGAAACAAAAAGCCTGTTGAATTGCACTACTTGAAAAATAGGCATTGCATTAACTATGCTTGCATTTTAATGCATTGTATTTTTAGGACTTGCATTTTTTATTGGCTCATATTTGACATGGTTGAATATTTAAGATGTGAATATTTCAATTCAAAACTTTTCAAACACATTTTCATTATTGAGAATTCAATAATCCATATTCACCCTTCATATTTCACATCCAAAATATGCAAACTGTTTAAAAATACAACCTATAATATTCAACAGGCAATTTTTGGTCCACTTTATTTCGCTTTACAAATTCGCTTCCACAAATTCAGTGGTTCAAATTCGACAGTAAATTCAACATTGACATCCAGGAACTGCAGGAAAAGCAGTGGATTCCCGAGCGTAATCTCCATCTGCTGTAAATCTACCACACCAGCAGGGGGTGCAAGCGCGTGTTGTTGACGAAGACTGAGCAACAGTTAGAGCAAGCCATTCATTCATAAACTCATTTATAGAAATATAAGTGTATTTGTTAACTTTATCGCGGTGATGTGCTTCAATACAAGGGTTTCCCTCAGGATTGCTGGAATATAAAGCACTTAACGTATCTTAATGGACTAATACAGTGATATAAAAGACCAAACTCGCACCTTATTGAGAAGGCTGCAGGCTAATACTGCTACAGGCAAGCAGATGGACTCCGAATATGAACTTAACGCGCAAAGTTTCACGCAGCGTTTTCCTGTGATATACTCAGTGGCATTGTGTGTGTGTGTGTGTGTGTGTGTGTGTGTGTGTGTGTGTGTGTGTGTGTGTGTGTGTGTGTGTGTGTTGCTAATACAATGTTAAATCATAAATCAAACGTAGCTATGTACAATAACATTAATATGTCCAGCAATCGATTTAAATAGTACATTGGGTTTCATCTGTCGTGTTTAATGAGATCTAATATGTTGTTAGTGCTGAGAATTTTTGCCAAACTTGTCAGAGAGGTTCTGGGTTCTAATCTGCACTCGTATAGTTTTTTTTCCCTCATCAAAACCGATTATATTTATCAGTGGCTGTATATCAAGCAGGGACACGTTTGAGTGCAGTTTGTTTTGTGATTTCACCGGAACGAATAGAGAAGAGAGTCTCCGCAACCGATTGAAGCGCTCGTCCGAGTTAAGAATGTGCGCGAGCCACAATAGAGACTGTATCCGCGCCACTGATCGCAGAGGCAACGAGCACTTGATTTCATAAACAACACATTTCAGCGCTAGATCGCCTCTTATTTAACAGACGAACGAAATGAATGCTCTGCTAGTTTACTGGAGATGTTTTATTTAGGCTATTTGTTTGTATGTAGGCCTGCATCGTGCTGCGAGAAGTAGTTTCAAAAGTGGTGGGGACAATATCCGCCCGCAAATTGTGCCTATGCATATCCTACTGGCATAAAGCTGGCTTGACATTGGACATTCGCGCGTAGGGACCGTCTCTAAAGTTACACAAAACATTACACACGTTTCTAACTTCAGTAGCAAACTCATTTATTTGAATACATATCAAAAATATAAAAGGGTGTGCATCATGCCTGACACCTACCACTTTTCTGTAAGTCATTCTCTCCCAATGCTATTGAAGTTAGAAACGTGTGTACCAATGTGTAACTTTACAGATGGTCCCTAAATTTGGGAATGTCCAATGTCAAGCCAACTATGCCAGTATATCACTGGGAAACGCTTAGTGTGAAACTTTGCGCGTAAATTTCATATTCTGAGTCCATCTGCTTGCTAGCCATAGCCTACAGCCTTCTCAATAAGGTGCGAGTTTGGTCTTTTAGATCACTGTATTAGTCAAGCTACGTTACGCGTTTTATATGTCCAGCAATCGGAAACCCTAGTACTGCAGCATATATAAAGATATTAAGTTAAGGCTACTAAACAACCAAGAGAAATATGTCTACCTCAAATGTAGGCCTAACATTTGATCTGTACATCAGCATCAGGGGAATAACATTATAATCTCGTTCACGGTAGAGAAAGATATCACAAATACACTTACATATCTATAAATGAGTTTTTATGAATGAATGGCTTGCTCTAACTGTTGCTCAGTCTTCGTCAACAACACGCGCTTGCACCCCCTGCTGGTGTGGTAGATTTACAGCAGATGGAGATTACGCTCGGTAATCCACTGCTTTTCCTGCAATTCCTGGATGTCAATGTTGAATTTACTGTCGAATTTGAACCACTGAATTTGTGGAAGCGAATTTGTAAAGCGAAATAAAATGGACCAAAAATTGCCTGTTGAATATTATAGGTTGTATTTTTAAACAGTTTGAATATTTTGGATGTGAAATATGAAAGGTGAATATGGATTATTTAATTTTTTAATAATGAAAATGTGTTTGAAAAGTTTTGAATTGAAATATTCACAGCTTAAATATTCAACCATATCGAATTTGAGCCAATAAGAAATGCAAGTCCTAAAAATACAATGCATTAAAATGCAAGCATATAATGCAATGCATATTTTTTTCAAGTAGTGCAATTCAACAGGCTTTTTGTTTCAAAAACATTTGGCATTATTTTACTTCCATATAGTTGACCGATTTAGGAAAAAATGTAAGTATTTGTATAAAAAAATAAAAATAATTTTGTCTTCATTTCGATGGATTTGCTGTGAAACAAATACATGTAGTTGTCCTTGCTGTCTAGAAATATAAAGTCTGGCCTTTTTCTTTGAAGACAGTAAAGTTGTTGTCACGTGAACTGCCCAATATATTTATGTATTTATATTTACTTTAATAACCTTATTTTCAAGACAAGCTATGATGACAGTGAGTGCAATCATTAATCTATGGTGAATAATTATTAATTTCATTTATGGTAGGACTCAGCCACCACCCAAACTTCCTGTTGGACCCAGCCATAAATTTGCAAATAACTACTATTATCAGAGAGATGGACGCAGAGAGTCTACTCCACCGTCTGTGATCATGTCTTCCCAGAAGGCCCTAACAGCTGGAGGGTGGGTTGGCATTGCTTCATTTAAATTATTAAAAAATATTTTGTACAGTGTATATTTTAGTTTGTTTGGTAGATATTCCTTTACACAAGCCACCTCAATAGAAAGCTAAACATCAATCATTAGATAGGATGTAAATACATATTTGGGGAAGCTCTTATGTAACTACAGTGTTATGAACGGTTTGTGTATCTAGATTTGGTAAGATTGCATCTACTCAGTAAATTGATATTTAATTTGTTCTGAATTAAGTACCTCAGTAAAAAAAAAAAAAAAAGTAATTATGTTCCTTGACATTATTTGTTTTGTTTTATGAAGATTTTGTTTGCTTGGTATTAACAGTTAAGTGTAATTCATTAATAAGTAATTAATTACTTTTCCCTTGAAAAAGAAAAGTAAGAGATTACTCTTATTTTTTCTGTAATTCACAGTTACTGCTGATGTAATTGAATTTAATACTTTAGTGCAAAAATTGTACATCTAAAGTTAAGATGTATGTTTTTAATGTAACCTTCATCCTTTAAATGCTTTGGTCAGTTCAAGAACAATTTATGCAATTTTATAATATTTATTTGAATGAAATAATAGAGCAGTTTCATGTCCATCCTTGTATTGTTAAACTGGTCAAGGTTGATGTGGTATTTAGAAAGTTATTAGTAAAAAGTAATGCAATACTCTTTACAGAGAGTTATTTTAGTACAGAAACCTAATTACACTGTTGAAGATGTAATTAGTAGCTAGTAATTAATCACTTTTTAAGAGTAACTTACCCAACACTGGTTATTAATACCCCAATAAAAAGAATAATAATGTATGTTATTCTTTCCATATGCATAAAAATGAAAACTGATTGTTGTGGAACAAAATTTCTTGACATAGTCTGTGCTAACATGATAATGCTATATACTGTTCTCCTCATAAGTTTACTTACCCCTTGCAGAATATGCAATAAAAGCTGGGGGTGTAAACTCTTTGAATTGGATGATTTCCAATTGTAAAGTAAATTGTTCTTATTTTGTTTTTTGGGAAACATTAGGTATTTGCGTTCACAGCTCTTAATGCATTGTGTTGCCGCCTTGAGCATCATTGAATGTTCTCACCTTTTTTACATATAGTTGTGTATGAATCCGTCAATTGTCCTCAGTGTGAAAATATTATTGATCTCAGAATCATAGTCCCTGTTATAAATATGCAGAAGGTGCTAGAAAACCAATGAATATGCTGGAGGATGTTTCTGAAGAACAGTGCTCAGTTTAACTGTACATGACAAACAAGGGACTCAAATGGAAAAACAGTCATGGTAAGCAAACAATCAGTTCTCGTAATGAACATGTTGGATGCAGATGAAATGGGCAGGAATAAAGATCTGACCATATTTAACAAGAGCCAAATTGTTATGGCAAGGGGACTGGGTCAGATTACCTCTGAAACGGCAAGGCTTGTGTTTTGCTCCCAGTGAACAGTGGTGAGAATTTACCAACAGTGGTCTGAGGAGGGACAAACCACAAACCGGCGATAGGGTGTTGGGCGCCCGAGGCTCATCGATGCATGAGGACACGAGGCTATCCTGTCTGGTCTGAGCCTACAGAAGGTCTACTGTGGCACAAGTCACAAACAATTTTAATGATGGTGATGGGAGGAATGTGTCACAACACAGGTGAATCAGAGTGCCTATTATGACCCCTGTCCACCGCCAAAAGCACGCACGTGTGCGTTGGAACTGGACGTTGGAGCAGTGGAGGACGCCTGGTCCGATTAGTCCTGTTTTCTTTTACATCACGTGGACGGCCGTGTATGTGTGCGCCATATCTGTATCTGACACCCAATTCAGGTCTTGCAGTCTCTACCAATGAGTTTTATCAGGTGTGTTAGATGAGGGAGACATACAAAATGGCAGTGCTGTGGGCCATGTTTGACAACCCCTGTTGTAGAGTCCATGCCTTGGTGGGTTGGTGCTGTTTTGTAAGACCAACAGCGTATTAGGCAGGTGGTCATAATGCTTTGACTCATCGGTGTATGTAAACATCTGTTAAGAAAAACAGCGTATTCCAGACTGTACTAAAAACATCACATGCATTTTTTTATGATCCCTCTAATTTTCTTTTAATGTTCTAAGCATCTTGCATATTCTTCAGGTGGTATGTAAAGTTATGAGCAGAACTGTATAGATCTATAGCACTTTGTCATTGTTTATTTTGGTTCATTATTTGGTGACTTTTTGGTGCCTTAGTCAATGCATGCATGTATTAGCCAGGGCTTTAACATAACATATGAAAACATCTTTAATGATATATTCATATTTTAATACATTTTACACGAGTCTTAATTTCATTGAGATAGAGAAATAGGGTTTAAATTCTATTAAATTGTGCCTTTCCATAATAACCATTGTAAATTAATCTAGTAATATTTTCTTTTTTATTGTTTCACAGTGAGGTTTCTGGAAAACCCAAATGCCCTGTTTTGCCCGGGCCCCAGCCGAAGGAACTTCCAGTGAGCGCTGACTAAATTTATGGTGTAAAATATGTGTAACTCTTAATAAAGAATGTGTATATATAAGAAATATTTTCATTGTTCTCTTTTTGTTTATTATTATTGATTTTTTTTAAATATTATTTCATGTGGTCATCACAGCTTTATTAGTACTTAATGAGTAATTGATGACCATAAACAAGAAGGTTTTGTTTGTTTTTTAAGTAACTTTTCACATTGCAAACCTTGTGACAACCTACTAACAGTGATTGGAGAAGATTGTCTTTTAAATATAAAATACAATCTAGAGGGAAAATCACATCTGTATTGAAAAAATTATCTTAATAAAGGCTCTTCACCGATATGTACAGTAATTATGAAATCAGCAGAAATTAAATGAAAGGGGATAAAAGGACATTATATAAAGCACAATATTCAAATTGCCCCAATATAAATGTAACTGTTCTAGCATGCCCTGTTTATTAAATAATAATAATAATAATAACAACCTTGTCCTGAAAAGACTGCCTTTACTGCATTTAAATGTGATTTTATTGTAGGCCTATTCATGTTAATTCAATATCTATAGCAAAAATATGATGAGAGTGGAATTTCAGTTTTGGACCGTATTCACAGAACTATAATATAGTTTTGATCTTGGTGTTTGAAACTAACATACAAGACCATTGCTGGAGGAAAAAGCATTTGTGTTGTCAAACGTTATTGGAATGTATAATACATAATTATAGACAAACACAATCAGACTAACGCAAACGATTGTAACTTTCAATATCTTTTGAGGATTTATGCATCCAAGTTTCTGAAGGCTTAGCTATATTTAACAATGAATCATGTTTCTGAATCAAGTAAACGTTTAGTCAAAGAAGCTAGTTGTAGAAAGCTTATAGAAGCAGATGTAAAACCAACTGCTTTTATGCGTGAACCCAATCTTTCAATATTTGTGAACACGAGATGGCAGTAACAGAGCTTAAATTAACCGTGGCACTATGGCAGCCTTAGGTAGGGTTGGTGGTACACATTAGGCTACTAATTTATAGTATTTGACCCTTTATTAAAAGGGTCTAGATCTAATTATGTGTCACATTTTTATTTTTGGAACAACGATTATACTTGTGTACAAACGTCACAATAATAATCCCCAGGTCCAAATGCGGCTGAATGGATGATTCGGCTCTCTGAGTCGTAATTGTCCCTCGATTGTATCCGTAGAAAGTCCTCCTGGTTACCGTAGTGACGTCATGAGCGAACGTTTTTGAATCGTTCACATGAAACTCATGTGTGTAAAAATTGGGAAACATTAATTGCTCATATTTCTGCAGTCTGGAGTGATATACGCCTGAAAATAGCCATGAACGTCCAGCCTTCAAATCCTAATAACCCGATAGTGTTTTTCGACGTCACCATCGGAGGGCAAGTAAGTGTAAATTCACATTGTTGTCTTCATTAGCAGATCAGCTTACTGACACTACATTTCTCAGACGATTTTTAACTTGTTTGATTGGTTACCTCTAATTTTCTAGTAATTTGGACGATTACAGAAACCTCAATATGACAGCTGAGGATGCTCCTAGTTTCTTGACACATAACGTCAAACTGATTTTTAAATATTACACACACATACACACACACACACACACACACACACACACACACACACACACACACACACACACACACATATATGTATATGTATATATATGACATTTATTTTATTGAAGAGGTATAACCCCTTGAGATGAACCATCTCGTTTTCGAGGGGTTTCCTCGACTCTAGTTACAGAAATTATTATTGACCCACAACAACAGTAAAAAAACAAAACAAAAAAAAACATACTTTACAATAATGGTGAGTACAGAAATATATAGACAAAACTCATACAAACAAGACAATCACTCATGCAAGACTCTCCAAAGGTGGCGCACTCATTACTCAACAAAGTAAACACATATAATATTAAGTATGTACCGAAACACACATCTAGACACCAGAAAACATATACATTACTCCAAACAATAATCCATTTGAATGGTATCAAATCTATCAGTGTTAGCCACTATAGAGTGCAGTATTAACCATCGATAATACTCCAGCATCTGCCCCGACCTGTGCCCTTAAACCAGCACACAAACTGAAAAAAAAACCAAAAAAATCTTAAAAACAATTACATGTATTCTGAAGATGTTGAGCTAGGTGATTACTAAACATTGAAAATGAAGTTAAAGAACGAATTGAAATTGGAAGATTATTCCATTCATAGGGTGCTTTATATTGAAATGCATATCTTCCTATTTCTTTATTTATTTGAGGAATGAAAAAAATAATTTGGTTATTGTGTCGCAAGTTATAAGATGAACTAAATGGAATTAAATATTGTTTTAAATAGGAAGGATAATCCATATAAATATACTTAAAAATAAATTGTAACCAGTGAAAACGCCTTCTATCTGGTGTGGTCAGCCAGGACAGTTGATGGTACATTTCACAATGGTGTGTTCTGTCGGGGCAGCGAAGAATAAATCTACACAGGCTATTGTTGACTGTATTAAGAGACTGAAGGCAGGAGGCTGTAGTATTTTGGTATACAATGTCAGCATAATCCAAGATTGACAATAAAAGTTGAGAAACAATTATTTTTCTGACAGGATAATTAAAACAGTTAATTGATTGGTATAAAATGCTAAGTGAGCAGTTGAGCTTATTAGTTATATTATGCACCTGAGTGCTAAAGGAAAGATCAGAGTCAAGCCAAAGGCCAAGATACATAACCTGCCTAGTAGATTTTATAAGAGTTTGATCCATAAATGTAATTTTTAGTGAATTTTCAGATGAAGAATTCTTTTTCTTTTTAAAAAGCATTAAATATGATTTTGATTTGTTAAGTAGAAGCTTATTAGACAATAGCCACTGCTGAACTGAATCAAAACCATTCTGTAATGTAGTGTTGATGTCATAGATATTAGGTTTGGAACAATAAATGACCGTGTCATCAGCATAAATTTGATTATTGCATTCAGTGCAGCTACGCGGAAGATCATTGATGAATATCGAAAATAATAAAGGCCCAAGAGAAGAGCCTTGAGGAATTCCTCTGTCAATGCCTGTGAAACGAGACATGCTGCCCCCAAAGGACACACACTGGCGACGATTATGTAGATAAGAATTGAACCAAAGCAAAGAAGAGGTGGACAGACCAAAAGCATGTAATTTGTCTAAAAGTCAAAAGCTTTAGTAAGATCTAAAAATAATGCACCTGTACACATACGATTATCAAAACTCCAGAATACATTATTGGTAAATTTGAGAAGTGCTGTAGTGGTAGATTTTTTTTTTTCTGAATCCAGATTGTTATTGAGATAATAGGTTATTGTCAGCTAAATAATTTGATAATTGTAATAAAATAATTTTCTCAAAAACTTTTACAACACTGTTGATGATTGGGATGGGTCTATAGTTATTAATGAATTATTAAAAAGTGCGGCCAATGGCGCTGCTAGTAGGGTTGGGCGATATGGCCAAAAAAAATTATCACGATAATTTTTTTTATATCAGTCGATATCGATAATCATCACGATAAACGTCAAATCTTTATTTCTTTCAAGCAGATTTTTGCTCCTAAGTGAAAGTTGTAGAAACCAGAGTGTTAATTGTGGTTTTAAACTACTCCTTATTGTCAGAACATATCATGACAAACAAATCTGAGGTAGAACATTCAAACATTTTGTAATTTTTCCTTAACAAAATAAATATCTTAATAGAAAAAAATATTTCTTAGTTTCTGCATGTGCTAATTTTCATTTGGTAAAATGTAATATCCTGACTGAGTTTAATTAAAATTAGCCATTGGTCATCCACCATCATGCATTTAGATCATGATAACCACAGATAAAAGCACCTCACTATGTTGGCTAAATGTTACTTTATGGTTTCTATGGTATTTGTATGAAAAACAGTAGCCTAAATACATTATTAAATACTGTAATTATATTCCATTAGTCCTTTAATACATTGTCTACAATAATAATATAATACAATTCAATATGTATATCCCGCATTTCATAGTGCAGTTAATATTAGTAGGCTAACGTTACAGTAAATCCATGGTAAATGATGGGAGTTTGTAGCCGGAAAAGCTTCTGACTGGATCGTTGCGCGCAGTGTTCCCCCTGTTCGTCAGCGCTGTTTCATCTGCCTTTAAACTGGTTTAAATCACTGAGACATTTGTGTTCTTCGCTGAACTCAAGCGCTTCTCACTGGATCTCGTGACGAGGCGATCAGAGTAAACGCGTCTGCTAGTGAGCTCGCGCTGCGCTGCCGTTTGGACTTTGAGCCGAGCGGATAAACGGTCCGTGAGGCGCGCGGTTCAGATGAGTTTTGTTCCGCTTTTGGCGCACAAACATTATCGAACATTTATCGAACTCTTGATATCGTTTTATCGAGAAAAATGATATCGCGATAACTATCGTTATCGTTTTATCGCCCAGCCCTAGCTGCTAGTACATGATTTTAATAAACTCATTCTCAATGCCATCTAGACCAGCACCGCTGATAGATGACAGTTCACTTATAACCCTTTTCAGATCAGCTGGGCTGACCTCTGTAAATGAAAAGGAACTGCCTGTATGGAAACAAGGAGCCAGATCAGGTTTAAAAGTAGAGGTCTGTACTTGTGGTGCTAGAGAAAAATGTATACTAAAAGCATTAGCAATGGTACCTGGATCATCTATAATTTCATTATTCAGGTTCAGATTGGTTGTGGCCCGCCCTGTTTTCCCAAGTACATTATTAACCTGTTTCCAAAAACGTTGTGGGTTTTTAAAATCATCCGTTAGACAATTTCTGAAATAATTTGATTTGGAGTTTCTCATTTGCATAGTACAGATGTTCTTTAACATAGTTGCAAAGTACATTGCATAGTACAGTTCCTTAATCGTTTGTATTCTTCCCAGTCAGCAGTGTATTTTGTACGTCGAAACTTGTACCAAGCCCCATCCCTCTGTTTAAAGAGATTAATAAGGTCTCCATTTACCCACGGCAAATGACTGCCTTTAACTCCAAGAAGCTTGCTTATTTATAACATTCAAGAGCTCAGTATATAAAAAATTCCATGCATCATCAATAAATGGAATTAAATTAGCCTAAGCCTATTCCAGTTTATTTGTTTCAAATCATTAATAAATTGTTCACTATTAAAGAATTTGGTTTGCCTTATCTTGATAAATTTAGGAGGGAGACGTGGTTTCACAATTTTCCAAATACAATAGATCATATGGTGATTGCTAAAGCAGTCTGGTAGAACCCCAGATTTAATTATTCGTTCAGGGTGAGAAAAATAAGGCCCAATCCAAAAGAGATTTAGAGGTAAAAGTAAGTTGTGGGTTCAGTTATAAGTTGAGTCAAGTTTAAGCTATTAATCATATTTCTTTCAGTAAGTGTAGATGAATGAAGCCATATCATATTAAAGTCACCCATAAGTATCAATTCCTTATTAGAAACTAGGGAAGATACAGTAGAAATTATATTTTTAATTGATTCCAATTTCAGAGAGGTAGGTGGTCTATAAATATTTCCAATAATTAGCTGCTTGTTTTCATGCAGAGTAATGTTGATAAACAATCCTTCAAAATGTACTGGAATCTCAATAGGAGCCATACGTTGAGAATTTAAATGAGATATGTAAGTGGCTACTCCTCTAAATCTAATCTAAAGATTTAGATTAAATCATTTATAGTTGTCTATACTAATATCGGTGTCAGAGATGTTGCTGGAAAGCCAAGTTTCATATAATGCAATAATACTTGGATTATTATAGGCTAACCACACTTGTAGTAAATCGATTTTGGGGAGTAGACTTCTAATGTTCAGGTGCGTAATGTAAAGACCTTTACCCATATTTATCAGAGAAAAAAACACCATGGGTGAGCACCATGGAAGTCAGCACACACACAAAACCACATACACACTATAAAAACATATGCAATCAAAATGATTGAGTCTCCCTGAGCGGCAAGACTGGTTTTGTGAAAATCATTGTACTGTGGCATCAGTAAACTATCATAGAAAGTTTATTAATACACATTTGAGTGATTCTTAGAACATGAAGTTAAGTGAAAAAGAAAAAAAAATCAAGTTGGCTCTAAAATTGGCCCCCAAAAGTAAAATTTGGTGTGAGAATCCTATATTCTTTATAACCTAAAATAAATGTTGCCTGGAAGTCCTTCCAAGCTTCTGACCCCTCTCTACTGGAGTCGTAGGCAAAAAGCTTCCAGCTCACTGATATTCTTTGGTTTTCATGCTGCCACTGCTCTCTTCAATTCTCACCAAAGTGTTTTAAGGCATTTTAAATCTAGAGACTGATCAGGCCACACAAGAACATTCCATAGATGTTTAGGTACATTTTGAAGCAGTGGCGTAACTTTGCTTTGAAAAGTGGTGGGGACACCGCACAACTCGTTTTGCTATTTCTTTATTGTTGGAAATACACTTAATTTTCACTTTGATGTACACACATGCATGTATCACATTCACAAATATGTTTATAAGCATCCGGATAAGCAAAACGTAACATTCACAACACATCTAGGTCAACATTAGCCTAATACATATATCAAAATACGCAAAATCAATACGGTTTTACTAAAACGATGTTACAGAATTAAAACATTAGTTAACAATAAAAGCCAAATTCATTGTATTTTTATTTTCAAGAGGTCTCAACTATATGAATCTGTATATGATTCTGACCACTAAATCGCATTTGCTAGCTAACGCCAAGCCTAAACTGCTTCACGTGCTCGTTCGTTACTATTGTATTAAGACGAGTTTACAAAATGAATTATTTACTTCTTACGTAACTTAATTTTTCATATAACACTTAATCATGACTTGTCATAGTAACCGTGCCTTGTGACTTTTTAACAATGCCTCAAGTGAACTCGCCTCGCTGCGTAGTTGAAGAAGAACCATCGTCACTTTGATGACTACAGCAGTTATATGACTTGTGGACCAGAGATATTGTTCCATTATTATTTTTTCCAAAAATCTCAAATAAAATATTTCAACCTTGAAACAGTATCCAAACAATACGAACATTGCAAAAAGAAAGGTACAGGAATCTGTAGACTAATTATAAGGAAAGGAAACTACATATCCCATGACGCATATCGCGTGTCTCGCGATAGTTTCACAACGAGATTTAATATTCATCATTGAGGATGTTGAAAAGCTTCTGACCGCCGGAAAAATTTGTTAAATTAATGAATTTGATTATGAAGGATGCATATTTGTAGATCGTGCTTCTCCTTTAATACATACCTTCCACAATCTATTTTTCAATTACTTTCAATTAAAGTGGTGGGGTGGGGACAATATCAAGCCTGGCAAAAAGTGGTGGTTACATGTCCCACCCGTAAATTACGCCCCTATTTGGATGTGCACTTGGGATCATTGTCCTGCTGGAACGTCCAACGAACCAGTGAAGCTTCTGTTTATGCTCTGAAGGCATCATCTTTGCCAAAGGCTGGCAGCAATATCACCCTGTAGCCCAAGACTGGTTGCCTACTGAAGCTAAGCAGGGCTGAGCCTGGTTAGTGGATGGAAGGCCTTCTGGGAAAACCAGGTTGCTGCTGGAAGAGGTGTTAGTGAGGCCATTAGCTGCTCACCCTGTAGTCTGTGTGGGTCCAAAGAGTATAGAAGACAAGAGGTGAAACTCTGATGCTTTTTTGGTAACAGCCACTAGGTGGCGCCTCGGTAGCGTGATCGCCATTTTGGACTGAAAATGCCAACTGGACAACAGCACAGATACACAGAAACAGACAGAATGACAATGAAAGAGAAGTCAAAGTGGAATAAAAGAACGCAAAATTAAGTCATCAGTACATTTTATGACACCTACTGTACATTTTGTATTGTCTTATTCGGGTTTTATGCTATCAGCTGTGGAATCCAACCATTCAGTGGGTCGTTTTTTTAGCCTACTTAATTGAGTATTTTCCATTTTGTGCAACTTTACACATTTACTATTACTATTATAAGTTACTATTACTCCACTAGGTCTGAAATATATATTGTACGTTCCTGGATCACACTACAAACATGATGATCTTATGAACATGATGCATCGCTGTGTCTGTTATCCCCTAATTGGCTTTTTTTATCTTTTTTTTTTACATAGTGTTGTTTTAACGGACATTAATATAATACATATTGCAAAAACATTTATACCAACATTTGTCCAACATTTATAATTTTTCTGATGCATGTCCTTAATTTAATTTATATGTTGGTATTAATTCAGTGTTTAAAATGACAATACTTGAACTTCAAAGTATTTCAACCCAAACTGACATAGAGCAAAGGTTTTGTGAAAAAAAGTGGTAGACTTAAACAAAGTCTATCAAATAAACTGTTAAAAGGATTTGATGGTCTAGTGATTGTACGTTATTCATCTTTCAGTAGGGATTTCAGCCTACTTTTTTTTTTTTTTACCAAGCAGCTGATAGTTGCCATAGCGAGAAGCTAGTGGACTGCTGAGTCGCTGCAGTGTAGCGCTCCTGCTGGCCGCTGGTGTTGCAATGGAACGTTTTATTGGCTTTCACTTCTTGTCAATACAAGATCTTTGGTGGGTCCTAACGCCCCAGTATAGTGATGGGGACACTGTACTGTCAAAGAGCACCGTCCTTCGGATGAGACGTTAAATCGAGGTCTTGACTCTGTGTGGTCATTAAAAATCCCATGGCATTTCTCGTAAAGAGTAGGGGTGTAACCCCAGTGTCCTGGCCACATTCCACCCATTGGCTCTTGTCAATCTCATATATATATATATATATATATATATATATATACACAGAATAACGAAGGTTAAGAAGGGAAGAAAGAGAGCAGATCACAGAAATAGCAAATGTCACAAACAGTTAACCTTTTTGAGAGCCAGCAAAGAATCACATCACCTTAGAGCAGGGCAAACACTCTTAAAACGCATTTAAATCTAGATAGAAATAATACATGCATATGTATCTTTGTATTGCTGAACGAGACTGCTTGTGTGTGTGTAAGTCCTCGTTGTGTCCGTGAGGCTGAAGCGTTCTTTCGGTTCTTCCGGAGCGCGTGTTGTCCGCGGGAAGTTCAAAAATGTTTACTTGAAAGTAAGCTGCCGAAAGCTAAGGAAGAGTCCGTTTCCCCTTGAGGATAGTACTGATCCAAAACAAACGTAAGTACTAAGCTTTGTCCAAAGACAAAAACTAAGCACTAAGAAAAGACAAAAGCAAAGAAGATTAAAAGCTAAGATGAGACACTTTTAAGATGCAAAACAAAACAAAAAAAAGCACAAGACCAAACAAACACAAGACAAAAAGCAACAACACAAAAAGGCACGCTCCGATGATCCAGCGTCATCATCTTTTAAGGAAGACCGGGTCCACTCCTATTCGGAGCGAACTGACCAATAAAATTCAGCAAACTTTGGCGGGAGAGCACTTCTTTGTTTTCTCCTGACAGCCTAATTTGCATGTTTTATGGAGGTGTCAGCATTTGGTCATTTCCACTCCAAAAGATGGTAAGCATAGTATAATACATTTTATCGTAACCTACTATATATATTTAGCTAAGGCAAACCGAGAGGTTTAATTCGGTACCAAGAAAGTTATGTTTGGCATATACAAAAGTAGATATATTCTTAGACTCGGATATAAGCACTTAGAGTTCAACTAAGACAATTAGACAGCCATCACTAGGTCGTATAAAAGGGAAAACCTACAGGAATTTATCAAATGCATTTCAGAAATACTCGTATTCTTGGTTAGATAAAAGACTGTTTGTGTATTGTGGCGTTTTGGGGAGAGTTTCTTTCTTCACCCGGAATTCTTTCGTGCCGGACAGGGGGAGTTGAGGTGATGATAATCTCTTTGAGACTCACAAATGTTGGTTTTATAGGTGTTTTCTTAAACTCTCACATGCCACAAAAGTGTCAATGGACCAATTTGATGTAGACTTTTGGGCGCTAAACCTGTGAGTTACAGGATAAAAGTCAATGGTCAAAAGCTTTTCAAATGTTAGAATGAGTCAGTCATGATGACACTATCCATACGCTACAACTGTAAGGGTTTGAATGTTGCTTATCTAATTGATCCTGGTTGTATTTGGTGTTGGTCGTCTTACCTGGCTATAGGCAGTGGTTTAATGTTCATTTGTGGACCTGTTCTTTTACACTAGTTCGGTGGGTATCTCAAAACCTAACTTTTGAACGGTTTGGAAAATGGTCTGTGTAAATCTCTGAAAACGATGACGTCATGCACATGTGTATTACATGTTCAATCCATAGTTTTTTTTGTATTTGATGTGCTTTTTTATACTCAGAATGACAATTTGGAATGTAAAGAATAACATTTTACTTTTTATTAGGAAAATACCAAATAAAGAAGTGGGATCAATGCAAACCAACTTTTAAAATTTGCTTTAAATTATATGTGAATCTTTTGGAACAAACTAAAAGCAAAAGCTGAAAACATGTAGGCTAATGCTTTGAAAGCACTAGATTTTATATACTTTTTTCTATTTTTATTTATTATTCATTTCCTGGCAGCTAATGGTAAAGTGAACACGTAATACCACTCAAATTTTTTTTTTAAGTCAACAGAATGAATGAATTTTTCCCCAACATTTTTGTTATTTTAAAGATGCTTTATTTTTTCTCTTTGTTTTCGTAAATCTCATTACTTTTCATAGCTTCATTCACACAACGCTTTAATTCTGTGAAATTCCTGGGAGCCTTATGCGTGCAATTCGGACCTGACTTGTAGTCGGCGGAACCATGCAATGTAATTGTTTATGATAGGGCAACAAAAAATGAATGCAGTTTTTTTTTTCTTTGAGTCTTGTTGTCTTTACCGGACTGTCTTGGAAGTACAGAATATGTGTAAGCTCAGGCAGGCTCAGGCAGTGTCAACACACAAAATCAAGAAATCCAGTAAGGTTACTGAATGACTTTTCTGTAGATGTTTTGGAATCTCTGTGTAAAAAGGGTCTTATAATGTTTCCTATTAGATTCTCCTTACTGTAACAGTCACCTTTACTTCATACAGTAGACTACAGTAATCCTAATTGGGAATTATCATCTGTAATAGTATCTGTTTCAAATCAAAATTAATGTGGTACTACCGGTAACCTAATAATAAAATGGGTTCGGTACAAGTTGAGCTCAATCGCTTGTGGTGTAATATTGATTATCACAACAATTAATTTTTTCTTTAAAAATCATAAGCTTCACATTCCTTCATTTCAACCCTCCAAAAAAAAAATCATAGCGAATTAGCTCTATGAAATATTGAGAACCAATCATAACTTATGATTGATTATGAATATTTGGATCAGTTAATCGGATTAACTTGATGTAGCTACATTAACATTACAACCAATTACTCAGTTCATCCTGTGAACCCTCAATATTGGTTATTAATTTATTAATAGATTTATACTTCTGTGTCAGACCTACGCCGGTGCCTTAACGCTATAGACTACGCGTTGGTTTTCATTTATACTTCTGCGTCGTTGTCCGTGTTTACACTCAATTACACATGCAGAGGGAGCGTGTGAAACCCGAGGGAGGGGTTCTAGCAGACCAATCACAGCGCTTACGTCCGCGTAGAATTGACGCATTGTTACATTTTTGGAGAGGTGCACGTCAGGGTACGCGCGCTACACACAGCCTACTGCGTAGCTACGGCGTGAGTTCGACGCAGAAGTATAAATTGGGCTTAATAGAAATGTACCTTTCCGGGGCATGGGAAATGTACTACTAAGAGCAAGTAGTCAAAATCGATATGATTAGTAACTCCAGATATGAGCTTGAGACAGACAACTTTACGTGTGATATGAACAAGACTTTATTAACTAGTCTAAACATTTAAACTGCTCTAACATACACATACATACATGCATACAGTTTACCAAGGGAAAGAGAGCTGAAGCAGAATACAGGAAAGTAACAAGTTATAGCATTGTTTGAAATTCAGCAGATCATCAGCCTTGAGCAAACCATCAGTTTAGTTCTAACAAGCCCTTCTTAAAAAGGGGTAAGGATACTTAATGTATCAAATGATGCGACTAAGTTTGATACTTGCATGTTTCGCCTATTTGAATTAAACTGTCCTGATGCAATTTGTTGAGGCTCCAGTTGATCTTTGCTGATGTGGTCTGGATGAGAGAGAACCAGTGGGAGTCAGAGGTAGGGTTGGGAATCGTAAGAAATTTTCCAGTTCCGCCAAACAATTCTGGTTTCGGTTCTGGTTCCCATTCAATAAAAATAATTAAAACAACTAATAAAAATAGTAGTAATGGGAAAATACACAATCCTTTTTGTGTTTTATTTCTGATACTTGTCATATGAGTTTAACAGACTGGCAATGTCAACAAATTCAACATATTATGCAAAAATAATAGATTTTTCTGAAGGAAAATAAACATTTCTGCATTCTCAAGTATAATTTAGGACCTCTCCTATAGCTTATTGTATCTCCAGCAGTGGAGAATACCCTCTCAGAAGGGGTAGAATATGCTTGAACGGTTTGAATGATTGATTCATAAAGACTTCACTTGTTTCTTTACTGGATTAAACCGCTCTAGCAGTTAATAAACAGAAATGCATGCGTCTTGCGGAAGAACATTGTAGCCGGAGCTACTTCTCTATGTTTATGTCTATGATGCGGGTTGAGTCACGCAGGCACTGGGCTACTCCGCAGCAGTGCCGAACCGACTAGTGTAAAGTAGTCAGAGTCTAAATGCTTATTAGCTACAGGCTTACCGTAGTGATTCAGTATAAGACAAAAACACAGTTTGAAAAAAGGCATTCATGATGTACTCGCTCATTATATACATTTTGTAAATTCTGAAGCGAATTTTCGTTATTTGAAGCGACTTTCAAAAGGTGATTAGCTCTGTTTTGGTTGCTACCTACCGTAGACATCAGTGTTTATTATCGAACTATAAACTTTTATCTCAGTACTTCTGTGATCATTTGAATATTTTTATCACAGAAATATCGATACTTGTGTTGTTGAAAAGACTGAAAGTAAAGCTGTTTCATGTAGAACTGCTCGCTCTGGGTCAGTGACAGCGCAAACAGATTTGAATGTTCTGGTGTGAAGTTTTTGTCATTTAGGAATAAGATCGCGTGGGTGTTTGAATCGAGATCGTTTGAAGATTAATGGTGCAGCTCTACTGTCTTTTATTCTCTCTCTCTCTCTGCGTTGATATCTGACGCAAAGCGTATACGAGTAGCGCGAGGGACAGTGCTTTCATTACTATTTTAATATTCATGTGGTGAGACGTCGCTATTAACCCTCTGAGACCTAAGGGTATTTTTAAAATTAATTTTCCGTCTGGTGTTATTTACTAAAAAAGCTTGTAAAAAATCAACCCTTTTGTGCACAGACAATTGACACAGCTCTTTTTTTTCAGGACAAATTGAACTTTCAGCATATTTGTGTTGCATTGATGTCACCTGAATGTAAAATAAGTTATGGGACCACAAAGACAAATGAAAAAATAAAACGGAAATTGAATCACTCAAACATTTATTGAAATCACACACAAATAAATAAAAGCCAAGCAATTTTCCTCTGGAAAATTGTTTGTTTATGTCTTTGGAGTCCTGGATCACAGGAATAAACATTATAAATTGAACAGAACCAAAACTATTTACATTTTTTCAAAAGAAGTCCAGGCGTTTTGGGCCTCATGAAATTCACTGATGCCAAGCCTCAAAACAGTTCCTATCAGGAATCACACAGAGGGCCACATCAAAGGCTTTGCATTTCCAGGGGGTGGCCTGTTTGACCTGCCTTGTCTGCTTGCAGTTCACACATTGCCTTCTACCATAGGAGGCCTTCTTGCTTGCTTCAGTTTGGTCTGATGTTGGCACAGGCACATGGTCACTTTGTTGCTGGGTGGGGGGAACAGCAACTGTAACACCACAGAGTTGGGCTGTCAGCTCCTCCAGAAAAGCCCTGTGGGTCATGGGCTGTTGCTGCTTCTCTGCACAAACTTCCTTGTGAAGCAAGTAACTGTTGGTCGCAGCAATGTCCAAAAAAATGGAAAAACAGTATCTGTAACAAACATAGAAAAACGAAATACTACTTTTACAAAACTTATTTTTACATATTTAGAACATGTATATTTTATTATGTTTTATTTTTATACTTTTACAGTAAATAAAAAACTCAGACAAACAATGGCTGAGAGACAAAGTGTAATCCACAACTCTTACTCCTCTGTAACAAACATAGAAAAACGAAATACTACTTTTACAAAACTTATTTTTACATATTTAGAACATGTATATTTTATTGTTTTTTTTTTATTTTTATACTTTTACAGTAAATAAAAAACTCAGACAAACAATGGCTGAGAGACAAAGTGTAATCCACAACTCTTACTCCTCTGTAACAAACATTGAAAAACGAAATACTACTTTTACAGAACTTATTTGTACATATTTATAAAATTTATATTTTATTATACTAGTTTTTTCATTTTTATACTTTTACAGTAAATAAATAAATGGAACTTACTCTTCAACAGGGTCTAGACCATCCTGGTAATCCAGTTCCTCATCAGTCAAAAAGCTCTCTTCTCCAGAAAATCCATCATCGTCCATGGCATCAAAAAAGGCCAGCACTTGTTTTAGATCCATGTTTCTCTGACGATCCATTATTATCCGTGTATTATTCAAAACTCGCGTCTCTCTGTGCGTCTCTCTGTGCGTCTCTCTCTCTCTCTCTCCTCGAAACCACTGTGTCGTGCGTCTCTCTCTCTCTCCACAATAGTAGCCTTGGTTCATGCGTAAAGACGCACACCAACGTGGGTGACGGTTCAGCCTGTCATTGGTCAACAACCTCACGCAAAGCATGACGTAATATCCAAAATGGCAGCGACCATCGAGCTAGCGGCAAAAATGACGGAAAATGTATAAATTATGGACATCAAGTGAATAAAACTTGGATATAAGCGTTTGGATTTATTGCTGAAACACTCTGAAAGGACGCACAAGTTCCAGGCTGGATAGAAAACCTTCTGTAAAGGCTAGAAAGACACCAAAGACACCCCCGTGACGGCTAGCTCGTTAGCTTTCTGCTGCAAAAAACGGTAAGAAAATCGATCAAATTTTCATAAAATAAAATAAATATTTATCGGAGGAGTCGTGTGGCGTCGTGGACGATGCCGTCGGTTTTTAAGGGTTAAAGGAAAAGCTCCCAGCACCTCGTCCACACATTGCACCAGAACCGTTTTCGGAACCGAAACTCAGGAATTACGCACGGTTCCGGTATTTTTGGAAAAACACAACCGGTTATGGATAAGAACCGATTTTCGGTTCCCAACCCTAGTCAGAGGATCTTTGGTGAATGGAAAGTCAAGTCAAGTATATTTATATAGCGCTTTTCACAATATAAATTGTATCAAAGCAGCTTCACAGTATCAATCAAATAACAAAAATGTTTGTTTCTTAGTGGAAAAAACCTCCACGTTTGGTACGGCTGATCAATGGTATTAATGCTTGATTAATTCATTTGAATATCCCCAACTGAACATGCCAAAGGCAACAGTGGCAAGGAACCGAAAAACTCCATCAAGTGACCTACTGGTGTCCAAAACTCCATCAGGTGACCTTTTGGTGTCCAACACTCCATCAGGTGACTTAATGGAGAGAAAAAACCCTAGGGAGAACCCAGGCTCAGTCGGGGGCCAGTTCTCCTCTGGCGTTTATGAACTAAAGGCCGAATTTACAGTAACAGAATTTTGTTTTATTTTACCACTTCGGGGTGGGTACGCGAACCGTAATCACAGCGTTTTATCTGTAGAGTGGGAAATGGATCATCCATAGGGAGAGGCTAGTTGGCACTTCAGCACTGCATTGTCATCGGGTCCAGGCGAAGGTCCTAGTCAGATCTGGATACGGCCTGGATCCGGTAGGCTGCGGGAAAACCTCGGGATAAACGAAGAAACTAAAATTAGTGTAGATGCCATTCTTCTTATGATCTAACGAGTACATCAGGATTTAAGGGAGTGTTCCCAGTTCCGGCTGACCTAATCTATGCAGCAGAAAGACGAGGCCGCAGCCTGGCACTTTGCTTGGGTGTCCTTGGGGGACTTCTAGTTCAGCATCATCTTCACATTAGGACTTCTCAGGAAGGACCAAGAGAGTAAGAGCGAGCGTAAGAGAGCAAGAGAGAGAAGAGAGGAGTGTACCTGAGACCCACAGTGACGGATTGATTGACAGCTGCTGTCAGACTCTAAAATGGATAGTGACTGGAGTGACACAAGTAGCTTTGCAACAGAGCAGTCATTTGAAGTCGAGGACTTTTCTCCCCCACCTTCACCTGAAGTGGAGGAGGAGGGTGAATTGTCTGTGGACACAGGGCCATATCAATTCGAGCCACTATCTGAAACTGCGGTCTTAACTCCCGCATCGTGATCGGCATCTGATGAGATTTGTCGAGTTGATGTCAATAGCGCGCACTCTCTGTAGGCATATTCATATTCTGCCGCTATGTGAAAAAATCCAGCAAAAAGGCTCTACTCTTCAGCACAATGGTACCCCCCAAAACTCTTGAGCATTAAACACCAACAGATCACCCCCTATATTAATCCTGAGCAAAACAAATAATATAACACTTTAATTTTAATATGTACTCTTTTTAACAGTCAGAAAAATAGCATGATGGATAAATCTCCTGTTACTCATTCCATTTGAGTTCTGCTGCTTAAAGCTGAAGTCGGCAAGATTTTTTTGATCATATTCACTGAAATCGACAATGCTCCCACAGAACAACATAAGTCAGACGTTTTTTTTGAATTCTAACAATGCATTGTTGTGAGAGTGATAAGTTTGTAAAGAGTAGGCTATCTCTTTCAATTTATTGACATTAATGAATCAAATGTTTTTTTTTTTCTCCAAACACCCGATCACCATTCTGACTTGTTGACTCAGAATGACTCGTTTCACTATGCCGCTCATGTCCGTAGTAGACACGGTGTGATAGTTACAAATATTTTAAATAAATGCATAGAAGCAGAAGTTCTGTTGCAACATCTGTTTTATTGCGACTTTGGAACAGAGCTATTTGAACTTGCACATAACATGTATGTTTGTAAGAGATTATCACCAGCCTTGAAACTTGTTAGACTATATCTCTTGAAAAGGTGTAGTGGGCTTGTGAACAATTAATCGTGTTGGCAGCTTTGTGTCGACTGTCCACAGTTGGTAATGTTTCTTTGCTCAAGTGCCAGTAGGTGTTCCACAAACAAGTGTCATCTGGGAGTTTGCTGTAAGGTCCAATCCTGTCACTTCTGAACCAAAAGGCAATGCCAACCAGTGCACTGTTGACACAGGCCATCCACAGAAGGTTGACACTGGCATAAGCTGGCACCACAAAACCCACCAAGGCACATGTCAAGCACATCATCAGGTAGGGCACCCAGTTCACAGCAAAACCTAGGGTCAGTCTGACAAAGAGAGGAAGGGAAGTTCCTTGAATTTCCGATTTTCTGATCCAACCAATCAGTTTCTTAAAATGAAGCAGAAGTATGAGACCCACTGCAATAGATATGTGCATACTAAATTGAAGCACTATGTTAGATCCGTGAACAGGACACACTAGCACATTCAACTTGTCTTTGTAAATCTCTATAGGTTGTGTGTCTGTGTAGAGGTAGGTGAAAACGAAGGCTGATGCCCACATAAGTACAACCATAATGCAGTAACTAACAAGCCTGCTCCGAGAGCTGTGGTTAATGTCTAGGTTTGGGTAGCTAGCGTAGTCAATCACCCCAGCGATGAGAGTGAGTAGAGGAAGCAGGGCGTAGACAGCCGATCCATGAGCCAGGATGAAGCACATCGAGGTAGAGGTGGGTAGGTGTTCTTCAAAGAGCCATGCGCTGGAGACCGCACAGACCAACAGCACGTCTGCCATGTATATAGAGACACTGCAGAGCCCCAGGAGTGACTTGAGAATGCTATGCCTCCAGAAATACAAAACGAATGTGTTTAAAGCTACTTTGGTGGACAGAATTAACAGGTACTGCAGGGTTTTGTCATGTTGTAAGTTCTCATTTGTCCCCTTTGACAAGATGACAGCAATCATAATTGCTGATGATGAGTGTAGATTACACATTTGGTCTCAGTTCACCCTGAAAACACAAAATAATCAAATGAATGGTCAGGGCTAATAAAATACATCTCCCATAGTCTAACAGTGACACAAAGCAAATGTTTTGAAAGTAAAATTCATCATATGCACCAATATGCAATTAAAGACCAACTGTGGTGAAAAATCTAGTTTTTAATGTTTAATTTCTATATGTGGTGTTTTTAATGTTTTAAGTTAAACCATGAGCAAATTCATAAGTCAACACCATTGCTGAGTATTTTCTCCTTAAAGGGATACTCCACCGTTTTTTCATATTAAACTGTTATTCCCTTAACTAAGACTAGTTGATACATACCTCTCTCGTCTCAGTGCGTGTACTAAATCGCACTCGAGTAGTGTAACTCGACCAAGAGCGGTGACACAAAATAAAACGTTGCGCTTTTCTAAGCGTGTAAAATGGATAACTATATTGTATGGCAGTACCATAGCAAGTGCTTGGGAGCACTTCGACTCAACGCAGTAATATCATCACTCGTGAAAAATCCTCTCCCCCCGCTCCCTCTCCTCCTCCCTCTCATTTCCGTCAATAGAACCAACGTGACTTTTACCACCTGTGCTATTAACAAACTGCAAGAGATCATTTGCAATGGCGGACTTTGTAGATGATTATGACTTGCTTGTAGCAGACCCAGAGCCATATCTGTTTGAACCCGAGTACAAGGAGGAGGAACTAGCTCCTATGGACCGTCTTCAGAGGGAAGAAAGATATGAACCAGAACAGACCGGAGCCGGTGAAAGAACACACGCGCATAGCAATTGGTGGTGCAGATCCTCTGGGGAGAGGATTTTTCACGAGTGATGATATTACTGCGCCGAGTCAAAGTGCTCCCAAGCACTTGCTATGGTATTCCGCCATACAATATTGTTATCTATTTTACACGCTTAGAAAAACGTAACGTTTTATTTTGTCACCGTTCTTGGTCGAGTTGCACTACTCGAGTAACTAAATTTAAATAGGGAAAACGTGGAGGTGTTTGGTCGCTTCTTTGCTTGGATCCTATTGAATGAACTGGGCTAAGCTAAGTGCTAACAAAGTTTCGCCGCAAGACAGAGCGATTTAGTGCACGCACTGAGACGAGAGAGGTATGTATCAACTCGTCTTAGTTAAGGGAATAACAGTTTAATATGAAAAACGGTGAAGTATCCCTTTAAAAATGCAGTTTGAAATCGCCTAGGTTTCTTATTCCATCATTACAATTGAAAGCTATAAAAAAAAATACTGTCAAAATGACGCCAAAATGAATAGGAGTCAATGGAATGCTAACAGCAGGTGAAGTTCTGCTACAATGGCGGCCCCCAGGGAGGCTTCAGTTTCTGGCTGACAGATTACCCCCTTGTTTCTGACAGAGACGCGATCTCACACAGAGACGGATCTCACACGCGCCTCATTCTCTCAGGACATTTACAGGCAGCGCGCTCTCTTTTACATGTCGCGCATGAATGGTTTAAAGCATTCGCACGAATAACACTAGCCAAAGAATAACACAAAATAACAGATGCTGCGTTGCGCTAACAGCCCTAATTAGTTTATTTCATATAAAATCACAGCATTTTGCTTTATACAATCGCATAGGCTTGACATCGCGATTACGATTGCGATTTGATTAATCGTGCAGCACTAGTTTCTAAGGATGCTGACTTTTAGATGGCAGCTGTCGGACTCATGTAACATTTGCAACACGTTATTAACGTTTGATAACGTAGTCAAGCCGAAAGCTAATCATATTAATTACAGTTATGTGTCTGACGGCGTAGAAATGGATTCATAAAACACATTAGGTACTGATACATCGACTTGTAGGGCTGTTGCGGTGAAGGAATTTCCCTTGCGGTAATTTTGAGTGGCTCAATAGTGCGATATGCGGTTTTATCGCCATTTATTTATTTATATTTGTTGCTAAATAAGTGTTACAATGTGGTCAGCATGCACAAAAACGAGGACCTTTTCAATGTAACCGAAACTAAACAGCGTCTCTGCGCATTGAAAGGCTGCCACTCAGCGCGCAGGTTCATTGTTACGCAACGTATTGTCTTAGAGTGAGTCATTTAACCGTTCATTCAACGAACACGTTCAAAAACGCTGATTCATTCAAAGATAGATGTAAAGAAGGTGTTAATTATTTTTAACTTTGAGCTCCACTTTTCAAGGCTCAGCTGACCAGCAATGCATGGCATGGGTAACGCTGAAGCTGATGCTTCCCTTAATAGAGACCAATAGCATTGATGCAATGCGAGACTCGCTGATTTTTTCCCCCTGCGGCTTCCTCGTGCTGTGGAATGCTGACCATTCATGGTAAATACCCTTAAACGTTAAAAGAAAGATACGACAAATGTTTCGCTTTCCTTGGGCATGGCAACCTTTTCACGAATATACAGGTCCTTCTCAAAAAATTAGCATATTGTGATAAAGTTCATTATTTTCCATGATGTAATGATAAAAATTAAACTTTCATATATATTTTAGATTCATTGCACACCAACTGAAACATTTCAGGTCTTTTATTGTTTTAATACTGATGATTTTGGCATACAGCTCATGAAAACCCAAAATTCCTATCTCACAAAATTAGCATATTTCATCCGACCAATAAAAGTGTTTTTAATACAAAAAAAGTCAAACTTCAAATAATTATGTTCAGTTATGCACTCAATACTTGGTCGGGAATCCTTTTGCAGAAATGACTGCTTCAATGTGGCGTGGCATGGAGGCAATCAGCCTGTGGCGCTGCTGAGGTGTTATGGAGGCCCAGGATGCTTCGATAGCGGCCTTAAGCTCATCCAGAGTGTTGGGTCTTGCATCTCTCAACTTTCTCTTCACAATATCCCACAGATTCTCTATGGGGTTCAGGTCAGGAGAGTTGGCAGGCCAATTGAGCACAGTAATACCATGGTCAGTAAACCATTTACCAGTGGTTTTGGCACTGTGAGCAGGTGCCAGGTCGTGCTGAAAAATGAAATCTCCATAAAGCTTTTCAGCAGATGGAAGCATGAAGTGCTCCAAAATCTCCTGATATCTAGCTGCATTGACCCTGCCCTTGATAAAACACAGTGGACCAACACCGGCAGCTGACATGGCACCCCAGACCATCACTGACTGTGGGTACTTGACACTGGACTTCAGGCATTTTGGCATTTCCTTCTCCCCAGTCTTCCTCCAGACTCTTGCACCTTGATTTCCGAATGACATGCAAAATTTGCTTTCATCCGAAAAAAGTACTTTGTTGTCCAGTGCTGCTTCTCTGTAGCCCAGGTCAGGCGCTTCTGCCGCTGTTTCTGGTTCAAAAGTGGCTTGACCTGGGGAATGCGGCACCTGTGGCCCATTTCCTGCACACGCCTGTGCACGGTGGCTCTGGATGTTTCTACTCCAGACTCAGTCCACTGCTTCCACAGGTCCCCCAAGGTCTGGAATCGGTCCTTCTCCACAATCTTCCTCAGGGTCCGGTCACCTCTTCTCGTTGTGCAGTGTTTTTTGTCACACTTTTTCCTTCCCACAGACTTCCCACTAAGGTGCCTTGATACAGCACTCTGGGAACAGCCTATTTGTTCAGAAATTTCTTTGTGTCTTACCCTCTTGCTTGAGGGTGTCAATGGCCCTTCTGGCCATCATTCTGGCCACAAAAATTAGCATATCATGAAAAGGTTCTCTAAACGAGTAATGAAACAGGCTGGAAGTTTTTAAAAGCCTCAGGAATCTTTTGCAGGTGTTTAGAGTTAATTAGTTGATTAAGATGATTAGGCTAATAGCTCATTTAGAGAACCTTTTTATGATATGCTAATTTTTTGAGATAGGAATTTTGGGTTTTCATGAGCTGTATGCCAAAATCATCAGTATTAAAACAATAAAAGACCTGAAATATTTCAGTTGGTGTGCAATGAATCTAAAATATATGAAAGTTTAATTTTTATCATTACATTATGGAAAATAATGAACTTTATCACAATATGCTAATTTTTTGAGAAGGGCCTGTATGTCTTGACCTCAAAGACAGATGCATATAATCGAACGCGCTCAGTCGATATCTCCTTCGCAGTCTGTTTAGGCTTAAATGCAAATCTAAGCCTCTGTACAAATCACTAGGATACACAATCTTGTTATCATTATCAACTTATTTAACATTCAATAAACATGCTCAAAGTTCAAAACAAGAAGGATAGCCCTATGAAAAAAGAAAACCCTCGAATATCGCGGTTGCTGCGGTTACTTGCATTCCTATGCGGTTGGCTTGTCAGTAGCGCGGTACTACAATATTGCGGTTATCGCGACAGCCCTATCGACTTGTAGACGACCCTGTATGAGTGAGTGGAGGCGGGGCTCATTTACATATTTTGATCCAGTATACTAAATGAAGCAAGGGTGTAGAGTTACATTTAAGCTATTTTAAGGCATGAATACATTTTATTTCACAGGGAAAAATCATTTAAATATGCCATTTTGATGTTGAGTTTTACAGGATAAAATATTTGATTACAGGGGGACTTTAAGCTATAGACAGCATGATTGTTAATTGCATCTTGTATAGCCTACTTGGTTTGATAACTGGGGCACTAGTTAGCAGACATGGAGTTGTTTGTGGTGAGCATTATTATACCATTATATTGTTGGCAGTCAATGGTTTAAAACGGGCAATAAAAACAGAATTTGTCTTTTTTTGTTAATGTGACATCTACATGAATGAAAAAACATTGCACAAAGTCTGCTACAACACAAGAACATGACATCACTTGCAGTGTCTAGAAATCGTCAGAGAAGCAAACAGAAATGGTGGATATGAAGAGAAATTGTGTCGCTTTTAAAAAAGCTGAAAAAGGCACCTAAAATGAATAGTAAATGCATTGATGTAAGTCTTTAAAAAAAAACTTAACAGGTATGTAAAGTGTCTAGAACACTGCTGATAAGTGATATGAAAATGCCTTTGCCTCTGGTCAAACCTGACAAGCAGGATTTTGTGGTCTGCCACTTTAGTTCTATTTACAAATGGACAGAGGCACTTAAAAGAAAATCGTAAAGATGTTGTTTAGAGCAAGTGTTTCTTTCTTAAAGTTTTCCAAATAGCTAGATCTATCCCTATGCAGTCATGTAATATAAAAATGTTCACATGACAGCAGTATAATAATATAATAAAATCCAGTTAAATACCTTCTGAAGTTGTAGTTGTGAACATTCATGAGCTCCATCCTTATCAAGAGAGTCTGTAACCTGTTGTTAGGTGAGGAAATGAGATTTCAGAGCAAACTCTTTAAACCACACCTTTTTACTGGTACATTCATTCTTTCCCTGAACAATAACTAGGCGGTTCTGACTTTTTGGACTCTGCTCATGTGACCCTCTTTTCCGAACAAGACAGAATATATTGCAAGTTGTGTTGCCTTTTTGCATCACTCATATCTGGTTTTGCAATCCATCTGAAGATTAACATCTTTAAGAGAGGATTGAGCGTGTTTTTGGTTTATGCTTTTCTTAATGCTCTAAATTATGAAATAATAGCCAGTTGTTAGATTATTGCTTGAGATTGTGTAATTTAACTAGTAACGCAATTTGTAATGCAACTTGATGTCTCTGAGTTTCTGTCTAGACTAGATTCCCTTCTGCTATAGATGGAGACCAGAGTTCGAAGGATTCTTAGGAGATATATCATGTTTTTTTTTAAAGCAATGTTTGGAATAGCTACAATGCTACTTTGGTACTATTCACTTTCTACCACTCTGTTTCTCCTAAACACACTCCGACACTTCTATGTGTGTGTTTATAGGAGAGACAGAGTGGTAGAAAGTAAATATTTTCATTTTATCCTATTGTTTCTCATAATAATCTTTGTTTTGTTGTGGTTATTTCGCTGCTGGCTGTATGGCTCTCCAAAATATATAAAACAATGTGGTGAAGTGATATGGAACTGTATTGCTTACCAGACCTGGAGTTACTTTAAAGTTGTTCAGTTATAGAAAGTTATTGAGTTGTACAGTAGTATGCATCAAAAATGACACCGTGACATTGGCAGAAGTGCATATATATTAGTTAGTTACCACAGTTATAGTTGACACCGTGGTATTGACAGAAGTGTATATATATATATATTAGTTAGTTATAGTTGTATAATTAGTTACTCTGAGACAGCAGGCAGGGCTAAAGAGGCAACGATGTAGAAAATGTAGAAACAGGTTTTGATCTTCTAGAATTCTAGTAATCATTCTAGTCAAACCTGTTACTGCTCCTAATTCAAACGTGTAATGAAACCCATCTTCCCTTGTGACAAAACTGCATAGAAGAAAAGACCATAATGTCAAATGAATTCTCAGGTTGTTGAAAATGATGTCTCCTAGGGCTGGGCGATATGGACAAAAAATCATATCTCGGTATTTTTTAGTTAAATAGCGATATACGATATATATCTTGGTACTTTCTACGTTTTTCTAGTTGGATAAAGAAAATCTTTTTTTTTTTAATTCACATCCTGCTAAATGATATCCAAACAATGTTGATATTGAAGGCTATGGAATCAAATATAGTGAATGTAATGTAGGCTATGCAATATATTATGTGCAAAAAGGTGGTTCAAATCACATTACATTCTAACATTGTAACATTACAATCTAAAAACAAAAATAATGCTTTTGTTTTTAAAATGACTAAAGGCTAAACTAAAACTAAAAACAAAAGCACAAACTAATTATATTAGCCTGCATTTGATTACCCCATTATAATGGTTACTTCCATAAAATATACTTGTAGGTTTAAAATTCCATTTATGGCTCATTGTCTCCAAAAACAAATATTCTAGCAATATGTATATTTTAGTCGAATTATTGTGCTACTATTCTATTGTGCTCCGTCTGTTTGGCGCGCATGCGCGCGGCGGCGCTCATTAACGGAAGCTTGAATTTTAGCCGAGATTCGCTTGCAGCTCGTCCTCTCCTGACAGTGAAATGGACATATTTGTCTGACTTTCTAACATTTACAGATAGAGAATATACCTGTGAAATGTAAGTTAAGCACTGAAGAAATCACCACATCTCAAACGCATTAAACAGCGCAAGTATTTATCTGTCAGTCAGCAATAAGCTTGTCATGTTTTGGACAAATTGTACTATGTCCTTTCACTGCAGCAGCTCACACTGCGTCACTCCGCTATTTTTCAGATGTGCTCATATAAAATTATCGATATAAACGGTATTGCCTCATTCCATATAAAAAAAAAAAATCGATATATTGTACAAATTCGATATACCGCCCAGCCCTAATGTCTCCATGACTACCACAAACGTGCTCGCTCAGCTATGGATTCAAACAAGCAGCTCTTTTAAAAGGACACTTCACCCATTTGCATTACTGATATTTTACTGATATGACATTTTTATTCACAATACCTCTTCAAACATTACAATAATACAATTAGGGGCACAGAATAACTTGGATAAAGTGAATGGGTCTCCCAAAGAAGCTAAAAAAGCTTATAGGTGGGGGCCCATGGTTTCTGAAAGGGTAGTGATACAGACAAGGTATACAAAATTCTGTATCAAATTACAGTTACTATAAATCTGGCCTCTAGTTCATAAACGCCAGTGGAGAACTGGCCCCCGACTGAGCCTGGGTTCTCCCAAGGTTTTTTTCTCTCCATTAAGTCACCTGATGGAGTTTAGGACACCAGTAGGTCACCTGATGAAGTTTAGGACACCAGTAGGTCACCTGATGGAGTTTTAGGACACCAGTAGGTCACCTGATGGAGTTTAGGACACCAGTAGGTCACTTGATGGAGTTTTTCGGTTCCTTGCCACTGTTGTCTTTGGCTTGCTCAGTTGGGGATATTCAAATGAATTAACCAAGCATTAATACCATACCGGTAATTGTTCATACAATTTCTGTTGCCCGATTTAAAAATTTGGATTATTTTAGCAATTTTTGTCATTTTAGGTACAGTGCCAGTAAATAAAGAAAGATTAATGCAATGAGCCAGTGGCTCTACAATGACGTTCGCAATGGCCTTCATGATCCTACTACTTATTCCATCCACACCAGTGGAGCAAGAGCTCCTCAAATCCAAAATTATCTTGAGGAGTTCTGTACTGTCTGTTGGTATCATGAACAATGAACGAATATAGCTACCAAAAAAAAAATACTTGAAGGTGACACCCTGGGGTTGGCTTATCTTTTTAGACAGATTTACACCTATTGAGGCAAGATGATTATTAAAACTCGCCAATGTCAGGTAGAGCAGTCGATTTATGTCTCCTGTTCATTTAACACATTCCACGACCTCCTACAGTCCCCCTGCGAAGCTTTTAACAATTCCGTGTAATGACTTCTTTTGCTTTTTCTTATAATCTGCGTTCATTTATTTTAATAGGAAATATATTTCTCTCTATTTAAGCTAGAAGGATTTTTCATGTAGGATTTATAAAGCCTACCTTTATATTTAATAGACTTCAAGATTGCCTTTGTAATCCAAGACTTCTTGAGGTTAGTGCTGCACTTGACAGTCTTCTCAGGGATCGTGTCCTTGATGGAATCTTGAATGATCTTTATCAGACTGTCATATGCAGCATCAGGAGTCCCACTGTCATAGGCAGTCCCACGACTTGGCCTGTAAGTTAACAGTTAGATGCTGTAAGGTTCTCTCATTGAGGATTTTAGATTTAATTTTAGAGAGTGAAGGAGAGAATGATTTACCAGAGCCAAAACATATTGCAATGGGAAAATGGTCTGTGATGTCAGACTGCACGACTCCCGTCTCCAGCTTAGTATTTTAAATATTAGTAATGATATTATCAATAATTGTTTTAGATCTTGGTGTCACTCTAGTAAATCTATTAATGGTAGGGAAAAAAGAGGAGTGCAATGTGTTCATGAAGTCATATTTTGCCCCATCTCCCTTAGAAATATCAATGTTATAGTCAAGTCAAGTCAAGTGTATTTATATAGCGCTTTTCACAATATAAATTGCATCAAAGCAGCTTCACAATATCAATCAAATAACATAACAATGTTTGTTTCTTAGTGGAAAAAAGCATCCACGTTTGGTAGGGCTGATCAATGGTATTAATGCTTGGTTAATTAATTTGAATATCCCCAACTGAGCAAGCCAAAGGCAACAGTGGCAAGGAACCGAAAAACTCCATCAAGTGACCTACTGGTGTCCTAAAACTCCATCAGGTCACCTAATGGAGAGAAAAAAAAAAACCTTGGGAGAACCCAGGCTCAGTCGGGCTCTAGAGGCCGGATTTACAGTACCTGTAATTTGATACAGAATTTTGTTTTATTTTATCACTTCGGGGTGGGTACGCGAACCGGAATCACAACGTTTTATCTGTAGAGTGGGAAAGGGATCCTCTATAGGGAGAGGCTAGTTGGCACTTCAGCACTGCGTTGTCATCGGGTCCAGGCAAAGCTCCTAGTCAGATCTGGATACGGCCTGGATCCGGTAGGCTGCGGGAAAACCTCGGGATAAACAAAGACACTAAAATTAGCGTAGATGCCATTCTTCTTATGATGATGTAACGAGTACGTCAGGATTTAAGGGAAGTGTTCCCAGTTCCGGCTGACCTAATCTATGCAGCCTAACATTGAATTATAGAAGTCTGTAATATATTATGTGTATGCTAGGTCAAAGAGATGTGTTTTTAGTCTAGCTTTGAACTGACAGAGTGTGTCTGCTTCCAGGACAATGGTAGGAAGTCTGTTCCAAAGTTTTGGTGCTAAATAGGAAAAGGATCTACCGCCAGCAGTCGATTTTGATATTCTAGGTATTATCAACTGGCCCGAATTTTGAGATCGCAATAGACGTGAAGGACTATAATGCGTTAAGAGCTCGCTCAAGTACTGCGGAGCTAAACCATTTAGTGCTTTGTAAGTAATCAACAATATTTTAAAATTTATACGATGTTTAATAGGCAGCCAATGCAGTGTTGACAGAACCGGGCTAATATGGTCATATTTCCTGGTTCTAGTAAGAACTCGAGCTGCAGCGTTTTGGACCAGCTGTAGTTCATTTATTAAGCGTGCTGGGCAACCACCCAGTAGAGCATTACAATAATCTAGTCTTGATGTCATGAAAGCATGAACTAATTGTTCCGCATTTGTTAATGAGAGCATATGTCGTAATTTAGATATATTTTTTAGATGGAAAAATGCGGTTTTACAGATACTAGACACGTGATTTTCAAATGAAATAGTCACCCATTAAGCTTTGTATAGTTAGAAACCCAGTCATATTTTTGAATGGTCATGCATTATTCCCTAATTTTCCCCTGAGATGGGAGAAATAAGGATTTAAGTGTTGCAGTTCCTACTTATAATGACGTAAAAATCGTCATTTTGCGTAATTCTAAGCAGGAAGTCTAATTTCTCTCTATATGGGTTGAAACTACAAACACTAGTTCCTCATTTTTCAAGGGGGTGGGACCCACTCGCGCTACAGACCTATTACAGATCAGTGGGTGGGACTTCACCTGCAGATACTGAAATCAATATCCGCCATCTTGTTTGGAAGCTAAGCTAACAAGCAGATGGGAAGTTACGACAATGACGGAAGGAACTAAACTTGATACTTGATACTCGAATCCGATGTTCGTGGCTATCTTTACGAGCCGCAATATAGCGAAGAGCAGCTGAGGCTGATGGAGGAACAGGAGGCGGCTTCTGCAGCCGAGGCAGAAGACCTGCCTGTCGTGGACGAGGAGGACTGGCTCGAGCTGGGGCGGACTGGTGGGCACTGAGATAGTCCGTCTGTTGCAAAGAATCTCAAAGATGCTAATTTCTCCAGGACGAAATCTCTGAAGCAGACAAGGAAGTTTGTGTAGTGAACCATCCTAGTTTCGCACCGCATATGGGCATATGGACAGCGACGTCCTGAAGACATATTTCAGAATCCCAAAGGGGAACTGGAAATGACAGCCAAAGCCTGGAGGGACAAACGGCCGTCTGACTGTAAAGTTAGTCTTTCTATTATATTATATTATATTCGTATAACAACGTGGCATGTGTACACAATTTGTTCAAGTATTATCACGAAGTTATTCCCGGATAATAGGTAACGTCAGCCAGCTGAGCTAACTTTAAATTCTGCACAAACAGCTTGCAGTTCCAGTGGTTACTACTGTCGGACGCTAAGCACAAAGACCATGCATCCCTAACTGTGTGCTCAATGTCTTGTAGACAATATCGCCTAACAGCCTACCGACACTTTCTCAAATGGGTCCTGCAAGGCGAGAGGTTGGGTAGAGGCCGCCGTGTCGTTCTACCCGCTTGTGTCGTGCAGGCAATACGACTGAAATACCCAGCTCCAGATGGCAAGTACTGCGGGCACCAAGAAGTTGAGGACGCTCAGGAGGAACTATAACTTTTATTGATAACAATTTATTTTTGTTGTCGTTGATATAATTTTTTTTAAATAAATGGTTCGCATTCACATTGTTGTTTTATTTATTAGTGTTGCTCCACTAATAGTTATTGGATGACCAACATTTCATCAGTGGAACTACTAACCTACTGTTAACCTTACATGACAATAGATAGCTAAATAATGGTCTTGCCTACATTTTTTTTTTTATTTTGCAAGTCCAAATTGCATTATAAGTTATTTGCAAAATAAGTTTCCTCACAAGTTTATAATGGTGAAGTTTAGTGTAGACAGAAAGGAGTGCAGAATTGATTTTTTTTTCCCACAAATTTTTATTGCAAATTTTGCGTTGTGTAAATACACACATGATTCGATGCTGTAATGAAATGTAATATGCTATTTTGTTAACAAAAGTTTCTTTAAAAGGGCCAACTAAAGACAATGATGTTGTTTTCATGGCTTATTGTGAAAGAGAAAGTATTTTAAAAACTGAAAATGTAAAAGTAAAGTCTAATTGTATATTTCTTATCCAAGTGTGTTAGCTATAACACATATTAAGAATTAATCAACCTTATATGTAACTATTTTTGTTCAATCATAACAAGCTATGTGTATCTTGTGAATGGTTTTCTCAGCCCTGTTACACTGACATTTTAATAAAACCGTTTATTTAATGAGTATGTGATTCACAGATCCTTTCACAAATCAGAATGGTTAAGTTAAACACCTAGGGAAGGGTTAATTGACACAAAATGAACTGTGAAAGTTTTCACAAATCAAGCTCAATCTAAAACAAGTGTTTTTGTAATCCAGCAGTGTGTGTTTATTATAAATCACTTCGGTACCGGTTACATATCGGTATCGGGTTTCGGTACCCAACCCTACTTTTAAGAAAGTACCACCATAAACCATGTGGGTAATGACAGCTCAGAACTTGTTCGCGTGTGAACAAAAAGTGGTTTTGTGGGACAACAACATTCATCCATTCAAAGCACACAGCAGATGCCTCCCATCCTTTGTTTTTACTTTGTTTGAGTATGTTTTTCCCCACAGATATGGTTTCACAGGTTTTACTGGTTTTCACTGCATACACAGACTGCCACATCTTTGATTTGATTGTTTGAATGTGGCTTGGTCCATGTAAATGTGTGAATATTTGCATCTTTGTTTGCAGTCAGCATTTTTTTAATTGGTTATTTCAAAAATTTTAGGAAGTTGGCAGAATGAAGATAGAGCTTTTTGCTGACATTGTTCCAAAGACTGCGGAAAATTTTCGGTAAGAAGAGTCCTCTATCCATTTATGTATAATATTGTACACACACCAGAAAAAAACTGTCTGTGTTATGTCAAATGTTTAACCCTTGTCTTTACTACTTGCATGGCAATTTATTGGTTCTCCTAAATGTAAGTTCTAGATTTTGGTTTATTTGTGCCAGTCCTCATAAGACATGTGAATCTGTTTTTCTGTCTTTCAGGCAGTTCTGTACTGGTGAATTCAAGTAAGTCGGTCTCAGATTTCAGTGGGTCAATTGAGGGTTGTTCTACTTTAACCATGTATGTATGGTTGAACGTATATTACCACATACTCATATTACATTTTTTTAAATGTGTTTTTATGACTGATGCTTTTGAGTATGTTCAAATCATCCTATAAGAAAAATGTGCTGGATAAAGCTACAGATTAAAAAGCTCTTTCTCTTTCTGGTTTTGTTTATTTGCATGTACTTTGACCATGTGCTGCTTTTGTTCAATGTAGGAAGGATGGTGTTCCCGTGGGCTATAAAGGCTGCACATTTCATAGGTGAGACACATTTACTCGGTATTGCTCACAGATACAAAATTAGCAAAAATGTAGCTAAATTTATTAGAATATTCACTGCTTAAAAATAAATTGCTGTCTCAAAAAAACAAAAAACAAAAAAAAAACAGAATGAAGTTTTTGGCAGAAAATGGAAAGTTGTGTGTGGAGTGATGAATCACAATGAAACACGAGTTGCATGGTGATGCTCCAGAGTGCTGTCTTTAAAAAATCAGCTGAGAAATATAATAATAAATACATCTCTAGCAAGGTGAAGCATGGAGGAAGAGTGTCATTGTGTGGTGAGCCTCTTTAGCTTCTGGTATTGGTGACCTGCTTCACTATGAAGTGTCATTTAATACTTTGGAATACAGGAGAATATTGCAGAATGGCTTGCTTCCCACAAATGCAAAGTTATCTAAAGAAGAATGATCAGAAGTTATTTTTCAACTAGATAATGCTCCTGCCCAAATTGCAAAGACAACCAAGTAGTGGCTAGAGAACAAGCCCATAAGGCTCATGTTTTGGCCTGGTAAGAGTCCAGATTTGAAACCTATAGTGAATATTTGCTCTCAAATTAGACTCAACCCAACTGGGAGACAATTTTTCATATTTTTTTTCTGTTTTTTTTCTGTTTGCCAACATATTGTAGAAATTCAGTTATTATTGGTACTGGCCAAGCTATTACTGTTGCTCATAATTAGAATTAGAAGTTTGTTCAAATCCATACTTCTAAGTATAAAGCTTTGGCTTATATTTTTATGTCCTGCAGAGACGAGAGTATTCAAATGTTTATTCATTTTTTCATTGATCAAAGTTTCAATGCAAATACACCTTGAATGTTTTGCAATTCTAAACAGTACTATGATATTGTCATTTTTAAGAAAATTCTATAACTACATGCATCTCATTTCAGAATCCGCTAACTTCACTATATTACCTCTAGATCAAAAATTTATAGCGAACAATATAAATGTTGAATGTCACAATCAATGTAATAAATATGATGACAAAAAAAATCACAATTACATCATATTTTAGGGCTACATCATTTACTAGGGCTGTGTATCACCAACAATGTCACGATACGATACGCATCACGATACTAAAGCCACGATACGATACGTATCACGATATGGAACAATTTGGAATTTAAATTTCTTTTGAGATGAGTTTAGTAACAGTGTTATAACAGTTGTGATAACTGAAAAACAATTTTGTTTTTGTCATAAAAAAAACAATGAGTTAAATAAAAATGCTTAGAATGGCTCTTCCTTCTGCTTTTAAAGTCTGCCTCAATAACTGAAATTACAATTATAGTGACACTGAAGCATGTCTACACTGCTCAATGACTAAACAAAACTTAAAACATTCCATAAAAGCAAAAACGGTAACAACTTAAATCTAGAAACACACCTAGTATTAAACAATTTGGACGTAAGTGTTGAAATGTGCACCAAACAAAGTCATTTCTTTTATGTTGAAATAATTTTAAATGATTGCATTTTCAGATTTTTATGCAGAAACAATGCTCAGGTTTAAGAGAGTGACAGCAGAATATCTCGCTTAACTTCATCATACAACCGCGAATTGCCGTTTCTATTAAAAACGTTTATGCTTATTTAAGACATAACCAACTGTGTTTAGAGGATACTCGCAAGCTGTATGTGACGGCTTTACTCTAGGCCTATGCACGCAGAGAAAACCAACTCTCAGAGCGTGCAAGTACTGAATAGTTTAAAATTGTTTGAATGTTTAAACTGTTAAGACTTAAAGACGCGCAAATGGTAAACTTTAGTCACGATGCAATGCTGGCCCGATTATGGAAGTGAATATTCCGTTATGTCCCGACTCTAAACGCGAGCGTGTAGTTTCACCGGCTGCAGTGCTTGACGCTTGCCTTGAGCAGCCCGTTTTGAGAGACGAGAGAGAGAAGACGCAGCACCATTGAACTCACGCTGTTTGTGTCTCTGCGTCTCGCAGAACGTTTTAAAACTACTGATTTGATTTTATAATCTGTGTGGATGCATTTACTAATACAACCAATACAATACATGCTAAAGTGAATCAATGATTGCGGGAATTTCCCGCATAAGTGGGAGAGATGCGGGAATGATTAAAATTATGCGCAATACACGCGCCGAAATTCGAGCCCTGGATTGGCTACATTCAAAAGCACAACAGTATCGATACGGCAGCTGCTGTATCGATACGCGCATCGCCAGGAGTTCATGACGATGTATCGTTGTATCGATATTCTGAGCACAGCCCTAATATTTACTGGAGTGCCCCTGTTGCTGCGTACATTACATAAAGTGTACGATATCACAAAATCTCACAAAAATTGCCAATGCTACTTTTAATTTTCAACCTGCTAGTAAATCATAATGTCCATCACACTAATTCTAATGTATGTTCTGTTCTTTTGTTAGGGTGATAAAGGACTTCATGATTCAGGGTGGAGATTTTGTCAATGTAAGTTTTGCTTTGTGATCCAGACAAATGGAGTTGAATTGATCTTACAGGTGTTTCGCTTGTTTGACTTTTTATAGAAGTTTGTTTTTGTGTGCAAACAATGTCTATTGTAACTGGATTACAACACCAAGGTAATGGGTTCGATTCCCATGGAATTAGGGGTGTAACGATTTGTTTTAACAACGATTCGATTCGTATCACGATTAGTGGTTGTCGATACGATTCAAGGACGATATTGGTTCATTTAGAACGATACGATCCAAAACGATTCAGTGACTTGAAATCGATTCAGTAACTTTTTAGCCAAAAATTCAACCAGTGTGACAAATAAATACCTGGATACTGGACAGTGCAGGTAAAGTTTCCTAGTTTCATGTTGTTTCTTGTAAGGGAGTCAATCAGGTATCAATTAAATATAGATATAAACTAGGGCTGCACGATTTGGGGAAAATGTCATATTGCGATTATTAAGGTCAATATTGCGATTGCGATATGCAATTGCGATATAATAAACAAATCAAAATAAACGTGCTAAGAAAAAACATCCATATAAAGTCTGACCTGCTTAAATGAGTGAACTTGCTCGGTTCTCAAGGAAAATGCACACAATTAGTGATAATGCTGAAATGTGTAGGCTATTTCTCAACTCAAACTTGCAACAACAACTAAATTATTAATAACACATATAATGATCAATAAGCCATTGATGTCTGGATAAAAATGTCTGGACATTCCTGTCTAACAGGTAGGACATACAGACATTGAATTAAGTTCTACAGTCTGCACTGCAAACATTATAAATTATAGAATAATCCTTATTAAAGTTACAAAAGTTATTTAGTCAAGAGCATTGAGTGTTTTTCTCTGTTCCTTTTGTTCTTAACTTAAACGACAGAGATAATTAGTGGCTACTGTGTACTGTCCCTTTAAGACCAGCCGCTCCTGAGTCTGACAGAGACGCGGATCACACACGCGCCTCATTCTCTCATGAGTCACAACTCTTTACGGCCATCGTAAGAATGCTCTTGTGTTAAGATACTCGACAAAAAGACATTTTGGCATAATTGTGTGTTATTGTTCGTTCAAGCGCGAAAGAGAACTGTATTCTGGCGTGCTGTCTTGTGCGCACGCACGATACTGACGCGAGTCTTTCTCTGTGTGTGTGTGTGTCACAGTCGACGCGATCTTTTGTGTCTTGTCACGAATGAATGACTGAATCGAGTAACGCTTAACGCCTTTATCATTAAACGTGCTAAGAAAAAAACATCCATATAAAGTCTGACCTGCTTAAATCCAATACGTTATTTCCTAGTATCGATAAAATCGATTGATTACCTTTTAAAACGATAAACGATAGATCGATATATGTCGTCCGGAAGGCTAACTTGCTGAGCAAAGATCGATGTAGCTGGATCATAGGAATATAATTCATGCTCTTTGCATGAATTATGGGAGTAACTTCTGTTAAACTGTTAACAATCTATAACGCAGTGCACATTTTCAATAACTCAGTACATTGAGATGATATTCTACTCAACCCTCAACCATTGAACATTAAAAGGACATTTTAAAAGCATTAACAAATTACTACCACAGACCCCTGAATAACCCCTGATTATTTCCACAGCAATATTAGAGACATTAAATATCACTGTATATATACATGTCTGTATTATGTAACACATTGTCTTAATCAAATATGTTCTTTAACTGGAACATTTGGCGCTTTTCCACTGCATGGTACGGTACGGCTCGCTTTAAATGGCACCACCTCTGTTGAGGTTCCAAGCGTACCGTACCGATACTAAAATGTGACGTGGAAGCACTGTAGATCACTGATTGGTCAGACAGACAGAATCGTCACTATCAGCGTCATTTTATTTGCGAGACATCAAACCCGCTAGATTTAAATAGCCAGTAACAGCCACCGCTGTAAAACCTGTTTTAAAATTACTTGCTTGACTTGCTTGAAGAAAAAAAACTTCCAAAAAAGAAATGGCTGAATCGTGGTCAGTGGACGAGAAGCGCAGACGTTCCTCTTGTCGGTTGACGAGGAACGGATAAACTATAACGATCAGTCATAGTACCACCCACTTTGAAGCGGTACTAACTGCAGTGGAAAAGCAACCGAGCTAAAGCGAACTGAGCCGTGCCGCGCCGAGTCGTACCACGCAGTGGAAAAGCGAAGCCAGCCGAACCGTGGTGTGCCGTGCCGAACCGTACTGAGCCGTACCGAGCCGTACCATGCAGTGGAAAAGCGGCAAAATTGAGAGATAATAATTCAAAGTGCTCTCCGTCATTGTTGCAGACAGTAAATATTGTATTTACCTGCTTAAGAAACATTCCAGTAAACACTGCATATAGTGAATAGAAATGAAAACGGGGGACAAATTCATTTTAAAGCATCCGTGTGAAAACAAACTTGGAAAGAGACACAAGGATTTGGGGAGAAAAACAAGAGATTCTTAGTGCATTCCACTAAATTCATTATGGGATATATTGTATATTAAATTTACAGAAAGCAGATCACAAATGCGCTGTATATGTTGTATTTTCATAGTGTTACCACGGAATACAAAGGAAATAATCAGGTGGAAAATAATACAGCAACTGAAACAAGATCTTGCCATGGATGATGTTGTACCACGTCACATTAAAATACCAAGCGTTACGTTATTCTCTTGAACATGAATGACATTTTTTATTTAATTTAGTCAAACTGACGGCTAAGGATTATTTGTAGTTGCCACCGTATGCTTTGAAATGATTTGTTTTAGTCTTTTTGAATAGAACTTCCTCCCATAATCTTAAACACAGTAGGCTTGTTAGGAAAAAGGTGGATATGAAAAGCCAATTTTTAGTCTATTAGTGACCTGACAAGTTGAATCGGTTGTGTTTGATTACGGATGCATACAGATGTGCAGAATCCGAGGTAGAAACCACTATACTAGTAGACCGATCACAAGCCCAGTACTTGTTATACACACAACAAGAGAAACAGCTAAACATGCAGAGAGCTCCTCCCAGAGGTCTTGCAGTTGCCTTCATACTCATGCAGCAACCACAATGCAGCACTATGTAAAAAGTTCTGTAAAAGATAAACTCAAATTACAGAATTTGTGGCATAAAGTTAATTATAACTCTCAAATTAATTCCCATACATTTTCTTCAGTGATCTACTGATATCATAATGCAAATTTTCTGTTGAAAATGAACAATCTTTACTGATTTTTATAAAGAGAACATAATCATTACTTTTATATTGTTATTAATATTTTAAGATGAACACTTACTCGACTGAAGCAAGGTTAGGTTTACTTAATAATCCATATAATTTTTTTTTTTTTTTAGAAATAAAAGTATCAAATATGATACATCGAGCTTTTGAGGAAAGTTTGTGTTCATCTCTCAATCATTATTGCATTTCATTTGATGTGTTTCCACCACAATAAAAACTACTGAATTTGATCATAAAACTAAGCATTTCAAATTCATCTTACTAAGACATATTTGGAGATCCAGTGACAATTGATGTTTATAAGCATTTTTGTAAATAGTCTGCTATACTGTTATAAAGATCTCATTGATTTTCAGGACAGCTAACAGAATTGTATCTGTTTTCAGCCATATAAATATCAGCAGCTGCAACAAATTGCGTATTTTTGATCAATCTGATCCTCTGAACAAGTAATTGATGTTTTTCCTCCTTGAATATAAGTTCCACATTCTCCTATATCATATATGAGTCATAAAACCTGATGTATCAAATATGATACTAAACAAAAACACACATGCAATGTCTTAATGACTTTGCTAAAAGTGTTTTAATAAATTGGTGGCGTAAAAAAGCCGCCTACAGACAGTCCAGCACATTCCTTGTGTCAGTTTGTCTGCCTCTATTGGTTATATGAACCCACTCCAGACACACAACAGCTATCTCTTGACATGTAAGTGATTCAAATCTTCTGATGGTGAATGGTTTTAAATGCTAAATTTTCGCCCATCAGGGTGACGGCACTGGCATCTGCAGTATCTACAGGGGACCGTTTGCAGATGAGAACTTCAGAATGAAACACTCTGGCCCAGGACTCCTGTCACTGGTAAAGCTATACGCACTGGCCCTGTAAAGAAACTCTTGCTGTACCTTTACAGTATGCTTTATGCCAGCATATCAGCAGTGTTAGATCAACAGTGCTTAAATTCTGTTTAAGTTGACTCTCGGTCAGAGTACTGTTATAACGTCAAAGTGGCTCAAAATCGTGTGAAAATTAAAAATCCATTTCACTCCAATTCTAATGCGGAAAAAAGGAAGGTTATTAATTTTTTTTTTTTTTGGATATACTTTATTTTAAGGTGTCCTTGTTACATTGTAATTATTTATAGTATTATTATAGTACTGAGTGATATTAATTAACAACATGTACTTACCGTAGTAATAACAGTAAATTATACATAATTACTATGCAACTAACCTTAAACCAAACCCTATAGTAAGTACATGTAACGTAACAAGGACACTGTAAAATAGTGTTACCTTTCAGCAAAGTGTAGTCATCAATTTTGAGGAATTCACCAAATGAGGCTTTAAAATTGAACAGAAACAGAAATGCCTCAAACAACACTATATAGACCAGGGGTCTCCAACCTTTTTTCATTTGAGAGCTACTTTTTCAAAATGAAAGTGGCCGAGAGCTACCCATGTAACACAATACTTAAATCTCTTAAATAATGTCTCATAACTCATATTAACAACTATCCAAACTGTTTTAGACCTAAACGAGTTTTTGTAGGCCTATATATGTCACCCTTAAATGTCAGAGAAAAGAACAGAATCAGTGATGCATTTTTTTTATAGAAAATTGTAGGCCTATTGTAAAAACACATAATTATAGTTGATTTTATAGTGCATCATAATTAGATATGAAATGGCATGAAAATTTAATTTCATGAATATAGTGACCGAAATGATCACGGTTATCACAGAATCCTGTTCAAAAAGTACTAATTCTACACAATAAAATCAATTCAATTTTATGTAGAAAACCATCAAATTACAAATAAAATCAGCATCAATATGCACTTTTTGTTTACATAAACATTAAAATAATAACATTAAAAATGATGGCCAGATTTTAAAGGAGTGTCTTGCAACATGTTATCTACTAACATGTACAAGTTCAAATAAAGTTTTGACAAAAAAAGGTTTATAAAAATATAAAACTCGCATATTTCAGCCTTTAAATCATTTTAATAAAAAGAACGAGTCAAAAAAGATAAATTACTGACGTTTACAATGCACATATGCACATTAATAATTATCTTTTATTATTAATAGTAAAATCCGATCAGATTTTCCTGTGGCGTCTGTCATTGTTATGCAACCATGCACTGCGCTCTCCACAAATGACAAAGAAGTTTTAGTAGCTAATGGATCTCCACCACCGGAAAAATTAGCGTGTCGCTTCAATTATGAGCACGCTTGCCACGCGCCTACATTTGAAATAACAAACTTGAGCGCGCAAAAGACGCAATATGTGACCGGCTCCTTGACGAGCTACCTTCAATCAGGCCACGAGCAACTTGTAGCTCGCGAGCGACGTGTTGGAGACCCCTGATATAGACATATACAGTATAACATAAAGCCAATTTAGTGTTTAATGTAACTTTAGAATTTGTTCTCATTTTCCTGACAAAGTGACTGACAAGACCTTTAGCACCTGAGAAGTCAGGCAAACATACAGTACAAATATACAGGTCCTTCTCAAAAAATTAGCATATTGTGATAGTTCATTATTTTCCATAATGTAATGATAAAAATTTAACTTTCATATGTTTTAGATTCATTGCACACCTACTGAAATATTTCAGGTGTTTTCTTGTTTTAATACTGATGATTTTGGCATACAGCTCATGAAAACCCAAAATTCCTGTCTCAAAAAATTAGCAGATCATGAAAAGGTTCTCTAAACGAGCAATTAACCTAATCATCTGAATCAACTAATTAACTCTAAACACAAGATTCCTGAGGCTTTTAAAAACTCCCAGCCTGTTTCATTATTCAAAACCGCAATCATGGGTAAGACTGCCGACCTGACTGCTGTCCAGAAGGCCATCATTGGCACCCTCAAGCAAGAGGGTAAGACACAGAAAGAAATTTCTGAATAGGCTGTTCCCAGAGTGCTGTATCAAGGCACCTCAGTGGGAAGTCTGTGGGAAGGAAAAAGTGTGACAAAAAACGCTGCACAACAAGAAGAGGTGACTGGACCCTGAGGAAGATTGTGGAGACAGGCGTGTGCAGGAAATGGGCCACAGGTGCCGCATTCCCCAGGTCAAGCCACTTTTGAACCAGAAACAGCGGCAGAAGCGCCTGACCTGGGCTACAGAGAAGCAGCACTGGACTGTTGCTCAGTAGTTGCATGTCATTCGGAAATCAAGGTGCCAGAGTCTGAGGAAGACTGGGGAGAAGGAAATGCCAAAATGCCTGAAGTCCAGTGTCAAGTACCCACAGTCAGTGATGGTCTGGGGTGCCATGTCAGCTGCTAGTGTTGGTCCACTGTTTTATCAAGGGCAGGTTCAATGCAGCTAGCTATCAGGAGATTTTGGAGCACTTCATGCTTCCATCTGCTGAAAAGCTTTATGGACATGACGATTTCAGTTTTCAGCACGACCTGGCACCTGCTCACAGTGCCAAAACCACTGGTAAATGGTTTACTGACCATGGTATTACTGTGCTCAATTGGCCTGCCAACTCTCCTGACCTGAACCCCATAGAGAATCTGTGGGATATTGTGAAGAGAAAGTTGAGAGACGCAAGACCCAACACTCTGGATGAGCTTAAGGCCGCTATCGAAGCATCCTGGGCCTCCATAACACCTCAGCAGCGCCACAGGCTGATTGCCTCCATGCCACGCCACATTGAAGCAGTCATTTCTGCAAAAGGATTCCCGACCATGTATTGAGTGCATAAATTAACATAATTATTTGTATTAAATTGACTTTTTTTGTATTAAAAACACTTCTTTTATTGGTCGGATGAAATATGCTAATTTTTTGAGACAGGAATTTGGGGTTTTCATGAGCTGTATGCCAAAATCATCAGTATTAAAAGAATAAAAGACCTGAAATATTTCAGTTGGTGTGCAATGAATCTAAAATATATGAAAGTTTAATTTTTATCATTACATTATAGAAAATAATGAACTTGATCACAATATGCTAATTTTTTGAGAAGGACCTGTACATTGATATCATAGGATAAACACACTCCATCTACCCATCAGATTCTTTATTTTCTGCTGTTTCCAAAGGATACGTTAATGTTTGTTTTTCCCCGATAGGCCAACAGTGGACCAGGAACAAATGGCTGTCAGTTTTTTATTACCTGCACAAAGTGTGACTGGTTGGATGGGAAGCATGTAGTATTTGGTAAGTCTGACTGTGTTGATTCTGTACTGAGAGAACTCAATCACTGGTTACACCATTAACTGCTTTGGGTTTTCCTTGCAGGAAAAGTGGTGGATGGTTTGCTCGTCATGCGGAAAATTGAGGTGAGAGGATATTTTAAAAGTTTTAAGTTGATTAATTTCAAGTTTCATAATCCTTTCAAAGGAATTTATTAGTGATCCTGTTGAAGATTTATAAGTTAACTAGTGTGACGAGATCTGCTGTGCTTAAAGTAAATGAAGAAATGGGATATGTCAGCACTTACCTTACATTCTGAGAGAATTCTTTGTTGTTATTTATGGGATGGATTTCACAGTAATTAATTGGTTTCTTTGATTGTTTAACCAAGAGGGGAAAAAATCAGGAAATA